>LR812542.1:43122163-43257163 GCA_903798195.1 Danio kyathit | reverse complement strand
TCAGACAAGCTTTGAAACGTCCAATCATATTTCGGCAGTTCTCCACTAGATGGCAGCACATTATAAACACACACACAGTGGAGCTGGACACAATCACACCCATTTAAGCTCTGATCTGTTGATTGATTCATTCATATATTCATTTTCCTTTGGCTCTATTTCAGAGGTCACCACAGTGGAATGAATCGGCAACACTAGGACAATTAAGTTTATCCAATTCACCTATAGCGCATGTGTTTGGACTATGGGGGAAAATGGAGCACCCGGAGGAAACCCACGCCAACACGAGAAAAACATGCAAACTCCACACGCCAACTGGCCCAGCCAGGTTTCAAACCAGCGACCTTCTTGCTGTGAGGCCAATATAAAGGTTTATATAAATATATACACATGTACAGTACACCCGGAAAGTATTGATAGCGCTTCACTTTTTCCAAATTTTTTCATGTTCCAGCCTTATTCCAAAATGGATTAAATTATTTTATTTCCTCAACATTCTACACACAAGAGTTTTTGAAAGTGTTGCAAATTTATTAAAAATAAAAAATCTGAAAATCACATGTATTCACAGCCTTTGCCGTGAAGCTCTAAATGGAGCTCAGGTACATTCTGTTTCCACTGATCATTGTTGAGATGTTTCAGCAGCTTCATTGGAGTTCACCTGTGGTCAATTTAGTTGATTGGACATGATTTGAAAAGGCATACACCTGTATATAAGGTCCCAGGGTTGACAGTGCATGTCAAAGCACAAACCAAGCATGAAGACAAAGGAATTGTCTGTAGACCTCCGAGACAGGATTGTCTCCAGGCACAAGGCTGGGGAAGGCTACAGAAACATTTTTGCTGCTCTGAAAGTTCCAATGAGCACAGTGGCCTTCATCATCTGTAAGTGGAAGATGTTTAGAACCACCAGGACTCTTCGTAGAGCTGGCCGGCCATCTAAGCTGAGTGATCGGGGGAGAAGGGCCTTAGTCAGGGAGGTGATCAATAACCCGATGGTCACTCTATCTGAGCTCCAGCGTTCTTCTGTGGAGAGAGGAGAACCTTACAGAAGGACAACCATCTGTGCAGCAATCCACTTATCAGGCCTGTATGGTAGAGGGGCCAGACGGAAGACACTCTCTGCCTGGAATTTGCCAAAAGGCATCTGAAGGACTCTCAGACCATAAGAAACAAAATTCTCTGGTCTGAGGAGACTAAAACTGAACTCTTTGGAGTGAATGCCAGGCGTTAAGTTTGGAGAAAACCAGGCACCGCTCATCACCAGGCTAATACTATCCGCATGGTCGTGGCAGCATCATGCTGTGGGGATGTTCTTCAGCAGCAGGAACTGGAAGACTAGTCAGGATAGAGGGAAAGATGAATACAGCGATGTACAGAGACATCCTGAATGAAAACCTGCTTCAGAGTGCTCTTGACCTCAGACTGGGGCGACGGTTCATCTTCCAGCAGGACAATGACCCAAAGCACACTGCCAAAATATCAATGGAGTGGCTTCACAACAACTCTGTGAATGTTCTTGAGTGGCCCAGCCAGAGCCCAGACCTAAATCCTATTGAACATCTCTGGAGAGATCTGAAAATGGCTGTACACCGTCGCTTCCCATCCAACCTGATAGAGCTTGAGAGGTACTGCAAAGAGGAACGGGCAAAAATTCCCAAAGACAGGTGTGCCAAGCTTGTGGCATCATATTCAAAAAGACTTGAAGCTGTAATCACTGCCAAAGGTGCATCAATAAAGTATTGAGCAAAAGCTGTGAATACTGATGCACATGTGATTTTTCAGCTTTTTTATTTTTAATAAATATGCAACAGTTTTACATTGTCATTATGAGGTATTGTGTGTAGAATTTTGAGGAAATAAATAAATTGAATCCATTTTGGAATAAGACTGTGACATAAAAAAATGTGGAAAAAGTAAAGAGCTATGAATACTTTCTGGATTCACTGTACAATGCCTGCACATTATTGCTCTTTTAGTCATTACATTCAAACAAGGCCAAATAGAGAAATCCTGGCCATTAAAAATGGCATGTATTGATGGCACCCTATGATGGAGTGACTTCATTTTAAATCCTTTTTCTGCTCATGTAACATTCCATGCTAAAGGAACACAACAATGTTTGAGGGACACTATAATCATCCTGTATATGTGAACAGCGAGAAACTGTGTTTGCTGCATATGATGCACCTGCGTCTTCATAATGGCTTCATATTTCTAGGCTATAATAAGACCCTGAAGAGACGTTACCTGAGCTAATGACCGCCTCTGGAGGGCTGTTTCCTAAAAATCACACCTTGCCAACAGTGTTTAACATTATGCAGAGCAAGACTCGTGACTCAGACACAGCACTCCAACAGAAACGTCTCTGCTTCATTCGTCTAAGAAATATGTTTGCAATCAAAACATTTCGGGTTGTTTTTATTGAATATAGGTGTTGTAAACTACTAATTTAAGACTCATAATGAATAAATAAATACATTCATTTCTCCATTTCCGGATTGGTTTTATAGAAATCAGGGAAACTGCAGGGAGGCTTTAATATGTTGTGTTTTATTAGACTGAACAGAGCCGAGTTATTATTGAAGTCTAAATTTACTTAGCGCTGCTTCTACCATATGATAATACAGCACGGAAAAAAAGTCACCATATATCTCAAAAAACATATTCCTAAAGGAGCTGTTGACTTGAAATTTTCAACAGATGTTGGTAACAACCGAAGAAATCTATATATGCACAGAAAACAGATCTAATTAGTTTACAAATGAAGTTATGCATAATAAAATGAAATGACACGGGGGAAAAGTATTGAACACATGACGAAAGGGAGGTGTAGAAAGGCAGTGAAAGCCCAGACAGCAGCTGAAATCTCTCAGTAGTACTTCAGCAACCCTCTGCCCTTTCTCAGTGTAAATGAATATCAGCTGCTACAGTCCAACATCTACATTAGCAGGAGGATGACGATGAACCCAGAGTGGACATTTCAGCAAGACAATGATCCAAAACACAGCCAAGGAAACTCTCAGATGCTTTCAGAGAAAGAAAATCAAGCTGTAGAATGGCCCAGCCAATCAGTTGACTCCAATCCAATAGAAAATACAGAATAAAGTTCAGATTTGATAGACAAGACTAAGCATGGGACGATAACCGGTTTCAAGGTTTACCGCGGTTTGGAAAAGTCAAGGTTTTAAAACCGCAAAGATTTTCTGTTATACCGCTCCTATGATATATGTAAAAAAATTAGTTTGTTTGTTTTTTTATGCGTGCTAAGACTATTTAATTTAGTTTATTAGGGGAAAATTCACCAGAAGAAAACTGTTTTTGAATCTAATGAAAACAGCAGACGTCAACAATGATTTATTTAATTATTTAGCCTCACATGTTATTGACATTTCAAATGTTTCTTTAAAAATATATATAGCGTTCAATGTGGAAAAACTGGCGGCGCCTCATTATTCGCCTCATAGCAATAAGGTCGCTGGTTTGAGCCTTGGCTGGGTCAGTTGGCACTTCTGTGTGTAAATGAGTGTGTATGGGTGTTTCCCAGTGATGGGTTGCAGCCGGAAGGGCATTCGCTGTGTAAAACTTATGCTGGATAAGTTGGGAGGTTCATTCCGCTGTGGCGACACCTGATTAATAAAGGGACTAAGCCAAAAGGTAAATGAATGAATAAATGAATGTGGAAAAAGCCATTTTTCCACATTGAACTATTTTTTAGGGTGGAAAAATTTATTTTTTTTGGAAAAAGATGTTCTTTGCCCAGACATTTAAAAAGAACATATTTTAGAGCAGTAATCACAATACCGTGAAAAAAATCACAAAATTAGTGGTAAAATTAAAAAAAATTTTTAAAACTAATTATTTTTTATTATTTTTATAATTTATTATAATGATTATAAAGATTTTTATAACCATTTAAGATTTTTTAAAATCAAACTTTGATGCATCACTTGCTTTTGTTCATATCTCGGACAGTTCTACCTATTAAAGTTAAATATCAATAACAAGAGTAAATGGGCTGCTCTACAATTATAAAAAAAAAGACTTACTAAAAAAAAAAAAGACTTACTAAAAATACTGACGTTTGTTTTTTATTTTGCCCACTCAACAATTCACACATTATTGTCTGCTTGTTTCTGTCCTATAAAGGCTAAAAAGGCAATAATGGTCCAACATTTCTGACCATTATCACCAATAAAGCCCAGAATTTGGGCATCAGTACATTGTAAACTGATAGGTTCATATATTATTTTCCAGTTATCAAAGATATAATTTGTCACTTCATTTTAGTTTGTAGCTATTAACCACACGGGTCTCCACTTTTGCATGGCCTCTTTTTTTGTTTTAACAAACTTATCCCTCAGGTTTTTCCAAACTTTTACAAAAACTTTCCTCCTTTTTCACGGCTGCTGCAATTTCTAGCCAAGAATCATTGGTCATCTAGTTATCTCTATGATGATCACGCATAGACGGATCATAAAGATGTCTGTACAGTCGTACCTGTTTCAGACAAAATCTCTTCAAAGTGTTTCATATTCAACTCAAATCAAACGCGGCGCCGTGCAAACTTTTCACCCGAAATCTGTTCATGCTGCCAGCCGAAATCATGTCGCGCGCACCGAAAGTGAATCTCCGCAAACACAGCGATGACGCCACATTCGCCGCGCGCACTAGGCCCAATAACAGAAAGCTGATTGTCTATTGCATGCTGGTCTCATTTGAAGTTGTAATACCGCAAATTACATTAGGACTAGTGAAGTTAAGGACTACAACCCCATGAAAACCAAGCAACAACAACAAAAATAATTTAAATGAGCATTAGATGTAGCGTTACATGGACATCGGAAAAATAAGACCTGTGCAAAAATATTTAAGACCTAGAACAGCCAATTTAAGACTTTTTAAGGCCTTAAATTTCAATCTTTAAGTTTTAGACTTTAAGACTTTTTAAGACCCCGTGGAAACCCTGTATTGAAGTCTAAACTCACACCTGAGCAATGCATGTGACTTCATTCTCCATATGAGAGGCATCTTTAAGCTGCAGCACCAAAAAAAGCCTTTTATATAAATTATTTAATACGTTTCGCTACTTCAGCTCGTTCTCCTTCTGTCATTACATTGTCATTACACAGAATTCATTTTCCAGATTTTTTTGTTTTGTTTTATTTTTATGTTTGTACTGTTTGGGGTTTTACCAAAAGCTGTTTTAATTCCTTGTCAACAGCTCTTTTAGAAATATTAGTCACAGAAAATGTTGTGTTCAATACTTATTTCCCTCACTGTATATATGATATTCTGCCTCCACACTTACCTGGCCTGGAGGTTCTCGATCTCCAGATCTCTCTCCCGCTGGAGTTTGTTAAGTGCATCTCTGTGTTTTCGGGTTTGAGCGAGTAAGTCCTCCTCGGTGCGCAGCTCCTGCTCCTTCAGCTGCTCCTCCAGAGCGTTTGCGCGGTGCACAAGGGTAAGGTTTTCCTGGCGCAAGCGTGCATGTTGCTCTTCACTCTCCAGCGAGTCCTTCTCCAGCTCACACACGCGCTTCTCCAGCAGCAACACCTGAAGCACAGGCCATGGTTCAGCATGCAAATCACAACTACCTGTTTTTCCATTTCACTTTGCATATTGTTTCATGGTAATGTTACTATTTTAGGTTTGCAATTTGAATACACTGTAAACTAAAGCCACATTAATGAAGCTACATGTAAGAAATTTCGCTAACACTTTAGGTCACAATTCCCAGTATTAACTACTGACTTATAGCTAGGCCCACACAGAATCTGTGCACGCAGAAATGTGCGGATTTTTAGCCCATCATTGAGTCTATTTATTTTTTAATATCTATTTATAATTTAAATATATACTATAAATGATATATTATATTTATATTCTATTTGGATATTCAGTTTTTAAATTAATTTCAGTAACATTATTGACTAATATGAAAATGTTCATGATTTACTTAAAATACAGTTTGTAAAGTCATATTTTCTGTCCTTTAGTAGACATATTTTACATAGGAGACTTGCTTTGTTTACTAAATATGTGAATCTAATTAGATTTGCATTGTAAACATTAAATAAAAGTTAAAAAGCTATTATTTTTTATTTCATATATTAGGTTTTAGTTACGATACTGTGAAAATAAGTCCGCAGAAATAGAAAAAAATGTCTGCAGATTCTGTCCCTACTTATAACCTGCCCAGGGCTTGACATTAACAAGCTAGACGGACGGACACCCCCACTAGCCACTTTGGCTGGTTGAAAATAGTTTTTAAAAAGCCAGAGCTGCCTCGTCCCTAACGTTAGTTAAAGGCCGTTTGTCAATATTCGTGCAAATGTGATTTTAGAACCGAGTAGCAGCACGATTGATATCTGTTCGAGTGAGCAAAAGAAAGCAGGTGAATACCGAATGAGAGAATGATCAGGCGCACGGTGAGACACAGGCGATCCTCGCTCACTGACGTTGTGAGCGAGGCACAGCTGATGTGAGTGTTTAAAAGCTCCCGTTAATACAACAGTGCCCGGAAACGCAACTGGTGTGATCGTTTCTCTTTGAAATAGATTGTAAAAAAAGTGGTGCTCGTGCACCCACAGTCCTGCTTCCTGCTTTCAAGAGTTCTCCAGATTTTTTGTATGCAGCAGCTGTTGCCGCTTTCACTTTCACCATTCTTTGAACAGATTATTACTGCGCCTAACGTTAAACGTGTGCACATGATCATCCTTTCACTATCGCACACAGAATGTTTTTCACCTGTTTTCTTTTGCTTGCAGTTATTTTTGTTAATATGGTTTAATTTCATCCTTTACAATAACATTGGTTTAATAGGAGATTAACTCTCCATTTATCTATAGTTACCTGATGATCTGTGACCTTTAGCCTGGACAACGACTGTGTATTGTTTTAGATAAATAGAGAATAGTTTAGAGAATAAATTTAGAGAATAGTTTTTTAAACAGTCAATTGTTTTTAAGAACATTTTTGTTCAATAAAAACAATATGTATATTGCTATATTTAGTAGGGGTGTCAAAATTAATCGTTTTTTCGGTGCAAAGCGATGCAAATGGGGACAATTCGATATCGGTTCAGTATTAGATCATAACCGGTTATTACGCACTGACGTCATTTATCCCATATGTGCGATGTCGCGGTAGAATACTATGGCCAAGGAGGCGAGGGTGAGTAAATAAAACACTCCTACTACTTAAAAAGCAGATCTTTCACTGACACTAAGGAATCAGACACTGAGGAACTCTCTTTCTCTCTCTCTCTCTCTCTCTCTCTCACACACACACACACACACACACACACACACACACACACACACACACACACACACACACACACACACACACACACACACACTTTGGGCATTTGACCCGCTGGCATGTTCATGAGGTAAATTTCCTTCCTCTCGGCTGTTTGTGGATTGAGACACAAGCGTGCCTGTGGTGCGAGTTTATTGTATTGTATTGATTCTATTACGGATTACCTGATAACCGCATATTATGCGCATGTAGACTGACCCGCGGCTTTTTTTCCCCGCGTCATGGGTGAACAGTGCTTTCGTTTCTAAAACCAAGCGGCAGCCCTTTCTGTTGAGCGGGTGAAGAGAGACAATGACCAATCAAGGGATGTAAGAACTTGCCAGCGCTTAAAAAGCAAGCGGGATAATATTTACATTAGTTTATTTGTTATGAAACTGTTATGAATTGCTCGTGCTGTCTTCTGAGCATGTATTGAAGTTTTCATTCACAAAGAGTGTTTTTTTTGAGCAGGTAAAATTAAAGGTACAGTTCATATATCTGACTGCCTGTATTAAAGGACAAAATTGTATTACAAGTAATATATAAATATAAAAATATTTATAGATTTTAATTAAAAAAATTCTTGTGTTGTAAAGAAAAAAATCTAATTATGGAAAGAATCGTCAATGCACCGTGATGCACCGAGATATCGAATTGAACCGAATCGATGGCATGATAATCGTAACCGAACCGACCCGTGAGACCAGTGTAGGTTCACACCCCTAATATTTAGCTTGTTTTGACACATTATTTAAAATTTGTGACAAGAAAATAATTATTTTGGAGTGGCCAAAGAAAAAAATGGTAAATCCTCAGTGTTAAGTAGGGATGCACCGATACCGATACCAGTATCGGGTATCGGGTCGATACTTGGTTAAAATACTCGTACTCGTATTGGACATGAAAGGCCGATACCACGCACCGATACCACTCAACAGTAATTCACTATGGATGTGATTTGTTGCCCTACCTGACTTCAGTGTCTTAATGTATTAATTAGCCTAATGTATTATATATTAATAGCTTAGTCCTTTTAAACAATCTGTTTCTAAAATACAATATTAACGAATCTATAGCCTAGGCTACTGAAGAATAAACCGAATATGAAATATGATCCTTGCATAATGATCACAGCTAAGCACTCAAACAAGCTAGCACTCATTTTATATATAAACTATAAATAAAAAATGAAATAAATTTTAAGAAATGGAACATTATGTAAAAAAAAAAAATCTAAAGACTACAGGCTAAATAAAAGCGCATGAGTTTAAACATCACTGCGGTCACCACGCGCGTGTCAGTTTACAGCTTCTGTAAAGATCAGACAGCTTTTACAGACCACACAATCTCAAACACCATGTAAATGTATAAATATTTCGATAAGTATCATTAATGTAATATTTATAATGATATGATCTTGCTTGTGGTTAAATCGATACCGGCTTTGAGCTGTCACGCGCGCTTTTTCTGCAGCTGTTGACACGGACTGCGGGGCTATACACACAAGACAGACAGCAGCATACACTGGCAAGACAAGTGCTGAACTTCACGGGCCCGTATATTTTATTTAGGGGGGATTGTGTTGATGTTGCAGATGAAAGTCAGTACGTTGGGGGCGCGTTTGCCGCCCTCACTATTATATATTATAGGTCGCCTCTATATGGACGCGCCGGCTCTGGGTGCGCAGTATGAATATACCCGTACTGGTGTGTTATGAATTGCATGTTTTAAATGACAGCAAGGCATGCTACATTTAGTTTTTATTGTAAAATATACATTATAACTCAGTACACAGTAAAATAATATTTTTGAATGGCTTGTCTATTGGCAGCGTATGTAACCGCTAAGCTTAAACAGGTTAAGCATATTTTTATTCATATTAAAACAAATTAATACAAACTAGTCACCCTTTGATTTTTTTCGTTTCCGTATATTTTTTATCAAACGAAAAATGCAATGAATTGTTGATTTTGGTTTTCATTTTATTAGAATTAATATAATTATTAGGCTACACAAATTGTACATACCATTGGCTCTGATTGCGTCAGATATCCTACAGATAGCCTAGACTTTTTGGCTCAAAGACATTTATGCCTATAAATTTCAGTGCTGTATTTTGACAGATTTCGCAAAGGCTTCAGCTATTCTGTAAACTGGTACCAGCCTCCGTTTTGCGGCTTGATTTGTGCGGCGTCTCCGTATCATTGTCTGGATGACAGCGAGAGAGAGATTAGATCAGACCTCAGTTTCGATGTGTGGCCGCACATCACTGTTACTTTACTGCAGTTTTTAAATATTGGTTTATTTAAATTAACTTTTCATTCGATTAAAAGCCGAAATATTGCCTGACATAAACAACTTTCGGTTTTACAAGCGAGAGGCTTCAGTGAAGACGCACACACACACACAGGATACACTTTTGAGGTCTATTCTTTATTGATTTTTTAACATTAAACGCATAATAATGAAGTGCAAAAAAGAACAGCTGAACTTCGGGAAAAGAGATTTTGCTTTGTTTTTCTGCAGTTGGCTTTGTCAGTGGCTCGGCATTGCGAAATCACTTTTATTTTAATAAAACAAGATTATTTATTAATAAACATTGTGAGATGATGGTCGCGTGATTTTTATAATGAGCTATTAACCGCAACCCACCCATAAACATCTAGTACTTT
This sequence comes from Danio kyathit, assembly GCA_903798195.1. NCBI lineage: Eukaryota > Metazoa > Chordata > Actinopteri > Cypriniformes > Danionidae > Danio > Danio kyathit. The sequence goes on along the minus strand of LR812542.1, from coordinate 43,247,186 downwards.
TTGATTAATTGACCGCGGATCAAAGGCAGGACTCATGAATATGAATGAATGGTGCAAAACAGGGTTTAATGCGTCCCCAATATGCAATGACAGTGACTCTATAAGGTAACGTACACTGCACACACCTTGTGTAATGTGTGAAGTTGTGCACACATGTAAGCCGCAAGGATATCTCATCCTTTAAATGTCCAAGCTTAATCGTTAATAGACAAGGTCTGGGTTAGCAGGGTTTTCAACAATGTGTATATTTTTTGGCTTGGAACAGCCTCCTGTTAAAGATTTTGGTGTTCATTCTTGCTACAGGCAAAAAACAAAAAACAAAGCAAAAAAACGAACAAATAAACTTAGTTGAAACCAAATCTATGAAGTATCGGTATCGGTATCGGCGAGTACACAAAACAAAATACTCGTACTCGTATCGGTTTGTAAAAAAGTGGTATCGGTGCATCCCTAGTGTTAAGCCCTAAAAAGTCATGTGAAATAAAATAAAAAAAGTTAAAGAGGCATGTGGACATAACACATAATTTAAATCAAGTAGTTTTAGCATGCCAAAGCCAAATTTATGCATATAAAATATATTTTTCCAACACAAAATTGTGGCTAGTAACATTGGAAAACTACTAATCCTAAATCTAACCCAAAATCTAAACCCAACTTCTACCTTACTAACTATTAATAAATGGCTAATTAGTCGTTTATTAAGCTAGTAGTGTTAGATAATGGTTTGTTAATACTGAGGATTGTGACCCAAACCAGCGTTACTGAATTGTTATATAATAAGTGCTGTTTACAGCAACCATGATAACTATGGATATAATAGAGACATTGTTCTAAAAATATTAAATGCCTGCACATTTTTACCATAGTTACTCCATTTACCACTTTTTTGATTACATTTTAGATTTAAAACTATATACAGTACAATAAAAACCTGGGATCCACCTAACAGAAACTTAAATTATAACAAAAACAGAAATGCTGCAATAACAGGTTCAAAATGTATTTACCACTTATTTGATGGATTAAAGAACTGCAATTTATAATTTGTAAACATGTATGTAAACAAAAGTAGAGAATGGTATCATTGAACGTATCACTGGAATAACTCATTGGATTTTTTTTGCAGCAAATAAGGTGATAAAATGCTGATATTCACAAACCTTGTCTGTGATGTCACGATCAGCAAGGTCCAAAATGTCTTGAGTCAGATCCCCCATGACATCCAGGTTGTTGGACTGCTGTAAGTGTCTAAAACACACACACACAAACATTGTTTAAGCAAACTCAAACGTATCAAAACATTCCCTGCTGACGCATAATTGAATATTCATGCTAGTCCAGTCTCGTTTTTCCAGCTTTTGCACTAGCAACATTTTTACCTACATTACAACATTATTGCAAACAGTTCTGCCAGTTTGCAGTAATAGTTTGCCGATGTTCTTGGTTAAAATTGATAATAATGTATATAATGATCGGCTTCTTGAACAAACCACCAATTTAGCTTTCAAAGACGTCAGGTATCAGGAGTCACAATATATTTGAAGACAAACTTTTTTGAACTTCTGTGTTTTCCTTTGTCAAATATTTCCCCAAGTGCTGTTTAACAGAGAGATTTTTTCAACACATTTTTAAATATGATACTTTTAATAACCCAATTCGAATGTCTTTTGTCTTTGCCATGATGACCATGAGTACGTAATATTTTACTAATTATTTTGCAAGATACTAGTATTTAAATAGGCCTAATAATGTTAATTAGGGTAAAGTAGGCAAGTCATTGGACAACAGCGGTTTGTTCTGTAGCCAATGGAAAGTAATAATTACTTCAGCAGGATAATAACATTGACCTTTTTTAAAAAATTGTAATTTTCTTCCTTTTTTTTTTTTTGCTGATTGAATGATTAATGCTACTCTTGCTTCACTCTTTAACTGCTCATTGACATTTATTATTTTGTCTGAGAGTTGCGCATGTGTTTGAGTGAGATGAGATGGATGTTGATGTGTTGGTCGTAGGTATAGTGAACTTTTTAATGGATTTTTTCAGGAATGCTGTAAAATGATATGTGTTTTGATGTTTGTATATATTATGCATTGGTTAATCATGTTATGTTTTTAGAATGACTATTGTAACATCAGTCCAGGGACTGCAGATGAAAAATAGCCTTTTGGCTAATTCTGGCACATTGAGGCACATAATGCATTTTTTGTATTATTAATGTCCACTGTTCCTGTCAAATAAACTTGAAATAAATATATCAAAAACTATAAGAAATAAGACTTGCATGTTAATTAAATATTTGGTCACACTTTATTTTGACGGTCCGTTTGTTGAATTTAAGTTACATTGCAACTAATTATCATTAGATTATAAGTAGACTGTTAGGTTGGGGTTAGGGTTGGGGTTGGGGTTAGGGTTGGGGTTGGGGTTAGGGTTAGTGTAAGTTGACATGTAATTGCAAAGTTTCTTATAGTCAGTTAAATGTCTGTTGAAGGACTATTAAATGTCAGTGTCAACAGATATTAAGTAGCAAGTCTACTAACACTCAAATGGACCATCAAAATAAAGTGTTACCAAATATTTTTATGTATGTATGTATATACAGTATGTATACATGTGTGGAATGGATATATACAATGTACAGGTATATAGCTATGCATGTATGTATGTATGTATGTGTGTGTATGCATGTATATGTATATATGTATGTATGTATGTATGTATGTATATATATATACATACATACATACATACATACACACACATATATATATATATATATATATATATATATATATATATATATATATATATATATATATATATATATATATATATATATATATATATATATATATATATTCAGTTGAAGTCAGAATTATTATCCCCCCTTTGAATTTGTTTTGTTTTTTAAATATTTCCCAAATTTTGTTTAACAAATTCAGGAGATTTTCACAGTATGTCTGATAATATTTTTTCTTCTGGAGAAAGTATTATTTGTTTTATTTCAGCCAGAATAAAAGCAGTTTTTTTTTTTTAACATTTTAAGGTCAAAATTATTAGCCCCTTTAAGCCCCTATATATTTTTTTCGATAGTCTACAGAACAAACAACTATTATACAATAACTTGCCTAATCACCCTAACCTGCCTAGTTAACCTAATTAACCTAGTTAAGCCTTTAAATGTCACTTTAAGCTGTATAGAAGTGTCTTAAAAATATCTAGTCAAATATTATTTACTGTCATTATGGCAAAGATAAATTAATCAGTTATTAGAAATGAGTTATTAAAACTATTATGTTTAGAAATGTGTTGAAAAAAAATCTCTCCATTAAACAGAAATTGGGGAAAAAAATAAACAGTGGGCTAATAATTCAGAGGGGCTAATAATTCTGACTTCAACTGTATATATTTATATACAACAGTTCTGTCTGGTTCTTGAATCTGATTGGCTGATAGCCGTGCGATATTCTGCAATAACAGCACTCGTCCAGCCTCTTAACCCTTCACCATTGTGTATTACTCCGCCCACATATAGCAACAAACAGAGGTCTCTACAGTTTGACAAATATTGCTGCTGTTGGACAACATAATGTACTTTTGAGGCTTTTTTAGTCTCTTTGAGCAAAGATGGTTGATGATGTTCATCCACAAGATGGTGACAGAGACCGCATAATAAACTCGAAGAGACTTCAAACTTCAAACTACAGCTGATCAAATCATTATTAAACAGGTAAATGACTTTTTAAGTCGATTCTCTCTTTTGTATGTTGAAGAGCTGTATTTATACCATAGTAATACTGTGATCTCCCGATTGCAACAGAGAAACACTGGGAGATATCTCTGTAGACTGATGACATTTTATGCAGTTTAGCCTTATAATCTTAAAATGTGAGCCAAATCACCTGTTTTGTCATCACTTTATACGTTACATTACGCTAGATAATCATTCAAGCACTAACTCTAAAGTGACGTTGGTGAATTAGCAACGGTTTCTGCTGTTGTGAGGTCAGCTGCAGATGTGTATGAACAGTGGAAAAAAGTAGTTCCTCTTACAAAAGGGTTTTGAGACTCTCCATGTTTGATTTTCTTTTTTATACACACGGTTAAGCCGTCAAACTGTTGTATAAATGCAATATCACACTCAGAGCAGTGCAATGTGGCTGTATATCATCACTGGTGGGAAACTAAGGAACTCAGCATGCGGACTCGTGCCAAGGCACGCCTCCCACGGTGCCGATATACAGCCATATCGTACTGCTACGAGTGTGATATTGCTCATATATATGTATATGTACCTTTTTAAACCCTTTAAGAGTATTATGAATTAAATTCAGACTTAAAAGGCAAAACACTAAGGGTTTTTTTTCTATTGGCCAGTGGAAAAATATTTTTACTTGCCCAATTAAAATTCTAACACATATATTTTAAACATATAAACAAATGTTATTGTAAAAAAGATTTAAAAAGAAAAGTAATTGGTAAATAGAGTTAATAAATGTAAATTTTGCTAAACTTTTTTTTAGATAGAATTGTTGGTTGTACGAATCGAGTAGCTTTAGTTGGACAGAGAAAAAGTAAAACCTGTTTAAAATTATTTAAGACCGACAGCACCATAATCCAGTGAATTTAAGACTTTTTAAGACCTAAAATGTTGTTTTTAAAAATGTATTTATTTATTTTTGTTTTGCTTTCATTTAACTTTTATTCTTACTGGTTATATGTACCTAAAAAAAATCAATAAAAATATTTTTTACAATATATAAAACATTGTGAAAACTTTCCTTGCACTGTTAAACATTACTTGGAAAATATCTGAAAATTCATTAAAATTTCATATGAGGGTTAATAATTTTGTCTTCAGCTGTATATATATATATATATATATATATATATATATATATATATATATATATATATATATATATATATATTGACTTTATATGAAAAAAAAATGTTCTGTAATGTTCAACACCATATTATAATTCTGGGAGAACTATCACTTTAATGCTGACGTTTACTGTGTTTGAAGGGAGGATCTCACCTTGCAGCTTTCTTACTGGACAGCCTCTTGCTGGAGCTATAAAAGAGAGAACAAACAGGAAATGAGTCACAGGAAGAGACTGGAAAAGAAGAAAAAACTCTTTCCATCCGTGACCTGTAAAACACAGGTCAAAAAACAGCCAGGTTTGGGGGTTCGTCAGCTCTTTCTGCAGGTCGAAGGCAGCATCAATGCTCTTCTTTCAATGCTAATGACCTCACAGCACACGGAAACAAACACACACACATGCTTTTACCGAGGCGTAACGTATATGCGTGAAAAGAGATTCTGTTCCTGAAAGACTGAAGGTGGAGAAAATGCTTTGTCTGTTGTTTTCACAGACATCAGCGTTCCCACTGCTGCTTAAAGAACAGGAGTTTCCATGAACTCTTAACCAAAACACAAGCATTAACACAGTATTCAATATAGTCACTAATATAGTCTTTTTGGTTTTAGAAATCAGAACAATACGAATGAAATATTTTATTAACATTTTTTAAATACTTCTTTAAAGGTACAGTTCACCCATTACCTTATAAAACAGTATGACACATTCAGCAGCCACTTTATTAGGTACACTTTACTAGTACCGGGTTGGATTTGACTTTCATGAAAATATTTCTCTCATTATTCTATTATTATTATATATTATTATTATTTCTAACAGAAACAAATTTAATAATCCTAACTTACCTAAAGTTTAGTCACATTAACATCTGACTTTTTTTTGTTTAATGGTTATGTGCCTTTTTATACAGTGTATGCAAACTTCTGGTTTCAACTGTATATGGGTCTTGTGCTATATTTCAAGTCTTTAAAATCATATGACTGTTTGTTTGATATAAAAATTCCTTAGGAGTATCTGTCAAATCCCAAATGTAAATTCTATACATAAGCTAAACAATAAATGTTTTCATTCATCAAAAGCAGCTCTCTAGACATGAAATACAGTGAGGGAAATAAGTCTTTAATCACACTGTGATTTTTCAAGATCTCCTACTTAAAAATCATGGAGGGGTCTGGAATTTTCAGTATAGGTGCAATTCCACTGTGAGAGACAGAATCTAAAAATAAAAATGCAGAAATCGCATTGTATGTCTTTTTAACAATTTATTTGTAAATTACTGTGTGAAATAAGTATTTGATCACTTGCTTTTCAGCCAAATTTCTGATCCTCAAAGACCTGTTATTTTGCTTTAAAATAGTCCAGCTACACTCTGCTCATGATTCTAATTTAGTAGCACTTGTTTGAGGTCACTCGCTGTCATCAAGACACCTGTGCACCCCACAATCAGTCAAAAGTCTAAGTAGCAACATGGCCAAAATCAAAGAGCTGTCAAAAGACACAAGAGATGAAATTGTAGACTTTCATAAAGCTGAAACTGCTACGGGGCAATTGCCAAGAAAGAGCAACTGTTGGAGCAATTGTCAGAAAATGGAAGAGGCTAATGATGACTGTCAATGTCCTTCAGACTGGGGCCCCACGGAAGATCTCTCCTCGTGGGGTATTAATGATGCAAAGAATGGTCTAGAATCAGTCCAGAATTATGCGGGAGGAGCTGATCAATGCCGTGAAGAGAGCTAGGACCACCGTTTTCAAGGGTACTATCAGTAATACAGTAAGATGTCATGTTTTAAAACCATGCATCGCACGGAATGTTCCCCTGCTTAAGTTAGCCCATGTCAAGACACATCTGAAGTTTGCCAGGCACCATCTGGATGGTCCAGAGTATTCATAGGAGAAAGTCCTGTGGTCAGATGAGACCAAAGTAAAACTTTTTGGTCTTAACTCTATTCACCGAATTTGGAGGAAGAAGAATGATGTGTATCATCCCAATAATACCATACCTACAGTGAAGCATGGGGCTGGAAGCATCATGCTCTGGGGTGTTTTTCTGCACAGGGGACAGAATGACTGCACTGTAGGAGAGGATGAACGTGGCCATGTGTTGTGAGATATTGGGCAAAAACCTCCTTCCATCAGTCAGAGCATTAAAGATGGGTCGTGGCTGGGTCTTCCAACATGACAATGACCAAAAGCACACAGCCAGGAAAACCAAGGAGTGGCTTCGTAAGAAGCATAACAAGGTTTTGGAGTGGTCTAGCCAGTCTCCAGATCCAATAGAAAATATTTGGAGGGAGCTGAAACTCCATGTTGCTCAGCGACAGCCCTGAAACCTGACAGATCTAGAGAAGATCAGTGGGCAAAATCCCTCCTTCAGTGTGTGCAAACCTGGTGAAGAACTACAGGAACCCTTTGACCTCTGTAATTGTTAACAAAGGCTTCTGTACTAAATATTTAAAATGCTTGACTCAAGTAATCAAATACTTATTTGATACAGTAATTTACAAATAAATTGTTAAAAAATTATATAATGTGATTTCCTGATTTTTTTTATTTTTAGATTCTGTCTCTCACAGTTGAATTGCAATTATGCTGAAATTTCCAGACCCCTCCATGATTTCTAAGTAGGAGATCTTGAAAAATCACAGTGTGATTAAATACTTATTTCCCTCACTGGTTTTGAAAGGAAAAACAAAGACAAATTTGGGAATTATCATTTTTAAGTGAACTGTCTCTTTTAGAAACTTTCTTATGATATCTTATGTAATAGTAGTTTGTTCTGCAGATAATATAAAAAAATATTTCTTAAGGAAACTAATAATATTGACCTTAAAATTGTTTAAAAAAACTGCTTTTATTACAGCCAAACTTAAAGAAATTATACTTTCCCCAGAAAAAAAGAAATACATATATAAATACTTAAAAATATTTCAAAAGGAATAAAATAAATTCATAGGAGGGTTAATAATTTTGACTTTAACTGTTTATAGATCAAAAAACACTCGTGCATGCATCAAACACACACAGAACACAACACAGCACAGCATCTACGGCAGAGCGTCTATAATCACCACACACAGACACTTCACCTACAGAAAGCACAAGCACCCTGAAACTGAAACCACCATGAGTCATGTGACACTGCACAGAAGTCTGCATGATACTGAAGCGCGCACACACGCACATTCAGACAATGAGTGTGTGTGTTTGTGACAGTGCTCAAACTCCACACACACAGGGAGGCGTGCACATGCTGCGAGCGCGTTACCTATTCATCTCTAGCAGCTGCAGTCGCGTGGACAGATCCTCCAGACGACTGATCTGCTTATGACAGTGAGTGCAGAAAAACTCCAGCGCCTCCGACTGAAGGAAACTCTGGAAGCTAGCGGGAAAAGAGCTGGGGCTGAGGACAACACAGGAGGAGGAGAAAAAAGAAGAAGAAGAGAGGAGAAATGAGGAGAAGGGAAGAAGTGATGGAGAAACAAGAAGATGCAAGAAGAAATGAAGGAGGAGAAGAATATGATGACAAACGATGACAGGAAATAAAGTGGCGAGAGATGAAGAATGTAAAGCAGAATAAATGAAAAGAAATGAGCAGAGGAGAGGAGTAATGAGGTGAGAGCAGGTGAGAGTTTAGAGTGAGCAATAAGTTGAGGAGAAACAAGCAGGAGAGAAGGGAAATAAACAGAGAAATGAGGAGGTGTGTGTGTGTTAAATCAGGGATGAGCAGAGGGAGAGAACAAGGAACATTGATTTGAGCAGGTGAAGGGCAGAGGGAATCTACAGAGTGAACACTACAGTGCAGGAGGCATAACGGCTCATTCACACAGAACATGTTTTCAATTCCAATGTGCTACTTTTCTATTGTCTCGTCTCGTTTTCATACGCTTTTTCCAGAGCCGGGTCGCGGGGGCAGCAGTCTTAGGAGAGAACCCCAGACTTCCCTCTTTCCAGACACTTCCTCCAGCTACTCCGGGGGGATCCCGAGACGTTCCCAGGCCAGCCGAGAGACATAGTCCCCTCCAGCATGTCCTGGGTCTTCCCTGAGGTCTCCTCCCGGTGGGACATGCCTGGAACACCTCCCTAGGTAGGCGTCCAAGGAGGCATCCGAAACAGATGCCCGAGCCACCTCAGCTGACTTCTCATTGTATAAGGGTGCGCCCTGCCACCCTGCGAAGGAAACTCATTTCGGCCGCTTGTATCCGAGATCTTGTCCTTTCGGTCATGAGCCAAATCTCTTTTCAAAACGTTTCTACTGTTTTCTATGTAAATGAGCTTAACGGACATGTGTGACGAGTGCTGCATTTTGAAGATGCTGTGTCAAGCTAAAAGAATGCCAACTTTTACATGCAGTGTGCCTCATCAATAGCTACGTGTCCATCCACAGATGCAAAAAAAATCTGACACTACACTGAAATATCACATAAAACATTTGGAAAATTAAAGCACCTTTTCCATCCAAATAGTCACTTCCAGATAAACTGGCGCCAAATTTAAAAATGTAAAAAAAAAAACACAGTGGAGCTTTTTTTCTTATATAATAAAATACCTGAGCCTCAGAAGACAAAGATGAAACACAATGAACGCATGGTGGCTTTTTTGAGGTGTGAGGCTCTCTTTTGGAGCAGAGTTGCTCAAGACAGAGGTAATAATAATTTAATAATAATAATACTGAACCAGGCGACGCAGTGGCGCAGTAGGTAGTGCTGTCGCCTCACAGCAAGAAGGTCGCTGGTTCGAGCCTCGGCTGGGTCAGTTGGCGTTTCTGTGTGGAGTCTGCATGTTCTCCCTGCATTCGTGTGGGTTTCCTCCGGGTGCTCGGGTTTCCCCCACAGTCCAAAGACATGCGGTACAGGTGAATTGTGTAGGCTTAATTGTCCGTAGTGTATGAGTGTGAATAAGTGTGTATGGATGTTTCCCAGAGAAGGGTTGCGGCTGGAAGGGCATCCGCTTTGTATGTGCTGGATAAGTTGGCGGTTCATACCACTGTGGCACCTCGGATTAATAAAGGGACTAAGCCGAAAAGAAAATGAACGAATGAATACTGAACCACTGTGATGACAGACTTTAGCTTAGGGATTTTTAGAAATTCATTTCAGATGTTTTGCAATGTTGAAACGTTGATTTGTCAATTAATGCCATCCCATAATGCCCCAGTTCTGACAGAAAAGCTTTTTTTGTCATCACATGATCTGTCAAGGTGTCACAGTGGCGCAGAGGGTAGCACAATCGCCTCACAGCAAGAAGGTCGCTGGTTCGAGTCTCGGCTAGGTCAGTTGTTATTTCTGTGTGGAGTTTGCATGTTCTCCCCGTGTTGGCGTGGGTTTCCTCCAGGTGCTCCGGTTTCCCCCACAAGTCCAAAGACATGTGGTATAGGTGAATTGGGTAAGCTAAATTGTCCATAGTTTATGTGTGTGAATGAGAGTGTATGGATGTTTCCCAGTGATGGGTTGCAGCTGGAAGGGCATCTGCTGCATAAAACATATACTAGATTAGTTGGCAATTCATTCCGCTGTGGCGACTCCTGATTAATAAAGGGACTAAGCCGAAAAGAAAACGAATGAATGAATGAATGATCTCTCAAAACAAAATCACATGACTTTTTTTGATGAGCATGCTGGAATTTAGTTTAGTTTTATTGTAGTTTTTGCACATTTTTTTAGCAGATAAAAAGTTTATCCAACTTAGTTGTGTGCACAAGACTTTTTATGCGCATTTAAAACATTTTTGGGGGGCATTTACATAAGGCATTTGTATTTTTGTGATGGTCCAAAATGTGCATAAAAATATGTAGACTGAAACATATCCAACTCAGCGGACCAATCAGAAGAACTTGGAGGCGGGGCAAGTGTAGAAAGCTTCTGTTTACAGTAGCAAGTTGGCGGCATGGTGACACAGTCGGTAGCACGATCGCCTCACAGCAAGAAGGTCGCTGGTGTGAGCCCCAGATGGGTCAGTTGGCATTTCAGTGTGAAGTTTGCATGATCTCCCCGTGTTGGTGTGGGTTTCCTCCAGGTGCTCCGGTTTCCCCAACAGTCCAAACACATGCACTATAGGTGAATTGAATAAACTAAATTGGCCGCATTGTATTTGTGTGAATGCAAATTGTGTATGGGTGTTTCCCAGTAATGGGTTGTGGCTGGAAGGGCATCCGCTGCATAAAACATATACTGGTTAAGTTGCTGGTTCATTCCGCTGTGGCGAAGCCTGATTAATAACATGAAAACCGTTTCATTTGACGTTAACATGGTGAAGGTGGCACTTCCTGAAAAACATTCCAGAGCGCTGCATCTTGCATTTTTATACGCAAAAACACAATCTGTGTGAATGGCCCCTTACTCAGCACGAGCAGTGTGTGTGTTATTACTTAAACAGGTCTGAGAGTGTGTATCCTGTTTCCATGCTCTCTTCTCTAGTGTGTGTACAGAAAGACATACGCCTCACAACACCAGCACTCCAGTAAAACAATAACCACACAACCTCAACCTTTACCCATGGATATTAATAGTTCACCAGAGAAATAATGAATCACCCAGCATATCATCATTCTGCTTCCGCCTTTACCACTGACACATCCAACAGAGATCTCAACACACACACAAACTCTCATAGCAAGGCTTTTGTTGTGTCTATCACGCATGCTGTTTGTAAATGAGACATGGTCTGTGCTCAGGATGTCGCTCTGCAAGGTCTCATTATGCACATGAACTTTGGCTTACACAATACTGACTCACTTTCTCTGTGTGGAAACTAGAAATAGAGTGTATTTTTTATTTGTGTCTGTAGTCTAGCTGTTCTTTCAGATCCGTCTACGCATACATTTATAGTACCTAGGTTTATACTTTCCATATTTAAAGGTGACGTCAAACAACAAACGTTATTCGATGTTTGACGTAATCTCAACTGAAACATGAAAAGAGGGCGGGATAAAGTAGCCCCTCCCCTTTAAAAAGAACAGCCAATAGTGTTTTGTTTTGCCCACAGCTCTGCCAGTGAGAGTGGTTGAGCTCAAGTGCATCAAAAGAGAAGCGCTTTGAAGGGGGTGGGGCATGTCCGATACTAGAGAGCATTTGATTGGACAAAAGATTTGATGAGGTGACATAAAAAAAATCGTAAATCCACTTAGGCGAAGTGAGAAACTGCAAGCTTTGGATGTTTTTATCTTCTAAATGTGAATTTTGTCACTGTTTTGAAGTACACTAGCTTATAAAATGGTCCTTAAGACCAACATACTAACATTTAATACTTTATTTTAATTTCACAGAACGTATAACGGATAAATGATGACTTGCTATCTTCTACACATCGAGTTTATAAGATATACAATATGTACGCTACAAGGGAATGTTTTAATGCTTTAAATATGTGTAGCATGTTAAGTTTGTTGTGTTACCTTGGAGAGAGCAGCATCAGTGGGCGGGGTAGTGGGCTGTCTGAGTGAGGGAGTGGCTCTGCATCTCCCTCCCCGTCTGGCCCCGCCCTGCCCTCCTCCTGATTGGCCAGCAGCAGATCTGAGGTGTTGTTGCTCTCGCCGAAATCTTCAAAGTGCTCCTCCTCTCCTCCAATCACAGCCACCACGGTGTGGCCATTCAAATCAGAGCCCAACGTGAACCTATCAGAGAAAAGCAGAATACAATGTGTTATCTGCACATATTTAATTAAATGCGATTGAAAATACAAGGCTAGTTTTTAATTGGGTTTTTTTTTTTGTTATTAGTTTTGTGGCAACTAATTAAAATGATTCTTTGAATTCCGATTTGACATGGAGACCTCTAGCCGCTTGTTAACTCGTGACGTATGGAATACTGTTTCCGGGTCCAAGCCACTCCTCATTTGAATTGAGAAAATATTCATTTATGGCATTTTTAGTCCTATCGCACATTAAAGTGAATATTAACAAAATATCGTAATATTAGATTCAATTCAACCCCTAATTCAAGTATACGGATATTTGTTAAACTAATTTCCATGACTTTTCCAAAACTTTGTGGGTTTTTCACTTTGCCAGGTCTGAAAAATGCCATGTCAAAATTCCATGACTTTTCCAGGTTTTCCATGACCGTATGAACCCTGTTTAGTGCAATTTGAAACGCTTTTTTTAACAGCACATTGTGTTCTGCGTCCTGATTGGCTGTAGACTACTGTCAATCAATCTCCTGCGCGCAGTGTCTCCTGTACAGTACAGAATGCGTTCAGCTTGCCAAATTTACATAAATCTTCGATAGTTAGCAGTGTGACTCTGAAGTGCTGTACTGTTTGTTTGCAAGTTTTCTCCCCAACAAACCCCACAATGTCGACGAAACATTCTGCACCGTCAAAGGGACCTGTGGTAGCACCCAAAAGGCAGAGGAAGATGCTAAACATTGCAATACAAAGTTGATGGTGGAAGTTATGTGGCTGTAGGGTGCCATTACGGAATAAAAAAATCTTCGGTTCGCTAGATAACCATCAACGGGACACCAGTGGAGAGAGTCAGCACTTTCAAGTTTCTTAGAGTACACATCGCTGAGGATCTGACATGGACTGCCCACACAGACGCAGTGCTGAGGAAGGCACAACAACGCCTCTTCTTCCTCAGGCGTCTCAGGAGGTTTGGAATGAGCCTCCACATCCTCCGCTCGTTCTACACCTGCACTGTGGAGAGCATCCTGACTGGCTGCATCACCACCTGGTACGGAAACAGCACCAGCAGCAATCGCAAAGGTCTACATAGGATAGTGCGAACTGCTGGACGCGTAGTAGGAGGTGAGCTTCCCTCCCTCCAGGACATCTATACCAGGAGGTGCATGAGGAAAGCCAAGAGAATCATCAGCGACTCCAGCCACCCAAGCCATAGACTTTTCTCTCTGCTACCCTCAGGCAGACGGTTCCGCAGCATCCGGTCACGCACCAGCTGACTGAAGGAAAGTTTCTTCCCTCAGACTAACTAACAAAACATTGCCAATTTTACACTGTCTTGTTTTTTTGTGAGTATGTTGTTGTATATTGCACTGTCTGTATTTGCACTGTCTGTATATTGCACTATCTGTATTTTGCACAGTCTGGAGCCAGCACCTAAGCTTTTCACTCATCATAGCACACGTGCTGCTGATGATGTGACAATAAAAGTGATTTGATTTGATTTGATAAAGAAGGAAGAACATAACATAAGGATGACAGCAGCAATAAGTTACAAAGATGCAAAAAGTTTGTAACTGTCCGCAACAAGAAAATCGTAAATATGGAGTCTGCTTTCGTTTTGTGGATCAGTGACTGCAGTTTGGTTTTATTCTATATTACTGGACTTATTTTTCTATGAAGGTTTTAACTTTGAGAGTGTTTAAACAAGAGAGAAAAAGTGTGTAGTGAGGGGTTTTACAGCCCTAAAACATCTAGAATAACTGTAAAAAAATAAAGCCTTTCTACTTCGCAGATTTCACCTATTGCGGGTTATTTTTAGAACGTAACTCCCGTGATTAACGAGGGACCACTGTATTTGACTAGTAGAAATAAACAGAAATCTTTCATAATGCAATTTTTTTTCTCTCACTTTTGCTCAATCAAATCTTTTACATAAACACATGACTCTAGATTTCCCCACATCATACTGATCCACAGTTTGTTCTACATTTGCTCGGTTTTTATTGTTGCAGCACAACATAAAAAAACAGCCCTGAGAAACAACCTTGTGCGTTTGTGTGTGTGAGAAAGAATGTGAGCAGTTTGTCTTCAGGAGGGTAATCTGATGATACACTAATCTCTCGCTAGCCCTCAAAACATCTGAAGAATTCCAGTTAGATTAAACAAAGACCAGCACAAAACCTAAACAACCCACACAAAAACAGCACAAAAGCCTGTGTTTTCAGAAGTGTTGAAGGTTAACACTGAAAAGTAAGACAGTGATCATGAGCACGTCCCCTGAAAACTCCACATTAATGATAAAGCTAAATATCCAGTTTATTAACAGCTGACTGGATCAGCGGTTTGCACTGCAGATTGACTGCCCAGTAGATGCATTTGATTTGTGAACTCATGCATTCATTTTCTTTTCAGCTTAGTCTCTTTATTAATCTGGGGTCGCCACAGCGGAGTGAACCGCCAACATATCCAGCATATGTTTTACGCAGCAGATACCCTTCCAGCTGCAACCCATCACTGGGAAACATCAATACACACTCATTTACACTCACACTATAGACAATTTAGCTCACCCAATTCCCCTATAGCGCATATCTTTGGACTTGTGGGGGAAAACGGAGCACCACCCACGCAAACACGGGGAGAACATGCAAACTTCACACAGAAACGCCACCAGACCCAGCCTAGCTGGGGCTCGAATCAGCGACCTTCTTGCTGTGAGGCGATTGTGCTACCCCCTGCGCCACTGTGCTGCCACTGGTGTACTCAGTGACCTCTTTTTAAAAGTACTTTAATACATATACTAATTAAAAGCTGAGTTTTCTTTTAAAGGTGCCCTGTAATGAAAATGTGGGTATACCAAGAATAATAAGAGATCAGTATATGGAAATGGGCATACTGTGAGCCTTAGAGACCATCGTTTACTCGTTATCATGTAAATTCCAGAGTGTAAAACCCTGGTTTACAATAGGCCAATCAGAAGACAAAACAAGCTGTGATAAGACTCACGGGCCACATCCTCCACATTTGCATGTATGACTACTTTAGGTCATTCATCCGGACCTGACGTCATCAAGAGCACACAGACTCATATGTAGCTCTGAGATCATTAATATGCACGCCTCAGGCTGTGTTCGATAAGCAACAACGTTTTCTAGTGAGAAAACAATGATAGTTTCCACTCTATTAGTTATTTTAAAGCTTATATTTAGCTTACTAAGTATGTGGGACTTTCTAAAGGTGATCAGTGACTAAGATATTGTTTTAATAAATATATCTGTTTAATAAATTTGTTCTGCTCAAATGCACCAAAATATATGACCTACATTTACTGAGAAATGGATCAAAATATTAATTTTCAAAATACTCATTTACTTATTTATGCTGAGCACTGTAGATCCTCCTCTTTTCAATCATAGATCATTAATTCAGCATATTATTATGATTTTAGCAGGATCATGTGACACTGAAAACTAGAGTAAATGTAGAAAATTCAGCTTTTTAGTCACAAATTTATAATAAAAATACATTTAAATACAATATACTTTTCATTTATAGAACTGTAATAAGATTGAATGACTTTAGTGTTTTTTTTTTTTTTAAATAAATGCAGCCTTAAATTTACCCAAAAATAAATAAACAAATTAAAAAAAATAACCCACTTCAAACTTTAGAACATTAATACACTATACTACACATTCTCGGACTGTAAACCTGTCAAAAACTCACCCTCGTTTCACCATAACGTTGCGGTTGTTCACACAAATCACTCGTGAAGGCGGCGACCGCATCTTAAAGCGATACGGTCTTTCGTTGGCGATTCTAAGCAACTGGGCACACAGTGTGTCAACGCAAACTAAACTCCAACGATCAATAAACTAATTATTCCAAAAAGTTTTATATAAGGCAGCATAAATTCCCCGGTAAACTTCAAGCTGCTGGACATTCCTGCCGGACGCTTGTGACCCAGTAAATCTGAATCAATCTCCTGCTACATATGCTTCAAACGTACGGCTGTGCGGCGATGTGTGTGTGTGTTAATCTGATTTAGAGCTCAGTAACGGTGACCCAGTGTGTGTGCTAGACTACGCTGTAAGAACATACATCTGTTTAATCCTTTTAATCTCCATGTGCACATGCTGTCCGACTGACACTCAAACACATATTGCGGAGGAATTGCTAATAATGCAAGAAAAGCCAATCAGTGGACTCACATGGAATCAGAAAACTCAGCAGATTGTTGAGCATCACATTCAATCTACTTACTTAAAAATGTGTGTAAATATACAGTTGAAGTTAGAATTATTAGCCCTCCTGAATTAGCGCCCAGTATATTTTTTCCACAATTTCTGTTTAACGGAGAGAAGATTTTTTCAACACATTTCTAATCATAATATTTTTAATAACTCATTTCAGCTTAAAGTGACATTTAAAGGCTTAATTAGGTTAATTAGGCAAGTTAGAGTAATTAGGCAAATCATTGTATAATGATGGTTTATTCTGTAGACCAGGGGTGTCAAAGTCAATTCCTGGAGGGCCGGAGCCCTGCAGAGTTTAGTTCCAGCCCTGCTTCATCACACCTATCTGTAGGTATCAAACAAGCCTAAAGCACTCAATTAGTTTGATCAGGTGTGTTTATTTGGGGTTGGAACTAAACTGTGCAGAGCTCCGGCCCTCCAGGAACTGGCTTTGACACATGTGCTGTAGACAATCGAAAAATAATATAGCTTAAAGGGGCTAATAATATTGACCTTAAAATTGTTTTTAAAAATTTTTAAACTGCTTTTAGTCTAGCCAAAATAAAACAAATAAGGCTTTGTTAAGAAGAAAAAATATTATAGGAAATACTGTGAAAAATTCCTTGCTCTGTTAAACATCATTTGGGAAATATTTGAAAACAAAAGTAAAAAATTCACAGGAGGGCGAATAATGTTGACTTCAACTGTATATATTTATTAAAGGTGCACCAATAGGATTTTTTAAAATGACATTTTTTAGATAATACATTTAAGAATTTTAGTACCAAAAATATTTGGACAATTTTGATACATATATTGCTTAATGCATAATTGCATACTGTACTATATAAACCTTGCTTTTTTTCCCTCCATAAATTAGTTTTACTTAACATGGATTGGATTCATTTAAAGGCAACCTATTATGCCCCTTTTTACAAAATGTAAAATAAATCTCTGATGTCCTTAGAGTGTGTGTGTGAAGTTATTTTAATTTCACTGGACCTTTAACTCACTAAAGTGCAGTCAGGTTCTTTTTGATGTTTTTGAAAATATTAGACTCTGATCTGATATTTTGTACAGATTATTTAGTTTTTGCAATTATTTAATGATTTTTCTCTGAGAATAATGTTGGATTATTTAAAATATGTGCAGCTTATTTCCTCTATGTAATTAATAAACCATTAATATCTGCCTATTTCATATTAATGCTGATATCCCGATAACTTTCAATTAATTCAATATCGGCCAACTAATATATTTTAATATTTATTTCACTTATATTATCAATTAGAACGCAAATGTTTCGATGTTTAGATGACATGTGTACAATTTGTTAGGCAGTATTTTCTGTCTTTTAGTGAATATATTATAAGAAAAACTAATAGTTTAGCTTAGAGTTAACCAAACAAGTGCTTCTAATTAGATTTACATTTTTTTTAAAAAGTTGTTTTATTATTATTTTAGCTCACTTATTCTCAAAATCATTCAGTCATTCAGTAAAAATCTACATGTTTATTTATCATCTCAAAAACATTGCAAAAATTAGATGCTTTTTTGCCATTGAGGACTTGATTGACTCCTCACTGGATATCCCAAAAAGACAATCATATGGTTGCAGCTCATCCAGAACACTGCGACCAGGATTCTGGCCAGAACCAGAAAATCAGAGCACATCACACCTGTCCTCAGGTCTTTACACTGGCTCCCAGTTACATTCAGAATAGATTTAAAAAAATTATTACTTGTCTATAAATCACTAAATGGCCTAGGACATTACAGATATGCTCACTGAATACAAAACCTAACAGATCACTCAGATCTTTAGGATCAAGCAAATTAGAAATTCCAAGTTCAGTAAAAACAGGGTAAATCCACCTTCAGTTACAGCGCCCCCTGCTGATGGAATCAGCTTCCAGAAATGATCAGATGTGCTCCAACATTAAGCACATTCAAATCAAGACATAAAACACATCTGTTTAGCTGTGCCTTTACTGAATGAGCACTGTGCTACATCCCACAGATCGCACTATTATGTCTTTATTTTCTTTTTCACTCCTTTAAAGCCTGTTTTTACCACATTTTAATCTGTTTTTAATCATTTTTAATTCTTTTAACCGTTTTTATTTTCTTGTTTCTTTTATTCTTGTTTATGTAAAGCACTTTGAATTACCATTGTGCATGAAATGTGCTATATAAATAAACTTGCCTTGTAGGGGCGTCAAAATGAATTGTTTCTTCGGTGCTTCAATGCAGACGCAGACAAATCGGTATCGGTTCAGTAATAGATCCTAACTGGTTATTACCTACTGATGTCATTTATCTCATATGCGCTATATTGCGGTATATTACTGTGGCGCGGGAGGCAGCCATGAGTAATTAAAACACTCCAACTACTTAAAAAAAAAAAAAAACGCAGAAACTCGTTACTTGTGGATCAAACACGAGCATGTCTGCAGAGTTTTCTCCACCGCGTCTATCATGGATCAGCGCATCCGTTTATCAGTGTCACTTATAGGTGAACAGCGTCAGAGCCAATCACAGTCCTTTCTGTTAAGCGCATGCATGACCAATCAAGGTGTTTAAACACTCACTCGACAACGCTAAAAAAGCAAGCGGGATAATATTTACATTTGTTTATTTGCTTTAAATGCTCATGTTGTTCTGTGCATGTCCTTAAGTTGTGTTTGATACATTCAAAAAGAGTGTTTTCTTTGAGCAGGTAAAATTCAAGGTACAGTACATATACCTGAGTGCTTGTATTAAAGGACAAAATATTATTACAAATGCACAGAAAATGTGCACAAAAACTTGTGCTATCAAGTATAATATAAAATTGTGTATGGAAAGCATCGTCGATGCACAGTGATGCATCGAGATATCAAATTGAACCGAATCCAAGGTATGATAATCATAACCAAACTGAATCGTGAGGCCAGTGTAGTTTCACACCTCTATTGCCTTGCCTTATTTATTTATTTACAAAATTCTGAGCAGAAATGAAAAAAAAATGGTTAACAAATTTAACTAAAGCTGCTAATCTGAGGCTCCTGAACAAACTCCAGCTGCTAAGAGATGCTTAATATCTGAGACCGGATGTTTAAGAGGAAAACCTGTAAGGTATTGTAGAATTACATGATGCGTTTTCCTGAACTCTGAAAGCAAGGTTTTGGGAAGGTCTGTGAGTCAGCGGGATCCTGACACAGCAGTAATGCTAAATCAAGAGTAACACACGAGGGCAGAAAGCCAGAATATTCAACAATGACAGAAGCAGGCATGAGAGCGAGACCGAAACAGACTCTGGAGAGTGAAAGATGGATCAACTCTGAGCCACAGGAAGGCAGAAAGAGCAAACTCCACACTTCCTCCAACTGGGAGACAGGAAAATAAAGACTGACACCGATAACACGGGAAACAGGAACACCTCGGTCAGATGAGCTGATGTTAGAGGCTCTTGGGAAAACCCTAGTCAGCAGATTCTTGCAGAAACACAAACAAACAGGCTTGCGTCCAGAACACCACTGCGCACTTTAGGAGTTTATTTGGTACAAGTGCTTCTAAATGTATGATCAAACAAGCGTATGAGACCTTCTTCATTGTTAATTGATTAATAAATAAACAACATAACGTGAGCAGTGGATATATACTGTAGATGACATACTATATACTGCATACTATATACTGCTAGTAAAACAGAACACACTGTCGGGAAAACCTTAACATTATTATGTAAAATAATTATTTGGAGAGATGTCATCTAAAATTCTGCTTTCAAATGACCAGTGGTGGATAGTAACCAAGTATTATTACCTCATTAAGCACATTTTTGTTTTTTTACCTTGTGTACTGTTCAAACTGACTCCCCTTTTGTTATGTTCTGGTCTGTTTTTGCCCCATTGACAGCCATTAAAATGACATTTTTTGATCGCAAAGCCTTGACAGCCTTTAATCATGCAGTCTAGATTGTTGGTGGTTTTCCCTGTTGCGAAGAGATCAAGGGTGTAATTTTTTCTATTGATCATGAGTAGGCAGCATGAACCCGTTTCCACTGAGTGGTACGGTAATGTACAGTATGGTAGGCTGCGCTTTTTTTTGTTTCCACTCAACCACTTTTGAGTACTTTTTTTGAAGGGTCTATATTTGAAATAACGAACTTGAGCTCATGACAATAACTTGCAAGTGATTATATAAGTGCGGCTTTCAGAAACGGACAAACACAAGAGTGAAGCACGAAAAAACGAATGAACAAATGATTCTTTCAGCAACCCAGAACACAAAATAAACTGCAACATTGAATTGTTATCACTATGTAAATGAATGCTGTATCCACTAAAATACTATGCTTGCTGTTTGTTCAAAATACTTATTTAAAATGAGCTGAAACAACACAACTCTTCATTTTTTGGGGGGGACAACTTAATTGTTTTATGTTCAATCCACTTACATTTGTAAAAACTAATAAGTTAACTTAATTCCTTCATGTTAATTTCTTAACATTTTTAACAGTGTAGACTCCATCGTATAAACAATTCAATTAGTTTTTGTTAAATTTACAAATGGTATAATTTTTTCTGCTCTACTTAAACTCTCTTAAAAATCCTTTTATCCTACTTTAAAAAAAAATGATAAAAATAAATATTTTATTTAAATATAAAAAGTATTTTTTATTACTTTAAAAATATATAAACTATAAATTACTTAAAGAAAACTATAAAATATTTAAATTTAATATTTAAATTTAATATAAAACAATTTAAAATAAACATATGTCTTATAAACCAAAAAAAGTTAATAAATCAATCAACCACTTTTGGGTACCCTTTTTGAAGGGTCTATATTTGAAATAATGAACTTGAGCTCATGACAATAACTTGCAAGTGATTATTGAAGCAAACGGACAAACACGAGAGTGAAGCACGAAAAAAACGAATGAACAAATGATTCTTTCAGCAACCCAGAACACAAAATAAACTGCAATGTTTAATTGTTTTCACTATTATGAACTTGGAATGATGAAATTACTTTTTGACAGGAGGCTGCATGTGCTGAAAGATGAGAGGTTTGCACTGACTGTGTATGATTTATATTGTTTTTGAACCCAAGCAAGGCCTAAATGTACGTTGTGTGCAACTTTACTGTAATTGGTAAGATTTCTGAGACGTTAAGGGTTTGTGTGTGTTACTATACATTTTATTTATTTTAAATAATGCAGATGCTACAGCATACTATTTCGCATAAACTATAAAATAATTGGAACGCAACAAAAAAATCACCCCAGAGTGGATGAAAACATCTCCAACAGCACATAAGGGTTAAGTATCTGTACTTTACTGAAGGAATTTTATTTTAGGAAACAAGTAACATATCTAAACTAGTAATATAACTAGTAATGCTCCTAATAGGAATATTTTCAAGCTATGAGAATACTTTTGTGCAGACATAAAACAAAAACAACATTATTCAACAGTTTTTTCTCCTCAGTGTCAGTATAGGGTGCATATTCTCGTAGCTTGATATTTCAACTGAACCAATGAAGGCATATGGTCTGTTTTTCCGTATTTTTCTGGACTTCGAATGAATTGGAAACTTTGCTGTCAATGGAGGATGAGAGAGCTCTCAGATTTCATCTAAAATATCTTCATTTGCTTTCCGAAAATGAATAATCTCAAGAGTTTAGACCGACATGAGGGTGAGCAGTTATTAACAGAATATTAATTTTTGGGTGAACTAACCCTTTAACAGAGCAACAAACTCCAGTTGTTCACAGTGTTGTGTGAAGACAGATCTGAGATGGTCAACCTGTGGATGAATGCTGACTCGCACCTTTAAACTTATGGAGGAGCTTTGTGATTTCCTAGAAGAAAGGTCTGATTTTGCTGATTTTTAAGAGATTAAAAAAGGCTCACTGTAGTGCTGCATGATAATGGAAAGAACTGACATCGCGGTATTTTGTTTTTTTGCCATTTATTCCCCTGACATGACCGCATTTTCACCAGATGTCTTGAAAATCTCTTCTTGGAAAGAACTGATAATTTTTAGATTAATTGGAGTGAGGGCAACTGCATAAAATATAATATACAAACTAAAAGCATAGACAAATATGAAAGAGCAAATATCCAAATTAACTAAACAGTGCTTTATGGTTTTCTGAGGTATTCAGGAACAGAAATCAAATAATCGTTTGTAAATGAATGTTGTATCCACTAAAAATATTACAGTTGCTGTTTGTTCAAACTACTTATTTAAAATGAGCTGAAACAACACATCTCTTGTTGTTTTGGGGACAACTTAATTGTTTTATGTTCAACCCACTTACATTAGTAAAAACTAATAAGTTAACTTAATTCCTTCATGTTTACATTTTTAACAGAGTAGACTTCATCATATAAATAATTCATTCATTCATTTATTTTTCAGCTTAATCCCTTTATTCATCAGTGGTCGCCACAGCGGAATGAACCGCCAACTTATCCAGCATATGTTTTACACAGCGGATGCCCTTCTGGCTGCAACCCAGTACTGGGAAACACCCATACACACTCATTCACACACATACACTACCGGAGCACCCACGCCAACATGGCGGAGAACATGCAAACTCCACACACAAATGCCAACTGACCCAGCCGAGGCTCGAACCAGCAACCTTCTTGGTGGGATGCGACAGCACTACCGACTGCACCACCGCGCCGCCATAAATAATTCCATGAATCTTTGCTAAATTTTAGTGGTGGGCCGTTATCGGCGTTGACGTGCTGCGTTAACGCAAGACTCTTATCGCATGATAAAAAAAATTCTCAAAGTTGGGTTGGGAGCAGGGTCTATTCTACGCAATCTATGATGACTTTCACCTTGATATTTTAGCGCGGATGTATACCTGACCAGTGAGCTGTCTGACAAAAAAGTGCCCTTCTGAATCAAATCAGCTGGATCTTTCACTTACTTCGAAGACACTACTGACTACACTTACATGGACATCTGTAATCTAGTTATTTGCCTTAATAGACAATAATATAATTAAGGTGTTTACGTGAAGTACGTGAAGTGCTTTCATGTAAAAGTTTCCAGTAATTTTGGGTGACTTTAACTGCAGTTCTGCAGTTGCACATTCAGTCATGAACATTTCATTCATGCCCCCGTGACAAACTGGGGTATTAGACGCAAATAAGGAGTAAGGACTGGTGAGAGTGTTATGGAATTTAATAAAGCACACCAAATGGAAAGAAAAAAAAAATCAGCATTTCGCGATGTGTGCGTGCGGTCCTTTACTGACAGCTGCGTGAGTGGATCTTGTCGGAAAATATGGTGAAAAGTCCTACATGACTGTAAAGTTGCGTTCACACCAGATGCGGAAGAAGCGTCAAGCGCAAGTGATTTACATGTTAAGTCAATGCAAACGCGCGAATAGGCATCCTACGGAGCGATACACGCGAATGGCACAGCGCGAACGATGCGAATTGCGCCGCGCGAATTGAGCGTTTGACGCGCTAAACGCGCAAATCCCTCGAGTTCAAAAATCTGATCTTCTCCGGACATTCGCGCCGCGTTAACCAATTAGGAGCTTGCTCTTGTAGGGGCATGATTGTGATGTAGTGCCTGTTGCTGGTGTCCAGGGGGAAATCCTCGAGCCGACACAGACAACAGTTCATTAAACTGGGCTTGGCTCAGTCAGAAGCACCGATGAAAGCCTCCGTCATCCAGGTTAAGTTTCTGAAGGAGTTTATGAGCTCACAGAGCTGGGTGCACCTCTGAAAGTATCTAGTGGACTCAGACACTGGTCCAAACGTATCAACGCTGTTTTTCAGCCTTCATAGAGCACATGAACACAGTTATTTTCTCAATAAAATCCATGTTAGCCATTTAGCAACGAAGCTACAGTCACCGGGCAGACAGAAGCCCGGCCCATGACGTGAATCCGCGTCTGTTTTGAAGTGAATTTGACGCGCAAATGAAGCGGAGTTTGACGCGCGAATGAAGCGAGTAAACTCAAATGTTCACGTGTCTATTTAAAAAAAAAGCTAACAAAGCGATTAGTTGACATATACTTTAAAAAAATGTATAAAAATAAATATTTTTTTAAATATAAAAAGTATTTTGAATTACTTTAAAAATATATAACATATATATTACTTTTAAAAAAACTATAAAATAATTAAAATTAAATATTTATATTTAATATAAAATAATTTAACATAAAAACATGTCTTATAAACCAAAAAAAATTGAGTAAATCAATTTCTAACTTGGAACTGTTAAGTTGACTCAACTTAATTTCATAATTATGCACATATAGTTAACTTACATCATTTTAAAGCAATGTGTTTACTCACTTTTCTTAAGTAAAGTCAACTAATTGCTTTATACAATGCAGTTACAGGCTTGGCGGCACAGTGGATCAGTGGTTAGCACTGTCGTCGCACAGCAAAAAGGTCGTAGGTTCGAGTTTGCATGTTCTCCTCGTGTTGGCGTGGGTTTCTGGGAGTTCCGGTTTCCCCCACACTCCAAACACATGCGCTATAAGTGATTTGAATAAACTAAATTGGCTGTAGTGTATGAGTGTGCGTGAATAAGTGTATATGGGTGTTTCCCAGTACTGGGTTGTGGCTGGAAGGGCATCCGCTGTGTAAAACATATGCTGGAATAGTTGGCGGTTCATTCCGCTGTGGCGACCTCTGAAATAGTCACTAAGCCGAAGGAAAATGAATGAATGAATGAGTTACAGTCTGAAACCCTCAAATGCGTTTTAATAAAAATAGGTTGTAAAAACAAACACTTTTCTTATTGCTGCAGATGTACAGCTTACTAGTGTCTAATGGAGGGCCTTAAAACATTGACTTGGAGAAAAAAAAAAAAGGTTCAGGACACTGTGTCCTGAGAGGATACACATTATCAGGAAATTGTTTTATTTTGTGAGATTATTGCTAATACATTCAAGGCTACCGAAAGGTCATGCTTTGGGTCAACAGCCACTTTTCAGACATGTTATTATTTTAGTATCATGGTGTACAGTTCCCAGCATAAATGAATACACCCTGACAGACTTACCAGAAAAACAACCATCTCGCTTTTGAATGAATACTGTCCATAGGATCGTATGTTTTGAGATTTTTGTACAAATTTAATTTATTGGTTTTACGCAACAGGGGGTTAATCATTTCTGCAACATCTTAGTAGTATTATTTTTCTAATCCTTAAAACATGACCAGACTTTTAAGTTAACGAGCAGAAACGTTTAATACTGTTTTGAAAAGATGCATCAATATACAGGGAGTGCAGAATTATTAGGCAAATGAGTATTTTGACCACATCATCTGCTTTATGCATGTTGTCTTACTCCAAGCTGTATAGGCTCAAAAGCCTACTACCAATTAAGCATATTAGGTGATGTGCATCTCTGTAATGAGAAGGGGTGTGGTCTAATGACATCAACACCCTATATCAGGTGTGCATAATTATTAGGCAACTTCCTTTCCTTTGGCAAAATGGGTCAAAAGAAGGACTTGACAGGCTCCGAAAAGTCAAAAATAGTGAGATATCTTGCAGAGGGATGCAGCACTCATAAAATTGCCAAGCTTCTGAAGCGTGATCATCGAACAATCAAGCGTTTCATTCAAAATAGTCAACAGGCTTCGCAAGAAAAAACCAAGGCGCAAAATAACTGCCCATGAACTGAGAAAAGTCAAGCGTGCAGCTTCCAAGATGCCACTTGCCACCAGTTTTGCCATATTTTAGAGCTGCAACATCACTGGAGTGCCCAAAAGCACAAGGTGTGCAATACTCAGAGACATGGCCAAGGTAAGAAAGGCTGAAAAACGACCACCACTGAACAAGACACACAAGCTGAAACGTCAAGACTGGGCCAAGAAATATCTCAAGACTGATTTTTCTAAGGTTTTATGGACTGATGAAATGAGAGTGAGTCTTGATGGGCCCGTGGCTGGATCAGTAAAGGGCAGAGAGCTCCAGTCCGACTCAGACGCCAGCAAGGTGGAGGTGGAGTACTGGTTTGGGCTGGTATCATCAAAGATGAGCTTGTGGGGCCTTTTCGGGTTGAGGATGGAGTCAAGCTCAACTCCCAGTCCTACTGCCAGTTTCTGGAAGACACCTTCTTCAAGCAGTGGTACAGGAAGAAGTCTGCATCCTTCAAGAAAAACATGATTTTCATGCAGGACAATGCTCCATCACAACCATCCAAGTACAAGGCTGGCAAGAAAGTGTCTAAAAGAAGAAAAACTATTGACATGGCCTCCTTGTTCACCTGAATTGAACCCCATAGAGAACCTGTGGTCCATCATCAAATGTAAGATTTACAAGGAGGGAAAACAGTACACCTCTCTGAACAGTGTCTGGGAGGCTGTGGTTGCTGCTGCACGCAATGTTGATGGTGAACAGATCAAAACACTGACAGAATCCATGGATGGCAGGCTTCTGAGTGTACTTGCAAAGAAAGGTGGCTATATTGGTCACTGATTTGTTTTTGTTTTGTTTTTGAATGTCAGAAATGTATATTTGTGAATGTTGAGATGTTATATTGGTTTCACTGGTGAAAATAAATAACTGAAATGGGTATATATTTGTTTTTTGTTAAGTTGCCTAATAATTCTGCACAGTAATAGTCACCTGCACACACAGATATCCTCCTAAAATAGCTCAAAATAAAAACAAACTAAAAACTACTTCCAAAAATATTCAGCTTTGATATTAATGAGTTTTTTTGGGTTCATTGAGAACATGGTTGTTGTTCAATAATAAAATTAATCCTCAAAAATACAACTTGCCTAATAATTCTGCACTCCCTGTATTGTCTATATTCACTGTGAAACAGATACAAATCTTAATAAATTGTATTCTGTTACTGTATTTTTAATAATCAGCTTTTAAATTTTATATTTGAGATTTCAGGTTACAATATTGATTTAGTTATTTTATTTCTATTTTACTTGTACTTTAGTATTGTCAACTTTGTGTGTTACCTGTTGCGGTCATCTCCGTCTGTGAGTGTGTTTTCAATGCCGCTGTCTGTCTCCACGTCTTCATGGAGCTCTGGATGGACGAGAGCCGTCGTGTCCTCGTCTGTGAAGGTTTCACACTCGCTGTAGGCACTCTCTGAACCCAGATAAGCGCTGTCAGAGACCTCCGCCTGCTGCAAACACACACACACACACACACTGATTACAACTTTTATCACTCTTGGAGACATTATGTTTTCAGTTACGTCACATTTCAACTTGTCTCAGAAGTTCATAAGACAATGGAATCAGCAATTGAGAGTATAAAGCATACAGTTGAAGTCAAAATGATTCACCCTCCTGTGAATTTTGATTTCTTCTACAAATATTTCCTAAATGATGTTTAACAGAGCAATGAATTTTTCACAGTATTTCCTATAATATTTTTTCTTCTGGAGAAAGTCTTATTTGCGTTATTTCGGCTAGAATAAAAGCACTTTTTAATTTTTTAAAAACCATTTTAAGGTCAATATTATTAGCCCCCTTAAGCAATATTTCTTTTTGATTGTCTACAAAACAAACCATCGTTATACAATGACTTGCCTAATTTCCTTAACTTGTCTAGTTAAACCTTTAAAATGTCACTTGAATACACTGAATACTAACATCTTGAAAAATATCTAGTCAAATATTACGTACTGTCATCATGACAAAGAAATCAGCTATTAGAGATGAGTTATTAAAACTATTATGTTTAGAAATGTGCTGGAAAAATTCTTCTTTCTGTTAAACATAAATTGGTGAAAAACATAATTCTGACTTCAACTGTAAACAAATGTGAATAGCATACCATTTGGTCTCTGAGAATGTAAACGGAAATTTGCAAAGCGCAAACACGAGCTTGAAGTTAATTAGTTTATGATGAATGTTAAGGAACAATTTGATCCAACTCATAGAAATGTGATTGAAAAAAAAAACTGATGACAAAAATAGAGTGAAAAAACTGAATGAAAGTGGATGAAAACAAACATGTGTCAATGCTAATCCGTCTGATGCTTTCCAGACACCAATGAAGGACCGCCTACTGGCCTGTCAATCATCCACTGCACTTAAACAAGGGGTTTAAACTTTAAAAGAGCCTCAAACAGTAAATAAACAATCCCTTTGTTTGGTAATTTATGGTAAGTTTGTACGAAGCATTTAATCTAACCTGATTATTTAGATCATTTAATGTGTGTTTCAACATCAAACCCTGCCTGTAATGTATAATACGGTCACATTAATAGCAGTAAATAGTCATTCTTGTACACTGAAAATCTATAAAACAAAAATTGAAAAAATTTATCTGGCAATCTGGAAACATCATGTTCAACAGAAAGCAATAGTTGATCTTATGTTTGTCATTTTTTGGATTAAAAAAAGTTTTTTTATATGATGTAAAATGCTTTTAGAATTTTATACATTTATTTATTTATTTTTTGAAAATCTAATAATTAAAAATGCATGTAAAAAAACCACCTTTGTTTTACTGGTATTTAGTAATAAATATGAATAATAATATAATTAAATTTATTATTGAGAACCCCTTGTTATAACAAATATTTGTTTATTTTTGTGTGGAAATATTTTAAATTAAAAATCGACATTTTTACATTACAAATAAATTCTATTATTAATGATTTTTATGGCATGTTATGTATATCTATATGTATCTATGTTATTTATATTGTATTTAGTGTTATTTTCTGTCTGACCTAAGATGAACCTAATAAAGCAAATATATACTATTGAAGTCATAATTATTAGCCCCTGAATTATTAGCCCACTGTTTATTTTTTTCCCCCAATTTCTGTTTAACGAAGAGAAGATTATTTCAACACATTTCTAAACACAATAGTTTCAATAACTCATCTCTAATAACTGATTTATTTTATCTTTGTCATGATGACAGTAAATAATATTTTACTAGATATTTTCAAAGACACTTCTTTACAGCTTAAAGTGACATTTAAAGGCTTAACTAGGTTAATTAGGTTAACTAGGCAGGTTAAGGTAATTAGGCAAGTTATTGTATAACGATGGTTTGTTCTGTAGACAATCAAAAAAAAAAAAATGCTTAAAGAGGCTAATAATATTGACCTTAAAATGGTTTTTAAAAAATTAAAAACTTCTTTCATTCTAGCCGAAATAAAACAAAGAAAACTTTTTCTAGAAGAAAAAATATTATCAGACATACTGTGAAAAATCCCTTGCTTTGATAAACATAATTTGGGAAATATTTAAAAAAGAAAAAAAAAATTAAAGGGGGGCTAATAATTCTGACTTCAACTATATATACTTTTGTATACCATTTTTAAAAAACAAAATTCATATATTTTGGTCTATTTGGAAAGTATTTAATGACTTTTTGGAGAGTCTAGATGGTGACTTTTTGTTGAACTTATAGACATTAAAAGTATATAGATTAGACAAATATGTTACTGATGTATTATTTAATATTATTTATTTATTTTTCTTTCAAAGTGTATTAAGTTGTTTTAGTTTATATTATTCTTGTTGTATTTCTTTTTTTTTTTGCTAAACTGAAAAATTAAACCTGTCAATCTGTATGACAATGTTTAAAATAAAACTTGTTGTTCAAAACTTTGAATACTATGTAAACAATTTTTACTTAAAATGTCAAAGCAAAAAAAAAAACATTTAAAAAGTTTAAAACTTTTATACTATGCAAAAATGATCTTAAAATAAAAAATAAGATGACAATAAGAAACCTTTAAAGGTCATTTAATAACACAACAGACTAACATCCAACATATTATGATGAAAATCATAATAAACCATTAACAAAGGCTCAAGAAAAATCCTCAAAGCATCAATCAGCTGTTTCTAACCAAAGAAAACAAAGCCGTCATA
This sequence comes from Danio kyathit, assembly GCA_903798195.1. Classification (NCBI taxonomy): domain Eukaryota; kingdom Metazoa; phylum Chordata; class Actinopteri; order Cypriniformes; family Danionidae; genus Danio; species Danio kyathit. The sequence continues at coordinate 43,216,588 of LR812542.1, read as the reverse complement.
AATCCACTTAAACCTTCTTCATCAAAGAAGCTGGCGTACCTGTGCGAGTCCGAGAGGAGCTCCGAGAACAGGAGAGGCCATTCCCAGAACCATTCTTTCCCAAGTACAGTCCCACAGGAAAAACAGGTTCACTAACTAACCACAAAACTAACAACTACTTCCTATCTCTCTCACAGCCACCAAAACACAGAGAGAAAGAGAGAAAGAGAGAGAGATATTACTGCTGCTCTGCTTCTGTGCAAAATGAGGACCAAAGTCTGAAGGGTAAAAGGACCAGGAATGGGCGGGGCCGGTTGGCGTGACTCCACCCCTTTTTCTTTTAACTTGTCAAATCATTAAACAGAATGTGTGCATATATTATGTGGCTGTGAGTGGAAACATAAAAAGCCTACTTAGCATTTCTAGTTTGCCTATGATGACAAAAAAATGAAGTCTAGGTAGGCGGCTCGGGAGGTTTTAAGACAGACTATTGGCGATTTTTCCAACATATGGCAAAACATTAACAGTTCACACCCTACAAACAAATATTCACGACACTGCGACAATCACATGTTCTGATGAATGACAGGTGTGTGTGTGTGTGTGTGTTATAAAATTATATCACCGGGTATATTTCCAAGCTTGTGTGTGCGTGTGTGTGTGTGTGTTCCTGTGGACAAGGTGCTACACAAACCACCCTGCCCAGTGTGTTTTGACAGCAAACAAGGAAACAGCAGAGCCATTCACAACCCACAGGAAAACATGCAGGTGTGTGTGTGTGTGTGTGTGTGTGTGTGTGTGTGTGTGTTTGTGTGTGTGTTTCGTTAGAAATGGCAGGAAGACAGAAATGGGGAAAAGAAAAATGATATCGCAAAAAAACAAGATTTCTATATTTACTGAATGAATATTCATGTATGCAAATTCTGTGGGGAACAATGAGCCACATGTTCAGTTCAGAAAAGAGTTGTGAAATTAATGCCACATTATGTTTTTCCAGGTAATTTATTTCTATATACAAATAACCCCAAAATTACTCGTACCCCTGCCAAATTCTGACTTAAAGTAACCTTATTCAACCAGCAAGACTTGAAATGACCGGAAATGACACCTGCTTCTCCCAAAAGATAATAAGATGATGTACAAGAAGCATCAATGAGGAAAAATAATGTTTCTCAGCTTTTATTTACATTTAACCTTTGTGCACTGTTCAAACTGACTCCCCTTTTGTTATGTTCAGGATGAAAACATCCACTGAATTAAACTGCTGTAAAATGCATCAGATAAATATTTTTTACATTTTTTAAAATAAATCTGTTAACCTCAGTCCTGATCAAAACTACTAAATTATTTAGAAAATTACAGGATTTTAAGTCTTTAATTGCCAAGTTCACAAATGATGTCACTGATTTGGTAAAGAAAAAAAAACACAAAACGACGTATTTTAATATAAAAAGTAATTGTGGACTGGGTTTTTTCCCTTTTATCACAGTGTTGAACATGTGAACGATTAGTAACGACATTGGCTTTGATGCATTGTTAGTTTTTGTGCAGCATAAGACTTTTCTCCCTATGTTGGTGGCTGTTTGTGCCTCATTGACTTTTATTATAACCACATTTGATGGTGCATAAATACACAGTCTTTGTTTTTGTTTACTCCATGTAGTTCTGAGATCTGAGATACATATTTTATTTTTCTCAGACACTTTGAGGTAAGTGCATTAAGGTCACACTCACACACACACACTTTAATTTGCTGTTATACTTCATATAAAATCCAGAAACTAGAAAGCTTTTTCTGCAAAGGCCTATCTAAAGGGATAATGCTGCCAACTGATGATCAACAGTAAAAATTACAAATTTGACCTCTTCCCAACAGGGAAAACCCATCAACAATCAAAAATGCATGTTTATATGGTGTCATGATTTTGCAATCCAAAAAATGTGGTTATAATGGAAGTCAATGGGGCAAAAACAGCCACTAATAGTAAAGTATGGAGAAAAAAATTAAAATTAATCAAAAACAATGCAGCAAAGGCAATGGTGTTCCATAAGACATTGATAAAAGGTAAAAAAAAAAAAATTCAGTCCACAATTACTTTTTATATTGAAAATACGTCTTTTTTTTTACCAAATCAGTGACATCATTTATGAATTTGGCAATTCAAGAGTTAAAATCCTGTAATTTTCTAAACAATTTGGTAGTTTTGATCAGGACTGAGGTTGATTAACAGATTGATGCAAAAAAATAGAAAAAAATATTTATCTGATGCATTTTTACAGCAGTTTAATTCAGTGGATGTTTTCATCCCGAACATAACAAAAGGGTAGTCAATTTGCCCAGAGTCTATTGTTGAGTTTTTTTTTTATTCAAAGCATTTTCTCAAAATAAGGTTTGTCACCAAAAATCATTCTGCTAGCTGAAACACAGAAAAAATTGTGGCCAGATTAAGACTCAAAATCACATCAGAGTGGATGAAAACAGCCTCAACAGTACAGAAGGGTTAAACAAAACCTTTAAGTCAGAATTTGCCAGGATTTGAATAAATTCAGCCTTGATTGTACTGTATATAGAAGAAATTAAAAAAATAAAAATTAAAATGTAATATATTTTAATCCCCTTCAAATGAAACACAATATACATCTGACTAAAATCCATCATTTCAAACTAATATAAATATATTACAGGGCTCGAAATTAACCTTTTTTCTTGGTAGCACCGGTGGTCTCAACTTCAAAAATTTAGGCGCACCAGACAAAATTTAGTAGCACCCACCGAAAATTATGAGCATCGTTACTACACGTTTTATATTAACATATTCTATTATATATTAACACTCTAATCACAACTAACAAATAAACAAAAATCTGCATGCGCTCACCGGCCCTGCACCGGTGCTTAAGATGCTTAAGGTGTAAATGCCTCCTAATTCCGTGCATGTAGTGAACATTTTGCTGTGAAAACTGGTCGTACGACATCAATTTTATGCACTCGCACAAATGCTCCCAAATATATTTTGAGGTTGCATAGATAAAATTTCGGGCGCATATGCAACCAAAACAGTCGCAATTTTGAGCCCTGTATTAGACATAATTTTGATAGTTTGTTACAGTTATATATAACTATACCATGTCTCAACAAAAAAAAAGCAATAATATATTGTACAAAAATAAGACTTGTTGTACTACAGGAATAAGAACGACTAAATAAATTTTGTGCAGGAATAACAGCGCAATTTGTGCATTAGAATAATCCTTTTATTTACTTTCCTTGGCGATGATGAAATGATGGCGTAATGATGACACACAGTATTTATTTTTAGCTGTGTAAGGCTTAAATAAAAATGGTGTTTTCGAAAATAAGAGTTTGATCAAAGGTTTACGAGAACTGAAAGGCTACAGTGCTTCACGTTTTCTTGATGAATTTCCGACTAAAAACTGTACAAAAGGTGGATTGGATTACTTGTTGGCGAAAATTGATCGCACTGGATCAGTGTGTCGTGTGGCGGGGAGTGGTCGTCCACGCAATAAATGACACTCATTAAATGACATTTCATGTACATTTAAACTTCTTATTTAAAATGAGCTGAAACGACACAATTCTTGAGTTTTTTTGAGGACAACTTAAATGTTTAATGTTCAATCCACTTAAAGTTGTAAAAACAAATAAAATAACTTAATTGCTTTATGTTGTACTGACACAAATCGATTGTGTCCGTACTGTTCATACTGTTAAAAATATCACCGCTGTCGAAGACATGGTATTGAGCCAAGAAGACGCAGAAGAAGAAGGTAACGTGGGAATATAAATCAGCTGTGGTGGAAAACGTATATACAGTTGAAGTCAGAATTATTAGCCCCCCTTTCTTTTTTAAATATTTCCCAAATGATGTTTAACAGGGCAAGGAAATTTTCACAGTATGTCTGATAATATTTCTTCTTCTGGAGAAATTTGTTTTATTTTGGCTAGAATAAAAGCAGTTATTAATTTTTTTAAAACCATTTTAAGGACAGAATTATTAGCCCCTTTAAGCTAAATTATTTTTCGATAGTTTACAGAACAAACCATCGTTATACAATAACTTGCCTAATTACCCTAACCTGCCTAGTTACCCTAATTAACCTAGTTAAGCCTTTAAATGTCACTTCAAGCTGTATAGAAGTGTATTGAAAAATATTATTTACTGTCATCACGGCAAATATAAAATAAATCATTTATTAGAAATGAGTTATTAAAACTATTATATTTGTAAATGTGTTAAAAAAAATCTTGTCTCCGTTAAACAGAAATTGGGGAAAAAAATAAACGTGGGCTAATAATACTGAATTCTGACTGTATATCATATCATTTCATCTATTTGTCATTTAATTTAAAAAATATAATTAAAGTTGGAGGTATTTTAACAAACTTCTGACAGAATTAATTTTGCTTGGATTTTTTTGAGACACGATGTATAGACGGTATGTTGCTATATATAGTATATATGTTGTTATAGTTCTTGATCCTTGATGAGTCAAAATAGGGGAACTTTCACAAAATACCAAAATTACTTTAAATTAAAAGTTGAAACCTACAGAATTGAATTAAAATGACATGCTGAATCTCACATTGGTCCAGCTAAATCAGGGGTGCCCAAACTTTTTCTTATAAAGAGCAAAAAACCAAACTTGACTGAGGGCTGCGGGTCGAAGTTAAATATACCAACTAGTATTACATTAAATTTGCCATGGGTAATTTCCTAATTTATTTGCTAATATTTAAAAATAACTAGAAAACTGTGTAATTATAGATGCAGTATCACTTTTAAAGTTTTATAATGAACTTTTTATAGTAAAAACATACAATCTCATTTACAACACATACACTAGTCGAGCTGCTCCTGCCTTTGCCTTTATTTGCCTGCTGATGTCTTGTGCATTGTCAAGTGACAGTATTTACATTTTTAAGGTACATTCAATTTTAATTGACTTTTTTGTAGCTCCTCAAGTAAACAAAGAAACAAAAGCTTACGGTAAATTCAAAATGATGATCTCTGTCAAAAGTATTCGCCCCAACGAACTCCCCATCATTCTCCCTCTCTTTCCAGATGGGATGGGCCCTACTTTGGGCACCTCTGGGCTAAATGAATAAACTGGCCTAAATGATTCACTTGAGAGCGAATAAAATGAGCAAGGAGGCGGTTTATGTTTAACTATTGCCTCAGTTTGCTCAGACTGTTCCACAATACGGCATTAAAATGCAAAACAGAATAGTTGATACTTGAGGAAAAATAAAAACTCTGAAAAAGTGAGCCAGCAGGAGGCACTGCAGCAGAAAAACTTGCATGCTGTGTTTGAGATGTGCTGAGCTCGACTGTGGTCTTTCAATCTTTTGGGGAATTTGAGGAATGTGCTGCTCTGGATTCCATCATTCTGCAATCATGGGGATCCTAAAGTTTATTATATCCTGATTCTGATGTATTATATTTGTCATGACGAGAAGAGGATAAATGGACACAATAACCACAGAATTGTTGTTTAATACCTCGTCATATTCTTCTGGAGGTCCACTGGCTTCCACTGCGCTGAGATGAGTCTTGTAGAGCTCTGGATCAGAACCTGAAAATAAAATATGAAAAGAAACATATGAATTATGGCAGGACTCCTGATAACTGTACGTAACAATGCTTGTTTAGTACTAATATATAGTAATAAAAATTTTCCTCAATGAAATACACTGCTGTTTGGAGTGCAGGAATTGTTATTTATAAATGTTAATAGTCTGTTTCAGCTAGCTGGAATATTAATAATTGAGAAGATCTTGGAGAGCAACAAGCATATTTTGGGGTTTGGATTCGGAGCCTTGTTTTGGAAATGTCCTGTACTGTAACAACATGGTCTAGATTTATTCAAAGTTCATCCAGAGTGTTTCCAGCTGGTGTCATTTTGCTGCTACCAATGCTTATTTTTCATAGTAACTATTTTTAAGTATTTAGAAATGCTCAACCATGTAATAGATCTGAAAGCTGCTGCTTCTCAAAGCTTGCAAGCTTTCCAGTTATCAAAGAAATAATTTGTTACTTCAGTTTTGTAATTATTAAATTGTTTTAAATAAAAAATTGTAATATATACATTAGGCATGGGTCAGTATAAGATTCTGACGGTATGATAACCTTGGATAAAAGTATCACGGTTTGACAGTGTTGTGATTACTGCTTTAAAATATATTCTTTTTAAATGTCGGGGTAAATAACAGAAACTTTTTTCCCCTTTCAACACAATATATTTTATTTTGAGAAACATTTAAAATATTTTGAAACAGCAAACATGTCAGGCTAAATAATTCAAATGAATCATTGACTTCTGCTGTCTTCATTAGATTCAAAAACACAGATTTATTACAATATAAAACGGCATATTTGGATTTCTTTTCTGCTGGAGATACTGCTGTCCTAAAAAACAACAACAACAACAACAAAATCTTACACATATCATAGGAACGGTATAAACAAAATTTTGACGGTTTTAAAACCTTGACTTTTCTAAACCGCGGTATACCTTGAAAACGGTTATCGTCCCATGCCTAATATACATCAGTGTAAAACCTATAAATGGTGGAAAAACATGTTCTGTAATTGTGTATTAAAACCACCCGGTTATACAATAACTTGCCTAATTACCCTAACCTGTCTAGTTAACCTAATTATCCTAGTTAAGCCTTTAAATGTCACTTTAAGCTGTATAGAAGTGTCTTGAAAAATATCTAGCCAAATATTATTTACTGTCATCATGGCAAAGATAAAATAAATCAGTTATTAGAGATGAGTTATTAAAACTATACTCCGTTGAACAGAAATTGGGGAAAAAATAAACAGGGGGGTTAATAATTCAGGGGGGCTAATAATTCTGACTTCAACTGTAAATGTGTTGTACTGTCATTGTCTGAATGTATTTTACAAAATTGCCCTTTCTAGTTTTATTTTGTTATTATTTATTTATTTATTTAGTTAGTTATTTATTTTTATGGCTCTGTCAGGGATACGATGGGTGTTCTTTGGTTGGTGTTTAGTTACTAATACAGTATATATGCATTATATTTTTTTTTATGTTTTGAAACAATAAAATGTTTCTGCAAAAAAAAAGTAAAATAAATATTCTGTAAATCAGAGCATAAAATGATTGGCTAAAATAAAAATATATATTGTTAATGCAATACTCAACAACAAAATCACATATCCCATATTTTTCCAGTATTGTGCATAGGGATGCACCGATCCCGATACTTGGATCGGATATCGGTTCGATATCGCATATTTTTGCTGGATCGGGTATCGGCCAGCTGGTACCGATCCAAATCTGATCTTGCGCGTGCGCTATATTCTGTGTAATTTATAAGCCAACAAAAGCCACAAAGGTAGCCTATTATAAGGCACTAGAAAGTTGTCATGTAGGCTACTATATCCCAAATGTTTTGAAACCATTCTACAGTTAAATGTAAAGTACAGATGAATATTTAAGTGGCTAAATTCACGTTCACTTGAATTGCAGAAGCGACGTGCGCTGCTCCGTAAAATTATTCTCATAAAGAGTTTCTGTACTCTATTCTTCCGACTGAGTTTATTCTTTCGAGGTGCATACGTTAAGTGCTGCTTGTAATGCCTGGCTCATCGTGGTCAAAGAAGTTGATTAAATTAATCAAAGGGAAACTGATGAGCGCAATATGGATTGTCATTAAAAGAAAACTATTTAGCCTAATATAGGCTACTCTGAAACTGTGAATATTTCACTGTCATTTTATTTATATTAATATTTTATTTAACAGACCAGTTTGTCAGTTTGTGCACTGAAGCATAAGCGGACCTTTTTTTTTTTTTACTTTACCTCAAATATTCTTGTTTATTTTGTAGATAACTGACCAACAAAAATACATTTAAAAAAACAACAAATTATACCAAACGAAATTCGTTTCAAAAAGAGAATTTTTCAGACAAATAAATAATCGTTCAGACATGCTTTCAGTTTCTCCATCTCACTCGCGGCGAGTTTAGGCGAGGGAATGTTTATTAAGTAAAGGTGGCCTCAGGTTTAGTTTAGTCTGCGTCAAACCTGCAGGAAAATATCAGGCTTTGCTAAAAGGCCGATTATTTTACCAACAATTAGGGTCAATAGTGGTAGCCTACAGATTTCAAAGAAAAATCTTAATATTAAAAAAGAAACATAAGCTGGACCGCAACAGATCAGATCAATGTCATGATGAATGCTCAAATAATGTAGCCCATAGTTTATAGTAACTTCGCAAGCATCATGTTTTTAGTTGTGTCGTCTGTCATATAATGTAAGCCATGGGTCTGTTAATTTTACTAAAGAAGATATATTATTTGAGCACCAGAACTATAGAAACTGTATTAGGTTAAAAAAAAAAAAAACAGCACAGTATCGGGATCGGATCGGGATTGGTCGATAATCAGAATTTTGGTATCGGGATCGGATCCAAAAAAATGGTATCGGTGCATCCCTAATTGTGCAGCCCTAGTCCAAAATCAAGACTTTATCAATGTAAAAAAAATCCCCCTTAAAATAGCAAGACATCACTTTCTGTCATACTCAAGAATGCGTTGTATTAACCCAATGCTTGGTCAAATATGGACAAACCCAACATTTGAGTTAACATACATTCATTTTCCTTCGGCTTAGTCTTTGATTTATCAGGAGTCGCCACAGCGGAATGAACCACCAACTATTCCAGCATATGTTTTTACGCAGCGGATACCTTTCCAGCCGCAACACAGTACTGGGAAACTCCCATACACTCTCACATTCACACACACACTCATACACTATGGTCAATTTAGTTCATCCAATTCACCTATAGCGCATGTGTTTGGACTGTGGGGAAAACCGGAGCACCCAGAGGAAACCCATGTCAACACAGGGAGAACATGAAAACTCCACACGGAAATGACAACTGGCTCAGCTGGGACTCGAACCAGCGACCTTCATTTTTGGGTTAACAATGTAATTAAAATGTATTTAAATAGTTAACTCAGTAGTTGGGTTTGTCTATTTTTGGCCCAGAATTGGGTTAAAACAACTCAGATTTGCACACCCATACTAGTATCCATATGACTATTCATACTACCAACTGTCATTTTAAGTAACGCAATAGAGATTTTTGCGGGAGAGGACAAGCAGACAGAGTGATATTCTCCATTATTCATCCATTAATGATGGGAGAAATCTGACTCGCGAAACACAGGACGCTCAGCAGGCCATTAGAAACATGACCTCATCTCATTACTGAAGTTATAGGAGTAGAAAACCCTAGTAAAGTGCTCTAAACTATCCCACCATCATCATAATAGGTTTATAGAGAGATGTGAGTGCATATGCCCACTACATATACAGCACGACTGCATTTTGATACCTAGTTTGAAACCAACACAGAGCACATTTTTCATCAAATAAAAAATATGTTTCAATATGTCTGTCTATTTATTACTAATTTATATGTCTATTTATTACTTGATTATTATTTATTAGTATTACTTATGTCTTTATATTAGGCCTCCTGTTAAATTTGAATTCTTTTAAAAATATTCCCCCATTTCTGTTTAACAGAGAGATTTTTTTTCAACACAGTTCTAAACATTCATTCATTCATTTTAGCTTAGTTCCTTTATTAATCAGGGGTCGCCACAGCGGAATGAACCACCACCTTATCCAGCATATGTTTTACGCAGCGGATGCCCTTCCAGCTGCAACCCAGTACTGGGAAACATTTCTGAACATAATGACTAATTTCTAATAACTACTTTCCTTTTTTTTTGCCATTATGACTGCATATAATATTTTATTTTGGAAAATACTTTTTCATAAAGTGCAATTTAAAAGGTTTAACTGGGTTAATAAGGTTTACTAGCAAAGTTGTGTTAATTAGGCTTGTTATTGGGTAACAATGGTTTGTCCTGTAACCAGGGCTTTACATTAACACCCGCCAACCCGCCAAATGCGGGTAGATTTCAGTGGTGGCGGGTAAGACAGACACTCACACTAGCCACTTTGGCTGGTTAAAAATAATAATAATGTGGTAATGTGCGTAATGTGGTTTAATTATCTTGTTTTACAATAACATTGCTTTAATGGGAGATTACTCCCCATTTATGTGTAGTTAACTGGTGATCTGGGACCTTTAGCCAGGACAGATTACTGTGCATATGTTTTGTCAAATAAAAAGTATAGTATACCGCTATATTTTGCTTGTTTTGACACATTTAAAATGTGTGGGTAAGAAATAATTAATTGTTTATGTTTGGTGTGGTCAGAGATAAATGTGGTAAATCCTTCATTTTGAGCTCTGAAAATTCATGTGAAATAAAAACTAATTGAAATACTATGAAACCATGACCCATTTGCTCATGAACTTTTAACAAGCTCATACACGACACACAAAAAGTAAATCTAAATCAAGTAATTTTAGCATGTCAAAGTCATATTTATGTGTATAAAGTATATTTTCCCAACAATACAATTGTGGCTAGTGAAAATGGCGAGTGGCTAGTAATGTTGGAAAACTACTAGCCACAGTGGCTGGTGATCAAAAAAAGTTAATGTCAAGCCCTGCCTGTAACCAATCGGAAAAAAAATGTATTAAATATTTAAATATTACAATAATACTTAAATATATATAAAATCTAAATAATAATACTTAAATGATTTCTTAATTTAATAATAATATTGACCTTATTTTTTTTTTAAATGTCAAAAATTGCATTAATTCCAGCCAAACTAAAAGAAATGAGAAGAAAATATTTTACTTTCAACAGAATTCTTTTAATACTTACTAGAGTGGAAGAAATATTTGAAAAAGAATACAAACTTCACAGGGGGGCTAATAATTTGCCCCTCAGCTATATATAGCACATTTAGGGCCAAAAATGTTGCAGAGGAAGACAAATAGCTAGGCATTTTAAATATGTAAAGCATCTGTTGTTAGCATGTTTCGAGTCCAGGTGTCTCCAACAACTGATGATGATCATTTATGCTTCGCCACATTATTATGTTTACCAAAAGGAGATATCATTTATGATAATTTTTACTTTTAAGTAGAGCATTAAAGAACATTTTTACCTGAAACTGTGGCCACCGCTGCTTCATAAAATGCAGGTCACCTTAAGAACATTATTTAAAACATAATTTACTTTAATCTATTAATATTAATACACATTTCTTGAGGTAATAATGCTGTAAATAATGTTCAGCTGCTTACATTTTCTCATTTAGAAGATGCTTTTATCCAAAGAGACTTAACATAAGAAGCACTTCAAGTCAAAGTGCAAGTGACAAATCAAGTCAAAGAAGTTTTTTTTAAAGAGGAGAAAGTGTGTCCTACAGGTGGTTTGTCAAGCCCACTTGCTTGTGTGGAGCGCACTCAGAATTGCACAATATTTTCCAAGATGTGTGGGATGCTTATAAAAAGGTGTCTGATGCATACGGAGTGTGTCACCTACGGGTGGTTTGTCAAGCCCACTCCCCTGCACGAAGCACACTAAGACTGATTTTCTCTTTATAAGACCTCAATGTATCATTAGAACCACAGGTATTACACATTTAGTTTTGCCTGTATGTGTTTTCTTGACTCTCAAAGCAGAGATGCTAACCATTAAGAATCAACAAGAACCACAGTTTCAGCATAAAACCATCTTTTATGTCCTACTGAATAAAATAAAGGCGCCTACACCTTGAATGGCCTGAGGGTGAAAAAATTAACAGCTTCATTTTTGTTGTTGTTGGGTGAATTAATTTTCCTGCAAGGGCTTTGCTTATCAACAAGTAAAATCCCTTCTAAACGAGACTTGCTTCTTTAAAATATCCTCAAAATTACCAATTGTTTGGAGGGATGAAAATGGGGGTGCACAAATCATAAGAATCAGCTCTGTTAACTAAATTAAGATTGGTACAAGTACTACATTTTATAAATGAGGTGTAAAAAAAACACTACAAATATTATTAATGATAACTACAACAACAATCATATACAGTTGAAACCAAAGGTTGACATACACTGTATAAAAAGGCACATAACCATTTTAAAAAAAATCAGATGTTAATGTGACTAAACTTTTTCTCTTTTAGGTAAGTGTCGGATTATCAAATTTATTTCTGTTCTGCTTAATAGCTGAATAATGAGAGAGATGTTTATTGAGAAATTGTTATAGCTTTTCATGAAAGTCAAGTTTACATACAATAAGATTATTATACCTCTGAAAAAGCTCAGATGATGGTGTCAAGGTTTTGGAAGTTTCTGATTGGCTAATTGAGAACATTTGAGTTAATTGGAGGCACAACTGTAGAATAGTATTTAAGGAAAACCTCAAACACACTGCTTCCTTGTGTGACAACATGGGAAAATCAACAAGCCAGAATCAACAAAAAAGCCAGCTTACAATATGCTAAATTACACTGGGAAAAAGAATAATTTATGGAGACATGTCCTGTGGTCTGATGGAACTAAGATTGAACCATAATGACCAGTGTTACATTTGGAGGACAAAGGGGAAAGCTTACAAGCCTAGGAACACCATCCCAACTGTGAAGTATGGGAGCGGCAGCATCATGTTTTGGGGCTGTTTTGCTGCAGGAGGGACTGGTCCACTTCACAGTATAGATGGCATCATGAAGAAAGAACATTATGTAGAAATACTGAAGCAACATTTCAAGACATCGGCCAGGAAATTAAAACTTGGCCACAAATGGGTCTTCCAAACAGACCATGACCCTAAGCATACTGCCAAATTAGTTCAAATGTGCTTTAAGGACAACAGAGTGAATGTTTTGGAGTGGCCATCACAAAGCCCTGAACTCAATCCTATACAAAATTTGTGGGCAGAGTTGAAAAAGCTTGTGCGAGCAAGACAGTTTACAAATCTGACTCCGTTACACCAATTCTGTCAGGAGGAATGAGCCAAAATTCCTGCAAACTATTGTGAGAAGCTTGTGGAAGGAGACCCAAAACATTTGACCAAAGTTATACAGTTTAAAAGCAAAGCTAAAAAAATACCAAGCAAATGTATGTAAACTTTTGACTGTCTGGAAAATAATTTTAAAAATCTCAAAAAAAAAAAATTCTCTCATTATTCTGGCATTTAGCAAATGTAAATGATTTAGGTAATCCTAACGGACCTAAAATAGTAAACGTTTAGTATGATTTACCATCAGACATCTTTTATAAAAATGGTTATGTTCTTTTTTTAGAGTGTATGTAAACTTCTGGTTTCAACTGTATATACTAACACATTATAACATTCAGCAATTGGAGCTGCAGTTTTAAACCATATTTTGCATCTTTAATGTCCTACTGCCTTAAAATAAGACCTTGAATGGCCTGAGGATGACAACGTTAATAGCTAAATGTCATTTTTTTGGGTGAATTAATTTTCCTGTGAGGGCTTTGCTTATCAACAAATCCCTTCTAACGAGACTCACTTCTTTAAAAGATCCTCAAAATTCCCAATTCAGCCACGTGATCACTGTGAGTAATGCACAGACGCTCTGACTCATGTGTTTTTCAGCACAGAATTTGATCTGAAACTCTCTATTATTACTAAATAATGCCAGATTATCATATTAGATGTTTGCTTTTCCTTTAAGGACAAAAAATTATTTTAAACATAAAAAGTTACATTTGGGCCTCAAAATGACTTTAAAATGCGGCATGAAGGAATTAAAGGTCACACTTTACAATAAAGTTCCATTAGTTTATGTTAGTTCGTGCATTTACTATCCTGGACTAAAAATGACTTGTACAGCATTTATTAATGAGTTATTATAATTATTGCGAGTTAATATGAACTAACTATGCATGACTTTATCTTCATAACTAATGTTAACAAAGATGAATAAATGCGGTAATGAATGTGTTGTTTATTTGTTTATATAAGTAAATATATGAACTAATGGAACCTTACTGTATAGTGTAACTGATGCTTGTATTCTGGTCTGAAAATGACAATTTATTGTAGGGTTTGTGTTAGTATGTAAAATAATTAATCATCAATTAAGAACAAAAGATGTTAATAGACTCATTCATTAATTCATTCACTCATCTTTCTTCGACTTATTTATCAGGGGTTGCCACAACGGAATGAACCACCAACTATGCTGGCTACGGCTGGGCGGTATTGGGAAAAAAAATATCACGATATCATGTTGCATATCATCCGATATCGATAATTATGGAATATTTTTTTAATACATTTAGAAATATTATGATTTCTTTTTATTTAACCACTTTATTTTAATTTACCAACATTACTGAGGGAAATAGTTTTAACGGTCAAAAACAAAAAATATGTGATCTCTTTAAAATAAAATAAACATAAGTGTTAAAGAGACTCTTAAACTTAGTAAAGGTCTGTAAGGTGATAATAATAATGATACAGTAAATAATATGATACAGTAACCTCATGCTCTGTAAAAAACTAATTATGATAATCAAATCTGAGCTTTCAAGTAATGAAATTAACCATCATTATTCAAATACATACTGCAACATTACAAATTGTGAAGTTGAACGACTATTACCCCTATGCTAAAAAATCTTTAAGATGGGGAGATAGTAGCTGGGATACACAAGAAAAGAAACCAAAAAGCCACTCTGGCGACATCCTTTTTTTATTTACAGTTTCCTCACTGCTGCTATACAGCCCTCATTTTCGCATGTGTTATTGTTCTGACCTGAAGTGACAACCGCGAGCGTGTGCTTTCCTTCACCATTTTCAATGGCGTCTCTCGTAACTAGGTGACCGTTTTCTCAGAGGATGTTAAATGGAGAAACCATTGCTGCTGCTCCGATGCAAGTTTATAGAGAAAAGTAAAAAGCGCTGCAGTGTTTGGGTGCTCTGTGTTTGTCTGAAGTAATTAGTCTGCCGTTTCTGAAATGTGTATATTCCATACAAAAGTGTGAATCAGATGGTTAGTTCTACTTACATAAATCGCGGTGCCCTCGGGGCATTCGGAAAAGTTCTGAAGTTTTTCAACTAGGGGTACCTGAAATGGCGCACGCGCCTCCATTGGAAATAACAAACTGACACCCTAAGCTTATTGGCGTTGCTTCCAATGCGCGCGCTCAGCAGCCACATTTTAATAAAACTATAGCGCTTCATACTGAAACTTCACACTGAACTTTTTTTATTATCGATAACGACAATGGTTTTCGGTCAATAAATACCGATATCAATTTTATTGCCCAGCCGTAATTCCGGCACATGTTTTTTTTTACACAGCGGATTCCCTTCCAGCTGCAACCCAGTACTGGGAAACACCCATACACTCTCGCATTCACACACTCACTCATACACTACGGCCAATTTAATTTATTCAATTCTCCTATACCGCATGTGTTTGGACTGTGGGGAAACCGGAGCACCTGGAGGAAACTAACGCCAACAAGGGGAGAACATGCAAACTCCACACAGAAATGCCAATTGACCCAGCCGGGACTCAAACCAGTGACCTTCTTGCTGTTATGCGATAGTGCTAATCACTGAGCCCTCAAGTAAACAAAGAAACAAAAAGTTACGTTATATTCTCCATCATTCTCCTTCTCTTTTCAGATGGGGCCAAATCAAAAGTTACTGAGCCCCCGTGCCACCAATGTTAATAGACTCCTCAAATGTTATTTGTGTGTTGTTCATTCACCTTCATTGCTGATTGCACTGATGCCTCTGTGGAAATCCTCAAAACTGATCACACCCAGACCGCTGGGATCCAAGAACCGCGTCAGATCCTTCACCTGTAACCACAAACAAACAGAAAGCACTTAAACACACACATTATAAACTACTCATCCTAAACAAACAGAGGTCATGGTCTACATCAGTGGTCACCAACCATTTTAAGCCCAAGATCCCTAACATCGGCCCTTCCTAAAAGGCAAGATCTACCCATCAAACAACTGACAGAAAAATAAAGCAAATACTGCCTGTCTAAACTTCTTTAATTTAGCATTTTTGAACTACAGTTGAAGTCAGAATTATTAGCCCTCCTATATTTTTCCCCAATTTTTGTTTAACGGAGAGAAGATTTTCATCAACACATTTCTAAACATAATAGTTTTAATAACTCATTTCTAATAACTGATTTATTTTATCTTTGCCATGATGACAGTAAATAACATTTTACTAGATATTTTTCAGGATACTAGTATTCAGCTAAAAGTGACATTTAAAGACTTAACTAGAATAATTAAGCAAGTCATTGTATACAGGCGAGGAATGGATTTAACCAATAAGCAAGGTAAGTGGCAGCTTAGGGTCCCAGGACATCTGAGGGCCCCCAATACATATCTAGAAGTGTAAATTATACATATAAACTATATATAATATCGTTTTCTATCATATTTTATATAAAGATAGTCAAACAAATACAATGCAACAATGTTAATATACAATAAAACATAATAGTATTATAATAATGTAATGTTATGTAATTATAATATTATAAAACAAAATATCCACCACCCCCAATCATGGAGCAGTCCAGCAGTCAAAAAAATTATATATATATATATATATATATATATATATATATATATATATATATATATATATATATATATATATATATATATATATATATATATATATATATACATATATACAGTTGAAGTCAGAATTATTAGCCCCCCTGTTTATTTTTTTCCTCAATTTCTGTTTAACAGAGAGATTTCTTCAACAAATTTCTAATCATAATAGTTTTAATAACTCATTTCTAATAACTGATTTCTTTTATCTTTGTCATGATGACAGTAAATAATATTTGACTAGATATTTTTCAAGACACTTCTATACAGCTTAAAGTGACATTTAAAGGTTTAACTAGGTTAATTAGGTTAAATAAGCAGGTTAGGGAAATTAGGCAAGTCATTGCATAACGATGGTTTGTTCTGTAGACTATAGAAAAAATATATCTAATAATAATAAGGTCTAATAATATTGACCTTAAAATGTTTTTTAAAAATTCAAAACTGCTTTTATTCTAGCCGAAATAAAACAAATAAGACTTTCTCCAGAAGAAAAAATATTATCAGACATACTGTGAAAATTTCCTTGCTCTGTTAAACATCATTTGGGAAATATTTAAAAAAGAAAAAAAAATTGAAAGGGGAGCTAACAATACTGACTTCAACTGTATGTATATATATACATATATACACCATTTTGGTCGCATATGCGCCCAAAAGTTAATCTATGCGACCCTTATAATATATTTGGGAGCATTTGTGCGACTGCATATAATGGTTGTAGTGCGACTTGTTTCGATTTTTTCTAAAAACGTGCTGAATCGGACTTCCCTGCCGCTATATTGGTTCATATCAGCTGTCAATCACTCAAGGCTTTCCGATGTCAGATCACAGGGAGCTTATAAGCGCCAGCCGAGATCAATCGAGAGTTTTCGGAGAAGGTGACTGAATCTCGATGCGTTACATTCACTGCGTGTTCAGCGCAAAAGTCCGCTAAATGTAACACTGTACATCATCGCCAAAGAAGCTTGCCTTTACTAAGTTTAAACTGAATCTGCGGCTCATAACAAAGAACGATATTGCACCGGTGTTCATCACGAGAATCCTGTTCTGCCCCGCTCATACAGGCCCGTAGCCAGCCTGGTGAAAGGGGTGGTTCTTTTTTCTCAAAAAGTGGACCTTTTTGCAGTTTCCGTTTCTATTTAACTATGAGATTTAAATACAGCATTGTAGTGACATTTTAAGCAGTACTTTTTTTTTTTTTTTTTGGCTGGATTAGCTAGTCAGATGTCATCATAATCACACTTTTTGATGTGCTAAAAATATTTCCTTAAAATTTGCAATAAAGAAAAATTAAAACAAGACTAATTTTTAAAATACAAATTTATTACATCATATATCCTTAGGAAAAAATAGGAATCTGTTAAAGTTTTAAAGTAAAAAACAGTAGCCTGCTGTCATTTATTAGAAAAAAAAAACTGGCCAGCACATTCAACTGTCCTCAGTCACAATTTGGCAATTTCAATAAAAAAAATAATAATTAAAACATAATAATAATAATAATAATAATAATAACCATAATAATAATAAAACAATAATAATGAATTCTTCAGAATTTTTCTAGCCTCTTTGGTAAAAAACATTTGAAAATCCCTGTATATCAACAATAGCCAAAATATATTCAAATTAGTTTAATATGGTCCGCTTCAGGTGCTTCACACCTTTTTATTGCTCATTTTTTATTTCAGGAATAAGGTCTAAAATTTAGAATTAAAGTTACCTGCAATGTTTTCTCTGTTTAAAAACAATACAGTAGTGAAAGAAGACTTCTCTTACATCAGATTATAGTCCCACCGAAGCAACAGCTGACAGAGGATTCCGTTTGGTCTTAAAGCCTTTTTCGATGGATTATTTTCATTATTTATGATGGCATAGCAGTCAAAATACATGTACAAATGAGCTCATGTATGGGACAAATTCTGGATCTTTGTCAGTGAGGGTTGGATCTTCCGAACCACCCGAACCCCCCTTGCTACAGGCCTGAAAAGTTAGAACACATGTTTTATGCTTATAGTAAACCTTATTTGGTAAAACTTTATGATAACTACACACTATAAATCATTTATTAAGCATTAGCAAATAATGAATTCATTATCTGTTAAGCATTAACTCTACATTAATAAACGTTAGTAACCAGTTTATAACTGCAGCTACAAATGCTGTATTCTTGACTTATATCCACATTTATAATGTGCTTCATAACTGTACTTTCATACTTTGTTAATGATTTATTTTCCATTACTAAATGAAGTATTGCATTATTTACAAACCAGTGATTTAAGCATAGTTTTTTGAAGATCATTCAGAATAAGTTAGTAAATGATTAGTAAACTATTAAAATTAACATTTATAATTCTTATTATTCAGGATTTACTAATAGTTAATTTGTATGTTAACAATTACTTTATTAACGCAACTTCATCCAGTTTTGTGACCTAATGGTGAGGACTGTTTATGCTTTATAAATCCCTTATAAATGACAATTAAAGGCTCAGTTCAATTCTAAACAGGAAAAAAGAACATAAACGACATCATTCATTCCTACTCGTTTAAAGATTCACAAATGAAACTGTATCAAATAAAACATAAATCTTTGAAACCCTATCTAAAATAAGATTACTGTACAGTTTAAACATTTCATCTTATTATATTGTTAAATTATAATATTGTTGTTGTTTTATTCAATTGTATGTCGTTTTGACACTCCTGTTATTCAGCAATGTTTAAACTTTACAGTAATTTTACTTTTTAAATAAGATTGCAAAGATTATTGTTAATTTGATATTAAGCCTTTAAATGTCATTTATAAGGGATTTATAAAGCTTAAATAGTCCTCACTTTAGATTAGGTAGGTAACAAAACTGCATGAAGTTGAGTTAATAAAGCATTTATTAACATAGATAGTAACCATTACTATATGCCTGAATAATAAGATATATAAACTATGATTTCAATAGTTTATTAATCATTTACTAACTCATTCTGAAGTATCTTAAAAACCACCAACTACTCTTGAATACAAATGGTTTGTAAATAAGGCAATACTTAATTTAGTAATGAAAAATAAATCATTAACAAATATGAAAGTACAGTTATTAAGCACATTATAAATGGGATTATAAATCAAGAATACAGCATTTGTAGCTGCAGTTATAAACTGCTTACTAACGTTTATTAATGTAGAGTTAATGCTTAACAGATAATGAATTCATTAGATGCTAATGCTTAGTAAATGATTCATAGTGTGTCGTTATTATAAAGTGTTACCCACGTTTTTAATAGAATTTTGCCTGTAAAAGCGCACCTACAGGTGTTTCAGGCGCAGGTCAGATTTTCTCCAGGTCATAATTTATTTTATTTATATTAATTTTGTCTAAAAAATTATTAGACCTGTCCAGTTTCATCTGGAATGCATCCCAGATCACCTTCTGAAGTGGTTTGAGCGATCGGATTTATATCCGATCAGAATAAAACGAATGAAGTGACCAAATAGCATCAAAACCACAGACGTGACGGCATTAGCGTCTTTTGCTGTGAAGTGACAACTGACGGCTGAGGTCTCCGCATGCCATTAAAGTCTTCGTCGGACAGTTATTTAAAAAAATGGCAAAAATAGGGAAAGGGAGGTCATGTACTGGACAAGTCAATAAATGTACAGGACGTCCCGGCTAATGCGGCCAGTTAGCCTAGAACCTCATGGATAGGGACAGCTTTTCATCTGTTGGGAAGTAAGTAACTTTTGCCTTACCCTGTTTGGCAGTCTTTTTGAACATATGTTCAATATTTTGCGATAATGACGCCGCTGCTTGCCTTTTCTGCCACTCTTGCTCTTTTCGACCCATAGCGTTACTCAGTATGGATGTCGCATGACTCGCATCAAAGATTCAAATGTTACCACGCAGTGAGTGATGTCACGTGACTCGCGTCATATTATTGTGGCTTTGAGGCTCCATGGGATTCGAATTACTGGCCATAGTTATTTAAAATTACACTTTATTACAATATATATTAAATATAAATATATTATATTAATTATATAATGAATATATTATCTAATATTAAATTACATAAAATAATTAAAAGGACAAATTCTGGACCTTTTGGCCGTGGGGGGTGGTTCGTTCGAACCACCCGAACCCCCCCTGGCTACGGGCATGTCATATATTGGGTCGGCTGACTCCCCTGCTTTTCCACAAACACAGAAAAACGAAAATCAGCGCATAACGAGACTGAGCATTTAAAATGACACAAACCGAAACCAAAACTTTTAAAGAGTGCTAGAAGTGAGACTTTTCTTACTTTCTTTGGTCCATTCTTTCTTGAGATGTATATTATTTTTCTATTTACTGATGACTGCTTTGCAGCTTTCAGCATTGGATTGAATGATTTATTATAATCTAACGTTTTTTTTGTAGCAGAAATATTATTTATTAAATTGACATGCATAAAAACAATAGTGCAAAATAACTATTTCTTACTGCAATGCTTCATTTTTGTTTGATGCAAACCATACATTTATTTTTCATAAAGTAACAGCAGGACCTTTTACAGTACATAACTCACATTCAAGCACATTCAGGGCAGCATGATAATGAGAAATGTAATTCATTGTTAGTATTATTGTCATAATCGTCATCATTCATATTTTATAATTATTAGCAATTCATTTTGAAATTATTGCACAGATATCAAAAAGTCATCACAGCATTAGTTAGTTGTTTCTGGTTTTTGTTAGTCCTGATTGATGTTGTTTTCAAATACAATAAATACCTTAATATACAATTTGCAGTGGTGCTTATTCATTTTTGGTGGGTGCTCCTAAATTTTTGAAGTTGGGAGCACCGGTGCTACTAAGTAAAAAAGTTAATTTCGAGCCCTGATATATATATATATATATATATATATATATATATATATATATATATATATATATATATATATATATATATATATATATATATAAAATAAAATAAAACAAAATAAATAAATATTAAATAAAAGTAGAAAAAGTGCATTTCAGGACTTGGGCCCCATGGTTGCAGTTGCTTAAGGTCCCCAAATCACTAAATCCGCCCTTGATAGTATTACAGCGGTTTGTTGTGTAGACAATCGAAAAAAAATATTGCTTAAGGGGGCTAATAATAATGCCCTTAAAATTAAAAACTTCTTTTATTCTAGCTGAAATAAAACAAATAAGACTTTCTCCAGAAGAAAAAATATTATAGTAAATACTGTGAAAAATTCCTGAATCTGTTAAACATCATTTGGGAGATATTGAAAAATAAAAAAACAAGAAAAATCACAAGAGGGCGAATAATTGTGACTAACTGTATGTACAATACACCAGTTTAACAATATTTAACCTATTTTAAATTGTTTAATTATAGAAACTGCCCCGCCTCCGAGTTCATCTGATTGGTCCACTGCTTTTGACAGTGATGAGCAGCTCTGTGTGTAAAAGTTGAAGCTCTTTTAACTTCAAACAGGATCTAAAAAACGCGGCACTCATGTGTGAGAGGCTTTAAACGATGCGAGGTGCGAGAGTATTGTTAAACATGGCCGTCAAGTGCATGTTTACATTTTAAAACAATAGAAAAGTAGCACACTGGGGAAAAAAAAACACATTCAGTGTCAACGACCCCCTATACTTTGCTGGATATGGTACAGTGCTCAGCATATATGAGTACACCCCTCACAAATCTCTCTTTTAAATGCATATTTTTAATAGAAAGCTACACAATATTATATTTGTGCATAAATATTAGTTTAGTCAGTACTGAAGCCGAATCTGGAGCTAATCTAACTAAATACCATACTATAATGGTACAAAAACTAGTACACCCAAATTTATGTTATAGAAAAATATTAAATACAAATTTAAAAAAGAGGAAAAATCAAGAGAAGCAAAAATTTCTTGCTTGAATTTAATTGTATTATCTTTCAATTTCTAAATATGTTTGGTGACTAAAATATTATTTTAATCTGTTTAATAAATCTGTTGTGTTTAAATGCACCAAAATACATTGCATATATTCACTGAGAAATGGAGAAAAACATTCATTTTCAAAATGGGGTGTACTCAATTATGCTGAGCACTGTACAGTATATCATCACTATGGAGAGCTGTATATGTCGATGTTTGCAGCAGTTTCCCATACTAAAAATAAAAACAGCAGTTGGATAAAGTAATATATGAATTAATCATGAAGTATCTCTTGTACTTCTTGTGTCATTTTGACATCTACAAGTCGATCACACTCGACAGGTTGGCAAGCAATGGTTTACATTATCATAGATTAACTAAACACACAGACTCTCTGACAGAAGGAAAGAGATTATTATTTTTTCAAGCACAAAATAATGATAACATTAAATTACTATATTCATTTTGATACAAAGCTTTCCGATAAATGCTTTTGGAGATTTTAGGTATAACTATACAAAGACAAAAGTCTGCACATCCCTGATATATGCTGGTAAAACACAAACATTACCTCTTCTTTCTCTCACACACACAGTCAAGATACACTCCAATGAACAGACACAATCACACACAGTCAGTAACCAGGCAACCGCAGACCTGATATCCAGCATGAGTGTAGAATCGGTTCTCAAAGAAAAACTCTGACTGAGAGATCAAAACATATCAACAAAATAAAAAATATCTATATATTATTTGTAAACATTTATATAATATACAGAACCATTTAAAAGTGTTATCTGAAATAAAACTGAAACTATTAACTTGTCTAACTTAAGTTATTAGCCAGCAAAACGTTTAATTGAGTTAATTTACCAACTAAAAAAATAAACATAACTGAAATTAAAACGTTAATAAAAAAAATAAAAAACTCTCAAACATCTCCCACTTGTGGATCAAAACATCAAGCTCATCCCTTAACTCTGCAGTCTGTTTGCACACGTGATATTTTAGTGCCCAAAACACCAAATTATAGACATTTAATAAAAATCATAACTTACATAAAAGCTAAAATGATTTAAAAGTGAAAAATTAAACAAAAAACATAAATATTATTCAATCTTAAGTTGACTAGAAAACTAGAAAATGAACTGAACTGAAAAAAAAAGATTGTTATAGATATTGTTTACCCAAAAACTGATATACGTAAACAACAAGATCAAACACAGCAATAGTAATAACAATAATTAGCAGACACTTTTAAAGGGGTGGTCTAGAGTGTATTTTTAAGGCTTGGTTGTGTTTATAAGATGCAAAACAATGTGTGCTCGTGCTTCACTTGTAGAAAATCATGGTATTTTTTTCATATATCTTACTTTGATTATATACAGCTACTCATCTAACATGAAAACCATTGTCATGTTTTCTAGTTCCTCTAAAAGGCTCGCCCTCAAGAGGCTCTGATTGGTCAGCTAACATAATGTGCTTTGATTCGCCGATCGACTCCACGTCACCAGAAAGTGTCACATCTCTACTAGCATGTGCTTTTGCGCTGTGTAAATACAGTCACTCAGAGTAGCTGTTAGCCATATCAGTTTGAGCCTGAATCTGACAGAAGACTGCTGAACCTCATGCTGCTCTCTAAAATAAAACCTGACGAGTGTCTTTCACATATATTCAGGTTATAAGCATGTGTAAGTAACAACATTCACATATATTTTGTGAGTTAGCTATTTTTTTTATTTTTTTTTTATTTTCTGGGTTTTCACCTTTAATGGATAGGACAGTAGAGATTGTTGACAGGAAAGCAAGGGGAGCAGAAAGAGAGTAAGGATCGGCATAGGGCCACGAGGCGGGAATCGAACTCGGGTTGCCGTGAGCACCGGAGTGCATGTGTCGATGCACTAACCACTACACCACTGGCGCCGACGTGAGTTAGCTATTTGAGATGTAGAACGCAGGGAAAACATCCGCATAGAGAGACACTGCAGCGCTGGTGAAGATTGTGGTTGTTTACATGTCCTGAATTTGTAGCTAAATTGTTAGCGGTGCCAAACAGCATTTCCCGTTGTTTAGATCCTTGTTTCTGGAAGCTGTCCTTTGTCAAATGCTAGAGCTAGAATGTATAATTCTCTGGAACATAATTAAAATTAAATTGTACGCACTTCTCTCTTTGTGTCGTGCCCTTTGGAAGCCCAAATACAGAAACAGAAGAAGCTCTATGAAAATGGCAGTGTTTGGACGGCATTTTAGCTTTCTCTGCTACAGCATTACAGCACCTCTGGCCACGCCCTGTCGTTGTGCTGGGTGTGTTTGCGTAACCTGAAGGGTTTATGACATCATTAACCTGGATGTATTTTTTTGTAGTCCCCAAACTTCGTTCACTGTAGGCTTTGCTAAGCTAACTCTGTAAAAGCCAATGTCTCCCTTTGCATTGAACTTTGAGCGTCTTACATTTAGAGATGTTGTTTATGTTCACACAGCTACATTACATCAACTAAAGTTTAAAATATGATATCGTAGTGGACCACCCCTTTAATAACACAATCTAAAAAATTTAAATGAAAAAGATATTTTTGTTTAAAGCGCTAAAATAAATAAATATAAAAATATAAAAAAATATATAGAAATTTTATTTTAAAGGTGCAGTATGTAAGTTTGACACCCAGTGGTTGAACTACGTATTGCATTCCTGGATCAAAACAAACACAAGCGCAGGTTGCCAAATTGAGGACAAACAGGAGTGAGTCTGGCTATCGAGACTAAAGGTTCATTTAAATCATGTTTTATATTAAAGCAACGGCACGAGATAGAAGGAATGTTTTCCATAATAAAAAGAGTTTTCGTCCTATCCAACACCTGAAATTGATATTTTAGAAACGGCTTCTATTTCTTGCTGCTGAACAATAGAAAACTGACAACGACAGGGCTCGAAATTAACTTTTTTACTTGGTAGCACCGGTGCTCCCAACTTCAAATATTTAGGAGCACCAGAAAAAAATTAATAAGCACCCACCAAAAATGAATGAGCACCACAGCAAATTGTATATTAAGAGATTTATTGTATTTGAAAACAGCATGAATTAGGACTAACAAAAACCAGAAACAACTAGCTAACTAATGCTGTGATGACTTATTGATATTTGTGCAATAATTCCAAAATGAATGTCTAATTATTATAAAATATTAATGATGACGATGATGACAATAATACTAACAATAAATTACATTTCTCATTTTCATGCTGCTTGAATGTTGAGTTATGTACTGTAAAAGGTCCTGCTGTTTCTTCATGAAAAATACATTTATGGTTTGCATCAAACAATTGCACTATTTTTTGCACTATTGTTTTTATATGCATGTCAATTTAATAAATAATATTTCTGCTACAAAACAAACGTAAGATTATAATAAATCATTCAAATCAATGCTGAAAGCTGCAAAGCAGTCATCAGTAACTAAATAGAAAAATAATATACATCTCAAGAATGAACGGACAAAAGAAAGGAAGAAAAGTCTCACTTCTAGCACTCTTTAAAAGTTTTGGTTTTGGTTTGTGTCATTGTAAATGCTCAGTCTCGTTTTGAGCTGCTGATTTACAGTTTACAGAGTCAGCCGGTCTATTATTGAGGATTCTCGCGATGACCACCGACGCAATATCGTTCTTTGTTATGAGCCGTAGTTTCAGTGTAAACTCAGTAAAGGTGAGCTCCTTTGGCGATGATTTGTACAGTGTTAGATTCTACATTTAGCGGACATTTGCGCTGAACATGCAGTGAATGCAACGTGTCGAGATTCGGGCACCTTCTCCAAAAACACTCGATTGATCTCAGCTGGCAGATCAATATTCACCACATGATCGCTGTCATCGGCGACATTATTTGTAACTTCAGGTGGGGTTTGCAAACCTGTGTACTTTACACTCATCAGCATTTTGCATTTCCCGCGGTCACAAAAGCTCCCTGTCATCTGACAGCGGAAAGCCTCAAGTGGTTGACAGCTAATATGAACCAAAATAGCGGCAGGGAAGTCCGATTCAGCACGTTTTTAGAAAAAAATCAAAACAGGTCGCACTAAAACCATTATATGCAGTCGCACAAATGCTCCCAAATATATTATGAGGTCGCATAGATTAAGTTTCGGGCGCATATGCAACCAAAATGGTCGCAATTTCGAGCCCTGCAATGATCACCTCAGGTACACCTCATGTGCTTTATTCTGTGTTAAATGCTAATAATGTGAGTTTGAATGCCATTTCACATCACATTTATTGTCATACACTGAAAGCAGCAGCAGATAATTCACCTCAGATCTGGAAAATAAACCGTTTGAAATTGAACTTTAGAACTGTGACTCAAAACCAACACATATCAGTGATTCAGCATCTACATTTAATAATGTTAAAGTTATTAAAAGTTAATAAAATAATGTATTAATTAGATTGTAAACCTTACCATTTTGTGAGTGAGTGCATATTCTGTGCTTCTGTGCTTGTTTTGACTAGCTGCACAATTACTCGAAAAAAGATCGCGATCTCGATTCGACCCCCTAGACGATCTTAATCCAGCATTTCTACGATTCTGCCAATCATATTTTCAAGTTCAGGAGAGAAGCAAAGGCGGCCGCACAAGTCTTCTCATTGTTTTATATACGTTGCTCAGTGACATGTACACCTCCAAATGATGTTGAAAGAGTGACATACTGTATTTATAAATTATAGTTCACCCAAAAATGTCATTTCTGTCTTTATGTAATGATGTATTCGCGGCCGCGAAATCACACGTGAAGTGAGCTGCTGACCGCAGAGCTGTTACCACAGAGAGAGGGGGCACATGTCTACTTAATGATAGACGCGCGCGCGTCTACTTTAGTGAACAGAACTTGCATACACTATTAAAAAAATATTTTCTTACTTAGATGTTTTGTCTTGTTTCTAGTCTAAATGTCTAAAAATTCTTAAATCAAGAAGAATTTTCTAGACAAGCAAAACATATTGTCTTGTTTCAAGAAATAATATGCCAAAATTAAGTGAGTTTTTCCTTAAAACAAGCAAAATAATCTGACAATGGGGTAAGCAAAATAATCTTATGTCAAAAGGAAAAACAAGATTATTTTGCTTACCACATTGGCAGATTAATCTGCTTGTTTTAAGGAAAAACTCACTTAATTTTGGCATATTATTTCTGAAAACCAGACAATATGTTTTGCTTGCCTAGCAAATGCTTTTTGATTTAAGACTTTTTAGATATTTGGACTAGAAAGAAGACAAAAAATCTAAGTAAGAAAAGCATTTTTTGTAGTGTAGGCTGTGAACAACAGGTAATAAAGTTGTAAATAACATTCAGTTTGTGGCACAGAGTGATCCTTTGGGAGCCGCGCGGGAATTATGGACAGCACTTAGCAGTGAAAATGAAACCGAAAGCGCGCGCACATCATTTAAATAATCATATCGCATTTTACAGTTATGAATACGACAAGCATTAAATGTGCTTTTCTTTCATAGTGAACACAAAGAGTTGTGCATAAAAATAACTGTTTAACAGTGTCAGTATAACTACTCTAGCCTATATGATGTTGAATATAATGTAAGAGGGTATCTGATAATGACAAATGTCTGATTTTACCAGTCAATAAATGGTCTAATAATGTTGTCAATGGCAGATTGCAAGCATATATGTCAAACATAATAACTCAACATCAGAATTATGAAAAGTTGTACTCTGATGTCGTCACTTTACTGTGCATTAATGACCAGGAGGACGTATTTAAAGTCTGGTCCATCATTCAAAGTCTATTAAAAATTTACAATTTTAACCGACAGTAGACCTACACATATTATTATTAATATGCTCAACTAATGTTTACATTAGTAAAATTTATATTATTTTCTAATTAATAACCACCTCATGTGGAATTCTGAATCTGCATCTCATTTCAGAGTCTGCTACTGTCCACCAGAGGTCGCATTTCGATCACAGACGCATGCTTTTGAGAGCCTTTCTGAATGAATGAATGAAATACGCTGTTTTCCACTGAGGCAACCCGGAGTGCTGCAATATAGTTGGCTAAACTGGCATTGGGTGGGTTTAAAGAACCCAAACAAAGACAGCCGTTACGGCACGTAATGCACATTTTCAAAGCGGAATATCTGACTTCAGCATTGTTTTTTAGATAAACAAGAATGTTCACTTAGCATCTTTCTTAAATATCTGCAAACATATTATGGTATTTTTATGCTTTAGAAGAGTCAAAAACTTACATACAGCACCTTTAAAAAATAAAAAGAGGCTAATAAATAAAGTATTAAAAAAAAACTATATAATATAATATAAGCTACACTAAATTATCTTTGTTAATAAGTCAGATGATGTTCAGATTTTTGGTATTTAGATATGTCTGATCAGAATGCGGTGATTGACCAATCAGAACCAAGCACTGAAGACAGCCAAATCACTACATTTGTAAGTAATAATTTATAGTTTATCCCAGGATTTTTTTATCACCTGCACATTCAAACTTCTTTAAGAAAGTGATTGCTTTAAGTAATTAATGTGAGTCAGTCGAGAAGCTGTTATAACCTCAGTATAGAAGTGTGAAAACCCGTGAGTCACGAATCAACCACACGAGTGGCAAGAGTTCACACATCTGACATTTAAAGCAGGAAAAAATGAACAACTTCAGGCTGCGAGTTAAAAAACAAGAGAAGGTCTTCAAAAGCCAAATCTGTTCAAATGAGTTATTCTTTATAATTATTATATTTACTCTTCTTCACTTTGGAACTTTCTTATATTTTAAAACACACTGCTTGGAGATAGAGTCATGCAACATTTTTTGCTGTTACCTAATGCTACCGAACAGTTCCTTCCTGGAAAACGTTGCTTCCGGGTAAAAGACAATTTGCATCTAATGTCACACAATACCATAGCTACTGTATCATACCAATGAAAAGACACATGCACACATAAAACCTCGCTCCTACTCAAAAATTATCCAATACTAAAGCTGAAATATAAACATCCACACAGCTATATCACTTTCTGTCTATCATCGTCAATATCTCTCTCTCCACCTTTTGTGTATTTAATCATGAGAAGACAAATTTGAGTCCAATCACAGCAACGCAGACAAAGAAATGACCCTCAAGGCTGGGATGGCACACTAGTGTGCGATTTCATCCCTGAAGCCATAAACTACACTATAAAGAAGGCACAATCTTGCTTAGTGTTGCAAATGCATGATGCTTTTTTGCAAACCAGGGTGGTTAAAGTTTACACCTACAGTATATCACATGGTCACAAGCTCGTTTGCTGTAAAACAAGCAACTCAACAGTAATTTGCATCTTTAAAGGGGCCATATAATGGAAATCTGAACATACCTAGGCATATTGAAAAATAAAAGACACCATTGTTTTTTGTGATCTCCGGTAAATCCAGTGAGTGTAAAATCCAGGTGAATAACAAGCCAATCAGAATAAAACACAGGCTCTGGCGATCCACACAGAATCATTAATATGCACAACTCAGGCTCCGATTGATTGGCCACAATGTTTCCAAGTGAAATTACAACAATATTTTCTTCCCCTTATTTTTAAATTGATCTAAGCTTGTATTGTATTTACTATGTATGTAGGACTCTTATTTTGAAAACGAGACAGGGTTAAGAGTAAAAGAGTCATTCTGTGAAGCAGGCAACCAAGCATGGAGCATCTCTACGACTCTAAATGTATTCAGAAAAGCCTCAAAGAGCAATAATGTCCATTTAAATGCACATTGTGTTAGTTTAACATGTGTATTGCGAAATTTGTTATGAATATTTGGAAAGATTCAACAACTGCAGAGTATAAGTATGCAAGTGATGCATGTTTATGCATGGTGTCATATCACTCAGCTCCTACTGTGAATTTTCTGAAGTGAAAAGTGCCAATAAAATTCACTAAATTCAACTGTTTATGCAAAGGGGATATTAATTCCTGTGTTTTTATGTTCAGCAAACACACAATATAACTCTAAATACACCTCTGTCTCCTCCTTGTGTTGAGTATAATTCAAATTTAGCCTATATTTCATTCTCCACACAACCAAGGAGCAAAAAAAGGTTACCTGGTGGAATAAAGATATAGCTCACTCACTCCTTCTAGCTAAAATAAACCTCAACACATCTTCAGTTGAAAAGATTGGCATTTAACAAGGAAGCTACACTATTTGTTAGTATGATTTAGTGTTGTCACAATACTGGAATTCGGTAGTAATCGATACTGTCATTTTAAAAACGTCCATTTCCCGCTATCATTTGAGCATGTACTTAAACAGCACTGATTTGCTATTGTGTTCATGTGCTCAGAAATGACTGGGATTGCCCGTGAAGGTCATCAGTTTCCCGAACTCACCGCTGTTTACCGAGTGTAACCACAGATAGAGGAACATTGGAGTGTTTCAAAGTCACGTCGATTAGCTGGTTGTCTATAAGCTGACATACAAGCAATCCGCTGATAAATCGCAGCTTTAAAACGCTCCTGTGTCCCTGAATCTGTGGTTAAACTCTGTAAACAGTGGTGAGTTTGGTAAACTGATGACCTTCACGGCCAATCACAGTAATTTCTGTAGAGAATGTGAACACAATGGCAAATCAGCGCTGTTTAAGAACACGCTCAACACCGCTTAAAAATTCAGTATCGTGCAACCCTAGTATGATTATTTTACATGTGTGTATATTTCAGAGTACATCACACTGCTTGTGTGGGCAGACACTGACATGAGCCGCAACTACTGTAGTAGTTGGGTAATAGATGCTTCAGTGAATCAAATTTTTGAATGTATTAAAATTGCATCAAATTTCTTAAGAAAATGTATACGTTTTCAGTGTTTTGAGAGATATCTAGAGAATATTTTAGAGGTTACTGTAGGTCAAACTATACAATTTATGTGTCTAATTTTTCACACAAGAAACGTGTTTTGTGAATACATAAGATGTTGATAAGTGCTCTAGAACTGCCAGTTTCAAACTGTTGAATGATATTTTTCCTAGCATTGATTATGGCGCGATTAAACATCTTCTGCACAAATTCTTAAAGGATACTTGTAATAGTTTTTTATGATCTGATTTTTTATGCATGGTGATTTTGTAATTATGTAGTATTTTTGTGATTTTTATGTGAAACTTTATGTGCTGCCGGCCATCTTAACCAGGTCTCACTGGAAGAAGAGACAGTGCTGTCTCAATGTGATCTCCTGGCTAAACAAAGGAAATAATAATAATAATAATAATGCATTCATGATGGTATAAACCATTATACGGGGGATCAAATGTATATTTATATTATATATTTTTAATTATTAATATTTAAGATATAGATCAGAGATCGGAGCAATTTCTTACTATTAAAGGGCTGACCCCGATACATCCATCTTTTTGATGTCCTTCAGGGACATCAAATGTCCTGTGAAAATGGCAGCGTTTGGACGGCATTTTAGCTTTCTCTGCTACAGCATTACAGCACCTCTGGCCACGCCCCGTTGCTGTGCAGGGTGTGTGCGCGTAACCTGAAGGGTTTATGACATCATTAACCCGGTTGTATTTTTTTGTAGTCCACAAACTTCGTTCCCTGCAGTAGATTTTCCCCCCCCCCTGTAGATTTTTTCTACTGGTCCGATCGGGCAAGTGGTTCAGATTTTTACTTGCCCTGCTGAAATGTTCACTGGCCCCACCAAAGAAAAATACAATTTAATAGCAATTTTTTAATTGCCACATATTTTAATGTGTCAAAAATAATATATATAACTATTTAAATGTTAATAATTATTTAAATAATGTATTTCAATAACATTAAAAAAAAATTTAATAAATGTATAATGAGCAAAATTCTGTGTTACCAAAACAGAAAGAGCAGTATAGAAAATGTGAAGGTATTTTATATTTATTTAACAAAAGGTGACCCCAATCGGGCCAGTAATGATCCCGTCTACTGTCCCAAGCGTCTCTCACACTGGCCCCGGGCCATCGTGCAGTCCTTATTGTTGAGCCCTGTAGAGTCAAATTCTAAATGTACTTTTTCAGTTTCTGGAGACTTTTTGCACT
Source organism: Danio kyathit (assembly GCA_903798195.1). NCBI lineage: Eukaryota > Metazoa > Chordata > Actinopteri > Cypriniformes > Danionidae > Danio > Danio kyathit. The sequence goes on along the minus strand of LR812542.1, from coordinate 43,184,059 downwards.
GACCTAATCCACATACTTTCTATGTAGATATCAGAGAACTATTTAATATGTTCAATTGTGTATTTAAATAAAATTATAAATTCCAATGATTAAAAAAATGAATCAAAGCATTCATTTGTCCATTTTTGCCCCTCCCTATCGTTCATCTGCCCATTTAATCTTTCAGCTGATCAGATCAGCAGTTTTAACAGCCACAAAAGAGCCAGACTTCCGGCATCAAATCCAGCCTCTCTTAAAAACACAATAGCGCATGTCTGGGGATCAGAAGTTAACAGGGAATGCAAATCTATATTCTCATCTGAACTGCAAAATAACCACTGATAGCATTTGAATACCGTACAAATACAATGCACAGAAAATGAAAACCAACTAGTGCAAAATCAACATGATATTTAATGAGCTGAATCACAAACCAATACATCCTATTACTGATTAACCTCAAGTTCAGGTGTCAATTATGTAACATTTATGCTACTCTTTTATACTCAGAAAAATTTCAGATTTACTACAAATTAAACTCAAATGACAGTGCTCATTATGTAACTCTGACTATCACAAAAATAAACTTGTCCTTCTTTTTCTCAAATCTGTGTAAGACACCTTCAACAGAAATGAAAGCCAAATTTGAAATTAAAAATAGTAGAAAATATTAGTTCGAAAATAAAATAAATATTGTTAGAAGTTTGTAAAAATCATACTATTTCTATGCAACAATATTTCCACCTACAGAACAATGCAATGCCATAAAATAAAATAGTTTGAAAGCTCAAATAACTATCCTAAAAACTGGCCCCATTAACTGCATTATAAACAACTCAATGTAACCTTGATTTTTGCTTCTTTTTTATACCAGACTACTTTAAATACTGTATTTGCTTGCATTGAACAAGGAATATTTCCATGAATAGTTTATATTTAAAGAAAGTTCTATATAATTCAATTTACAAACATGTTAGATGAATAAAACTTCTATTTGAAAGTAAAATAACTTGGGTAGCAAGTTTGAGAAGCCATTACAAAGCACTGAAAAGTGTATTAAAGGGATAGCTTGACCGAAAAAAATTAATTTCCCTCACCACTTCCTTACATCCAAGTGGTTATAAACTTAAATATCTTTCTTCTGTTGAATACAAAACAAGATATACTGAAGAATGTTGGGAAAAAGCAGCCATTGGCATCCATAGTAAAATACTATGGAAGTCTATGGCTGTTTTTTCCCAACATTCTTCAGTATATCTTGTTTTTTGGCCAACAGAAGAAACTCAAATAGGTTTGAAACAAATGTAAGATGAGTTAACAATGATAGAGTTTTAATTTTTGGGTGAACTATCACCTTTAATACTTGTAGAGTTTGCTAAAACTGACACAATCTGCTCAGCCTCAAAACAGAAAAGCCCTTCATGAAAGCGAGAGATCCAGAACAAGAGTCGTTGAGGGTTTGAATAATAAAAGAGCAGTTCTTGGGTGTCACCAAGCTCAAGTTTCGCTCTGGGCTTTAGGGCCCAAGTGAAGACACACACTGTCCTGTAATCATAAAGCATTTTTTATAACACTCACACCCACCACCCATCATTTAACCACCCACAAACTTACACAAATAGACACAGATATGCCAAAAACACTGACCTGTTCGGCTCCGTAGGCTTTTGCGAACTCAATAAACTCCTCAATATGAACAAATCCATCTCCGTCCTGATCCAAAGCATGGAAAACTGCTCTGAGAGCAGACTGCTCCTCACTTCTATGGGCTGTTGCAGAAACTATAGGCACATGAATCAAATCCACAGGCGCAATTTGGAGTGATCTGGTCGGCAGAGCGTCTGAGGCCTTGCACAGATCCAGAGTCATTTCTGCATGTTTGAGAGTATCAGGATTATTCTCCATCAAGGTCAGGTAGGCCTCTCCATCCAGGCTGGCTCCACAGGGAAAGGCATCTCTGTGTGAGGGAGGAGAGCTGGGGACGACTGAGCTCACTTGTTGCTCTTGTGCCAGGTTTATCTCTGATGGTGTCAGTTGATGGAAATCCTCCTGATGTGTAAGCAGAGCAGGAAACCCCGCCTCTCCCTCTCCTGAAGCTTCATCTGATTGGCTGGAAGTCTCTGTGAGATCCAGCCCTGCAGGTCCACCCGTCACGGTCAGCTGATCATCTGTACAGGTAAAGGGAGTGGACTCTAAAGAATCAGGATTACTTGCACAATGAGGTATGACTTGATTCCGAGTTGGTGACCTGCAATCTGATCTCTCCCCTCCCTGTAAAGTCACACTGTGAGGTTTGGCTTCAACATGCTGCAGTGTATCATGACTTGGTAAATTTTCTTCAGATTTATTATCGAATGCAATTGCACTTGATTTTGCGGTCAAAGAGTCATTCTGGGGGTCCACAAGAGCGAGCTCTTCCACAAGTGGGTTTGCTTTGTTTTGAGCATCGATTTGTTCCTGACAGGCATCAGTTTTTGGCTCCTGATTGTTGTCATGGACTAAATCATTCTGCAAATAGTCTGACGGACTTTTTAAATCGGTTTCTTGTTGATCTTGATGTAAGTCCAAGATGTCTAGAATCTCTGTATGATCTACTGTTTTTGAGTGCTGTTTCTCCATTGCCACAGGGTTATTGTCAACGTTGCCTGTCTGTATATATGCCATATTATTCTGAAATTCAAGTGTAAGTGCATCGGATTCAAAATCATGTGAATTTTCATCACAGTCCACCAGTTTTGTAATTTCAAATGGATCTGTTGGAGATTTGGCTTCGACATTCTGCAGTGTATCATGACTTAGTACATTTTCTTCAGATTTATTATCGAATGCTACTGCACTTGATTTAATGGCCAAAGAGTCATTCAGTTGGTCCACAAGAGCGAGCTCTTCCACAAAGTTTTCTTTGTTTTGAGCATTGATTTGTTCTTGACAGGCGCCATTTTTTGGTTCCTGATTGTTGTCATGGATTAAATCATTCTGCAAATAGTCCGACATACTTTTTAAATTGGTTGCATGTTGATTTTGATGTAAGTCCGAGATCATTAAATCCGTTAGTGTGTCTGGAATCTCTTTTTCTATTGCGTTAGGGTTATCGTCAACGTTGCCTGTCTGAATATATGTTAGATTATTTTGAAATTCAAGTGTAAGTGCATCAGATTCAAAATCATGTGAATTTGCATCAAAGTCCACCAGTTTTGAGAGTTCAAATGAATCTGTTGGAGGTTTGGCTTCGACATTTTGCACCATCTCATGACCTGTTAGATTTTCTTCAGATTTATTATCAAATGCAATTGCACTTGATTTCCTGGTCAAAGAGTCATTCAGTTGGTCCACAAGAGCGAGCTCTTCCATAAGTGGGTTTTCTTTGTTTTGAGCATTGATTTGTTCTTGACAGGCGCCATTTTTTGGTTGCTGATTGTTGTCATGGATTAAATCATTCTGCAAATAGTCCGACATACTTTTTAAATTGGTTGCATGTTGATTTTGATGTAAATCCGAGATCATTAAATCCGTTAGTGTGTCTGGAATCTCTTTTTCCATTGCTTTAGGGTTATCGTCAACACTACTTGTCTGAATATATGTTAGATTATTCTGAATTTCAAGTGCAAGTGCATCAGGTTCAAAATGATGTGAATTTTCATCACAGTCCACCAGTTTTGAGAGTTCAAATGAATCTGTTGGAGATTTGGCTTCGACATTTTGCACCATATCGTGACCTGTTAGATTTTCTTCAGATTTATTATCGAATGCAATTGCACTTGATTTCGTGGTCAAAGAGTCATTCAGTTGGTCCACAAGAGCGAGCTCTTCCACAAGTGGGTTTTCTTTGTTTTGAGCATTGATTTGTTCTTGACAGGCGCCATTTTTTGGTTCCTGATTGTTGTCATGGATTAAATCATTCTGCAAATAGTCCGACATACTTTTTAAATTGGTTGCATGTTGATTTTGATGTAAATCCGAGATCATTAAATTCGTTAGTGTGTCTGGAATCTCTTTTTCCATTGCTTTACAGTTATCGTCAACGTTGCCTGTCTGAATATATGTTAGATTATTCTGAAATTCAAGTGGAAGTGCGTTGGATTTAATATCATGTGAATTTGCATCACAGTCCAACGGTTTTGTGATTTCAAATGAATCTGTTAGAGGTTTGGCTTTGACATTCTGCAGTGTATCATGACTTGGTAAATTTTCTTCAGATTTATTTTCGAATGCAATTGCACTTGATTTTTCGGTCAAAGAGTCATTCAGGAGGCCCACAAGAGCGAGATCTTCCACAAGTGTGTTTTCCTTGTTTTGAGGATTGATTTGTTCCTGACTGGCATCAGTTCTTGGTTCCTGATTGATGTCAATGACTAAATCATTCTGCAAATAGTCCGACTTACTTTTTAAATCAGTTGCTTGGTGATTTTGATGTAAATCTGATATCTCTAAATCCATTAGTGTGTCTGGAATCTCTTTTTCCATTGTCCTAGGGTTATCGTCAACACTGCCTGTCTGAACATTATTCTGAAATTCAAGTGTAAGTTCATCGGATTCAAAATGATGTGAATTTGCATCACAGTCCACCAGTTTTGAGAGTTCAAATGAATCTGTTGGAGATTTGGCTTCGACATTTTGCATCACATCATGACCTGTTAGATTTTCTTCAGATTTATTATCGAATGCAATTGCACTTGATTTCCTGGTCAAAGAGTTATTCAGTTGGTCCACAAGAGCGAGCTCTTCCATAAGTGTGTTTTCTTTGTTTTGAGCATTGATTTGTTCCTGACAGATTTCAGTTTTTGCATTTGGTTCCTGATACTTTTCATGGACTAAATCATTCTGCAAATAGTCTGACTTACTTTTTAAATCTTGTTGATTTTGATGTAAATCCACAATCTCTAAATCCATGAGTGTGTCTGGAATCTCTGTATTATCTGTTTTTATTGAGTACAGTTTCTCCATTTCTTCAGAGTTCTTGTCAACACTGTTTGTCTGAACGTATGTCACATTATTCTGAATTTCAAGTGTAAGTGCATATGATTCAAAATCATGTGAATTTGCATCACAGTCCACCAATTTTGTGAGTTCAAATGAATCTGTTAGAGATGGAATTACAGAGTCTATAGGTGTCATGGCTTCGCAAACAATGCTGTCTGTTAGCATGCCATCGGGAGTAAGGTCTCCGCCATGGCGGACCTCAGATAAGGCTTGATTCTGAGTTGAGAATGTTGGCTGGCTGTGGTCCTCAGGTAACACAACATTTCCTGATGATAGCTCAAATAAGGCATTATGCTCAGGTGTGCTGGCCGGTAAGGCTGATTTGGACTCCTCTTGTCCATTTTCCCAAGGCAAGCTTTCAGCTGAAGAATCTTCTGCTTGTAAATCGATTAAAGCAATTGTTGTAAGATCTGTTTGAGTTTCAGAAAAAACATGATCAGTTCTAGCATCCGACGCAGCTTCCTCCTCTACGTCTTCACCGACTGTTCCCAATAATACACCTAATGTGCATTCTGTAGATGACAATTCTTCACAAAGTTCTGTTTTAGCTTTAGAAAAAGCAGTATTAGTTGTGTTGCTCAACACTGACTCCTTATTTACCTCTTCTTCAACCATTTCCACTGTGCATTTTGTTGACAACTCATACAGCATTTCCTCACAATGTTCAGGTGATATGTCAGACTCTCCCAATGGACACACTGATAGATGTGTTGTGTCTGTGTTAGCATCTTGGCTTTGCGGCTCATGCGTCCTGTTACTCGCTGAAGGTTTACTACTCTCCCCTTCGCCACCTTGAAGTTTGGGTAACATCATCTCTACCTCATCCATTGGAAGTGTTGCACTACCCTCGTGATATGGCGGAACATGTGGCTTTGTACATGTCATCGGAAAGACAGGCTCACAGGGAAGGGCTGAGGATGAGAGGTAGATGTGTTCAGATGCCGACGGAGGTGTTTGACAAATAATTGAAGGCTTGGGATTTGACTTTGTATCCACACAAGACACCTCCACAGGAGAAACCGCTAACAAACCTTCAGATTCCAGTGTGACATGAGTCCCATGTGGAAGCAAGTTCTGAATGTTTTCGTTTTCCACACCAGAATTACAACTGAACTCACAGTTTGTTAAAGGCGTCTCTTCAAGCATAAGGTGTGTTTCTTGTAATAATGTTTTGTCAGTCTGAATGGTCGGGGCGTTAATGCCCAACTCACCTGTGCACACATCTAAAGTGCTTGAAGTGGCAGTAACCTCCACCTGTTCAGCATGGTCATAAAGGTTGTTTTGATCCTGCACTGGTCTGTCTGCCAACGTAGGACTAGCAGATCTAGAATTAAAACAGATGAGATCTCCTTCAACAACTTCTGAAATTCCAGAATTACCGTCTCCTTTGAGATCTTGGGAGGGAGGAGGCTGAGCCTTCCATTCAGGATAAACACAATCCAGACCATTTTCCCAGGAATACGTCTGAGACGCCCAAAATAAGTCATCTAGGTTTATGGCATTCTCCTGAAAAATTTCATTAGTAGAATCTGCAACAGAACTGTTATCTTTATCCACAAGGAGAAATCCCAGAGGATTCTGATCGGATTCCCACTCCGTTTTCCCATTCACCTCCCACTCAGAACACCCCTGAGGGCTGGAGAGAACTTGCTCCATTGAAGAGAAGAGCTCTCTCTGTCAAATGGAAATATTCCAGTCCTTTGTTATGATCCCGCAAGGTAATAATGTTCGGAATTCAAAAGCAATTGGTGACCTCTTCCAGCATACGCACCAAAAGAAATATCCTTGTCGAGACCCATGCGTAAGCGTCCACCTCCCTGTAAATGATCAACTACTGTTTACATTTGCGGACACAAGGATAAGGTTTCACTGTTGTAGCTCAGCTCCATGTGAGCTGCGATACTTTTTTTTTTCCAATATGCAAACCTCTCCATAAATAAAAGTTGAGTCTACTTCCCTGTTTTGCATTCATCTAATCCATTTAACACAAGTGTTCTCAAAAGCATGTTAACTCCCGTCCAATTTAACTGGATTACTTCAGTATTTCAGGTTACTTCTCGTTAATATTCTTAATGAAAATATACACTTAGTAGGAAATTACATAAAATAAAGAGAGATATAATTGCAAAAATTCCAGTTGGGTTGATTTAACTTCTAATCTTTAACTTGCTAGTGTTACAAAAACACCAAGTAAATCATTTATAAGAGGCTTGACACTTCTCTGGAATAAACTACTAAGTATTCAAATCTGGTTATAATGTATAAACACTCGTTATACACAGTTTATCCTATTAAGAGGCAGTGATTTCAATCGTTTTACTCAGATTAACCAGATTGCCCAGCAATCAGAGTAAATAAAGCTTAACATATCTCTCATTTTCATTTGTTAAACACAGCAGACTATTTTTAAACAGCTGTCATTGTTCCATACTAAAAAAAAACCTTAAATGATAGATAGTTCCAGTGCGGTTAGCATCAACATCCTACACATCTGAGGTAAACCTACTAGCGGACTAGCTGGCCCACACGACCCCTTCTCATTTGATTTTCCTGTTAAAAAAAAAAGATTTCTGATGTTTCTGGTTCCCCTTCAGAGTCGATTAAATCCTCCAATTTGGTTTGACGCGGATGTGTTATTCCTCAGTTCATCTTTCTTAAAAACAGGCCAAAATCCAGGTCGAGTCTCGCGAGTCATCCACCTGCGCTTGTTATTAGCCTGTTAGCGGGATGAAGACCACCGATAATCCCGCGAATAAAGCGCGATGCTCTTTTATCTCAATCCCTCGGCGGCGATTTATCCGTTAATCTGAAATCCGCGGTTTTAGATGAGCTAGCGAGCTCTTGTTGTTGTTGTTTTGTTTAATCGACGGATGATGTTTCTGTTATATCTGTCTCCCTCTCTCATCAGCAGCAATACACAACCTCTGCTGTCTCACTCACACACACATACACGCGCGAGCGCGCACACAAACCGACGTCAGCAACACGCATGCGCAGAGCCTGCGCCGCAGTCTGCCTCTTTAAACCACAGGCGTCAAGGATTCATCCCGTTATCTATGCCTGCGTTTGCCTGGATTATCATGACGCCGTAGTTTAAGATTGAAAACAGATGTAGATTTATGATTGAAACAATCAAGACAGCTTGCTAGAATTAAACTGAACAACTGTCTACTTCAAATAAACGCTTAGTGGTATTTCCATTCCAGATATTTACTGTGATTTTCTTGCGCCCCCGTGTGGGCGAACATTTAACAACAGTCAGAAAATTAATATTGGTAATTATAAATGATTTATTATGAAAACTGCAATGTAAAATACAAATGTTTGCACTTTTGTTTGAAAAAAAAAAAATACATATCTGGAGTTAATCTAAAATCTGAGAAAACCGCCTTTAAAGTGTCCAGAGTTCAATGAATACTAATAATAAAAAAATGAGTTTTGATATATTTACTGTAGGAAATTGACCAAATGTCTTCATGGAGCACAATCTGTGAATATAAAATAGTTAAAATTTAGAAAACAGCACTAACTTATGTAGTGTTAAAGGTTTATTTATATTAATGCTGCGATAAGCGGATATTTTAATCTAATATAATTGCTAAACCTTTCTTGAATAATATGCTAGAAATATCTAACAACAGTTAAGACGACACAAAGGTTATAACAATCTGTTCTAATATATGTTCAAGTCATATTTCACCTCATAATCTAAATCTAAAAATGCATTCATTACAGTAATGAGTCAAAAGAAACTTATTCTGACTACCATAACAGTGGAAAACAAATGAAGACTAACTTTTCTTGACACTATTATGTTTTGCCAAGAATGAATAATTAAAAAAAAGCAATTATTAAGCCTTATTTGGGTGACATTGTGCTCATAAGTGTCAAAATACCAATACATTAGTATTAAAAATTAGTTTTTAAGCAGATCATCATTACTTTTTCCTCATTAATTTTGAGGTGAAAAATAATCCACATTTCAACAATTATCATACAAATGCACTTCAGCGGGTCCATTGCAGTTTTTTTCCATCATCTTGCTATTTATCCTTTCCTTTTTCTGCCATCCAAAAACCTAAAAACACAAGGAAAATGCAAGTTACAATGACATCGTGTAATATTTAACAGACATGTATACACATTTATTCAGTAGTGAATCATTCAATGACAAAAATTATTAAAAAAAAATAGTTTTACTGACAAGACTTTTACTGGAAATGATTTCCCGTTGATGGTTGAGCTTTTAAATTATTATAGTAATAATAATCATATTAATTATTTGATCTATATACAGTTGAAGTCAGAATTATTAGCCCCCCTGTATATATATTTTCCTCAATTTCTGCTTAACTGAGATTTTTTCAACACATTTCTAAACATAATAGTTTTAATAACTCATCTCTAATAACTGATTTGATGACAGTAAATAATATTTGACTAGATATTTTTCAAGACACTTCTATACAGCTTAAAGTGACATTTAAAGGCTTAACTAGGTTAATTAGGCAAGTTAGAGTAATTAGGCAAGTCATTGTATAATGATGGTTTGTTCTGCAGTCGAAAAACATATTGCTAAGGAGGCTAATAATATTAACCTTAAAATGATATTTTAAAAATAAAAGACTGCTTTTATTCTAGGTCAGAGATGCCCAAACTAGGGCCAAAGTTGGCGCATGGTAACCTTTAATTTGGTCTACCATCCCGTCTGAGAAGAGTGTGAAAATGATGGGGAGGGTTGGAGCAAACGCCTTTAACAGAGATTGTAATTTCCAATTTAACGTAACCTTTCTGATTTGTTTTATTGCTGAGCTACAGAAAAAGCAAACTGAAATTTAATGTTTCAGCTACATATTTGTAAATGAATTAAATTTTTATTAATTCGTCACTCGACAAATAGAGGACAATGCAGAAGACATCGGCGAGCAAATTAAGGCAAAAACAGGAGCAGCTTGACTAGTGTAACCCCATTCTGTTATAAATGAGATTGTGCTTTTTTTTTTTTTTTTTTTAAAGATTTATTTTTGACCTTTTTGTCTTTATTAGATAGGACAGTAACGAGACAGGAAGAGTAGTGGGAGAGGGGGGGGTTGGAAAATGTCCTCAAGCCGGGATTCGAACTCAGGACGCCCTGAGATGTTACTGCACCATACGCAGTGTTGGGGAGAAAACTTTGTAAATGTATTTAGTTACAGAATACAGAATACCTGCTTTAAAATGTATTTTGTAACGTATTCCGTTACTTTGCTTAATCCTGGTACTGTATTCTAAACACTTGGAATACTTCCCCTTAAAAACAGCCTTCAAGTCTATTAAATGTCACACTATGCGTTGGTAGCAATTTCTGCAGGTAAACAGAGGGCCTCTAATGCCCATTATTGGCTGATAAATAAATAAAACAATATAATTATGTTTATTAAATAATGTTTATTTATCAAAGTGTCAACAAATTCAATTTCTGTTTCTATAATAAAGATAAAAAGTGCTTGAACATAGACAGCATTACTGTCTGTAATATGTATATAATATGCATTTTGCTTACCCTTTGTATTTCACAGTCTGCACAAAAAAAGAGATTGCACTGCACTGTCAGGTTTCGCTCACCCCTCTTATTCTTTAAAGAGAAAAAATGCTTGAACTTCCAAGACGTGAATGCATTTTTTCCTTTACTGCTGCTAGAAAGTTGCTTCGGTTGCGGCTCCAACCCCTCGAGCCCCTGGTCTGAATCCTTCATATTTGTACACTCAAGTTAACCAGGGCTGCCAACTTTGGCTAAGGTGTCCCGCCCACATTTGTGTCAGAAAAGCGAACGTAAATTTAAGAAGCGTAAATGAAACCTCTGAAAGCACAAACGAAACATCAAGCAGCGAATTCACGAACAATGACGGCAAAAAAAGCAGTTTATTTGAAAATCATAGTTGTTGTCCGGTTGTTCGGTGTTTGCGATCGTCCTTTTTGCTGCGTGAGAAAATGGAGGTGTGGCGTGATGAGAACAGGGTCATTTGCGTGAGTCTCACTGAGTTAACGCTGGCGATAGCAGTTGGGAGTGTAGCTTCTGTTTCTATGGTTTCGGCGGCAATTTAGTAATATTATTATGGGCCAGACATGCATCCAATGGTATTAGGAAAGTAACTGTATTCTAAATACCCTGTTTAAAAATAGTAACTGTAACGGAATACAGTTACTCATGAATAGTATTCTAAATACGTACCGCCGGTACATGTATTCCGTTACTCCCCAACACTGACAATACGTCAGCGCTCTAACCACTAGGCTATTGCACCGACAATGAAATTGTTTTTAACTGTAATAAGTTCGTTGTAACTATATCTAGTTGTTTTTATATATTAAATGAATCAGGAAATTACACATGGCAGATTTAATGGAATAGAGTTTGGTATATTTACCTTCGGCCCACCACACTAAATCAAGTTTGGTTTTTGGCCCTTTAAAAAAAAAAAGTTTGGGCACCCCTGTTCAAACCGAAAGAAAACAAATAAGACTTTTATCTTATGACTTTCACTTTCATAAGACATCATTTGGGAAATATTTTTAAAAAATTCACAGGGGGGCGAATAATTCTGACTACAATTGTATATCTAGCGAACATCTGTCGTCTACCTTACGCACACACAGACACACACACCTGTGTGTGGTGCAGTCTGTTCATAGTTTTGCAGAGCGAGATGAGATAATACCCAGCAGCCGCTCCACGTCATTGGCTGAAGTAAGCCACGCCCCTCCGTCGGCGACCAATACAGAGCCTGTGACGTACGAGGACGCGCGGCTGGCCAGGAATAAAACCGCGTGCGCCATCTCTGTCTTGTTTCCAGCTCTTTGTAACGGGATGCTGTGGAAAGCGCCTGCGGTCTCAGCATGTGAGCCACCTGAAAACAAAAAAAGAGGAGGTGATTGGAAAATAAAGATATAGTGGCTAGGCTTAAAGTCCATATGAAATCAAAACTAGTCATATTGATTTTGTTAGCTCACGTTGGCAGTTATGTGGTGAACAATTCATCAGTGCATGTCTTTAAAAAAAAGAACAATAGTTTGCTCTTGTAATCTAAAATTGAAATCTGAAAATGCACTTCCTGTTTGTTTTCAGCCAAATTCTCAGATTAGGTCTGACTGAGGTATTGGGTGTGGCTAACATACTTAACCACGCCCCCTCCAACTGTCAGTTTTGACAGCAAACAGAAATGGTGAGCAGGAGGAGTCTGTTAGGTTGCAATAACTCTCCCCAAACCCCTTTCCAGATCTTTCTGAATAAAATGCCTACTTTACTGCATCCAATCAGCTTGCAGTAGATAAAACAAGCCACGCCCACTGTTTTCTCATGTAATATTCCGTTTCTCTAGTAACTGCGTCACAATACGAAAAAAAAAATGGTCGCAGCTTCCGGTTCATGTGGACTTTAAAGCAAGACCCAATTACCCCCCACTGACAAAGTCCAGAATTTGGCTCCTACATGTGCTCACCCATTTTTCACTGCTATGCCATCATAAATTGTGAAATGACAGATAAAAGAAGGCTTTAAGACTAATTTAACTCTTTATTATTCAAGTGGCCAAATTCAGGAAAGTTTAATGAGATGGCCAGTTCATTATTTGCCTATAGGCTACAGTTTTTTATTTTGAAACACAATTAGATTAGATTCAACTTTATTGTCATTACACATGTACAAGTTCAAGGCAAGGAAATGCAGTTTAGGTCTAACAAGCAGTGAAATAGCAGCAAGTGCAGGATATAAGTATAATATATTTTTGCACTGTCTGGAGCCAGCACCTAAGCTTTTCACTCATCATAGCACACGTGCTGCTGATGATGTGACAATAAAAGTGATTTGATTTGATAAGTTACAAAGAGCAGTTATAGAAAACTATGGTGATATTTACTGATGGATGTACTATGAACACTATATACAGGCTGTATTAGCTATGAAAAGAGATTTACAATAAATGAATATATGTACAGGTTGCTATTAATAATCAGAGGTATGCAGATCGATATGAACAATATTACAAATGTATATGTGCAGTGGATATGTACAATTCAAGATAAACCAGTGCAACGTAGTGTGATGAAAATGTGCAATTTTAATTGTGCAAATATTAAATAATAAATAAATAATACTGTTTATAGGGAGTGTAAGTTATGAGGAGAGTGTGGGGGTGTATGTCCGGGCAGATTATCAGATTATTAATGTTTTTTTTTTTTGATGGATGATAATAAATTTGCATTTTAAAATAAGTCTTTTTTCATATTTCTTTATAAAAAAAAATGTTTCATTTAAAATGCTAGTCTCAAAACAACATATGAAGTGTTCAGATGCAAAAGCCGCTAAACGCCACTTCCGCCAAAATGAGATAATGACATTGAGTGAATGCTTTAGGCACGTAGTACACCATCAACAAATAGATTTGCTTCTAATCATCTAAATCGCAGCGTCAGCGCATTCAGAAATAACAGTTTGTTGGCAAAAGCCTCTAAATGCCACTTCCCTTTGACAGCAAAAGCCGCTATATCCCGAGAACCAATCAGAAGGCGCGAATCGAATCAAATGTTTTCAATGTAGCAGCGCGCTGATACGCCGGCTTTTATGAAGAGGCTGTTTTATTCCAATTTAAGATTTAAAAGGATGGAGTTTGATAAAGCCTGTCCGACTGTCAGTGAATGGCAAATGAAAACGTCCCTTACCTCAAAACTCTGTGCATTATAAGAAAAAGAAAACACACTGTACAGTCGGAAGTGTAACATGCATTCATAACGTTTTTTTGCGCAGCGACGCTACTTTGAATGAGTTGATTTACTATACATTAAACGGCAACTGCGTTTCACGAAAGACAGAGTTAAGATGCTGTTCTTTTATCACACATGGATGCTATTAGGACAAACAAGAAACAAAGAGAATGAATGAATGACAGCTTCTAAAATTGTCTGAGAGACATCCCCTTTTTGCCCAGTAGACCTACCTTGTGTTTTATTTAGTAATTTAAGCTATTTGTTAAAAGATAAATATAATGTATCAAAGTATACATTATTTGTATTACTTCATAATACCTATACGCCTGATAAGCTTTTTATATTAATGGACAATGCACAGATATTGATGTTTCACAATGTTTTTACACTACATTATTTGAATCTACAAAGCTTAGCTTGCAATGTTTGCAATGTTTACATTGTTATAATTACATTAAATCTAAATCCCAAACATCAGAAATGACAACAGATTGTTAAGATTTAATGTCAGTTGAATTGTTATTGATTAAAGCACTTGACAGATTTCATTCATTCATTTTCCTTCTGCTTTTTCCCTTGTTTATCACAGCAGAATGAACCGCCACTTACTTGACAGATTTATGTATTTTTAATTTCAGGTGGTTTGTGTATGTGCTTTATGTTTGGTAAAATAATTTCTAATTGCATCTTTAGTGATTTTCAACTAATTACACTGTCTTGTCCCAGTAGGAGGATTTAGAGGGTTTTGCAAAAAAAAGCACAAGTGGATTTAGCTGGTTTTGACGCGTAAGAAAATTTACCTCGTTAAAAAACAAAAAATTGTCTAGTGACATTTTTGAAAAGGTATTTTATTTACTAGCTAATAACCTTCTCATTACATATTAAATGAAACTTCTGAACCTAATCAGATGAGCCTGATAGAAAATGCTCATTTACAAGAAAAGAGGTCTGATGGATTTAGAGGGTTTTGCATCTGAACTCTTCATATATAAAACTGCAAGAACTTACAGTTTAAATGCACTTACAGTATTTAAATACGTCATAGTAAAATAATATATGGCAAGCACTCTACAGAATTGTAGGAAATATATTTTGTGGCTATGATCATCATCCGACAAGTGAATCCAGCAAAGATTAGTGCTTAAAATGTCACTAAAATGCAGTATTTAAACCTCTAATTTAGGAAAATATGAACTTATTTCAGAACATATATTTGACAAAAACACTTAACAATAAGTAAATGTTAGTTAATGCATTAAAATCAACAGATTACGAAGATGATGATGCATATTTATTTAATGCCATGTCAGCGATAAAGGCTATTTCCATGGCAAGAACACTTCATTAATAAATATATACTTCAAAACAACAAACATAATGAATACATAAATTAGAGAACAGGCCAGATTACAGTCATCATGTTAATATTAGTTAAAAACTACAGCTAAATGTTATTAGATAATTACTAATATCTAAAATTATGCGCATTTTAGATATTCATTCCTTAACTTTCCTTAACCCTAGTCTCTTATTTATCAGGGATCGCCACCTCGGAATGAACCGCCAACTATTCCAGCATATGTTTTACACAGCGCATGCCCTTCCAGCCACAACCCAGTACTATGAAACATTTTAGATATTTACATTTAAAAACCCAATTGTATTCAGATTATAACTATGATTTAACATCGGCATGTGTCTAATAGTGAGATTAGAATTAGGGTTGCCACCAGTGCTTAATTTGTGAATTGCGAGGTCCCTGAACATATCAGGGTGACGGATCTGGCATGTTACGCGAGGATGGAGAGGTGTCGCGCACAAAAGCAGAGAGCGGAGAGGAAGGGGGGGGGGGGTAGTGGGTGGTTGGCGGTGTATGGCGGAGGGCTGTCGCGGATGAAAGTGAAGAGTGCAGGGTTGTCGCGGACGAAAGTGAAAAGGGTTGGGGAGTCGCAGAAGAAAGTGAAAGTGAACAGCGGACGGGAGAGGAGGGCTGTTGAGGAGGGGGATTGGTAAAATGAGGTGTAATCCGGATCCGGCATGTTCCGGCACAAATTAAGCCCTGGTTGGCACACATATCCAGTTTTACCCAGCCTGCGGTATCCCTCTGTGCCAGAGATGGGCCCTGGAGCCACAGTGTTCACCCTCACACCGCTTGGGCCCCATTCCACCGCCAAGTGCCTCGTCATGGCGTCTATAAACACACATATGGAGGAGTGATGGGAGACATCTCATGATCACAGTGACAAATCAAATGTATTAAAGTGAGTTTATAAATACAGTTGAAGACAAAAATATTTCCCAATTGATTTGTAACAGAGCAAGGAAATTATCACAGTATTATCTATATTTTTACCTATATAACTAAAGTGCTAATTTTCTTTCGGCTTAGTCCCCCTAGTCCAGCATTTGTTTTACACAGCAGATGCCCGTCCATCTGCAACCCAGTATTGGGAAACATCCATACACACTCATTCACACGCATACACTACAGCCAATTTAGTTTATTCAATTATAGTGCATGTGTTTGGACTGTGGGGGAAACCGAAGCACCCGGATGAAACCCACATCAACAGGGGGAGAACATGCAGACTCCACACAAAAATGCCATCAGACACAGCTGGAACTCAAAGCAGCGACCTTCTTGCTGTGAGGTGACAGTGCTAACCACTGAGCCACTGTGCAGCTTCAACAGAAACATATGCTAGTAAACAAACTGAAGAGCACTGACCGTTTGCAGCCTTTGCAGACCCAGCATGCACCTGGAGAGCCTGACCTCTGTACCCCAGTGTGGCAGAAATGTTGACAATGGAGCCGCCATGATCCTAAGAGAGACAGATAAAGCCACAAACGAAGAGAAATCAAAGTGAGCTACTCATCTGAGATTTGTTTGATAATGAAAACCTGTTTTTTACCTTGAACCATTTGTCATAGATGACTTTACTAGCGTTGAAAGTTCCCATGGTGTCGATCTCCATTACGGTCTTGAAAGCGTTAAAGGATAAAGATGTAGCCGGACACAAAAAATTACCTGCAGCATCTGAGAAAAAAAAAATTAGATATTATATTATAATACTAATATTAATTGTAATAACATTAATAATAATATTAATATGATTAGTTTTTATATTATTTAAAAATTTATTATATATAATAATAATAATAATAATGCATTCATTCATGCATGCATTTTCTTTTCGGCTTAGTCACTTTATTAATCCGGGGTCGCCACAGCAGACTGAACCGCCAACTTATCCAGCACACATTTTACGCAGTGGATGCTTCCCTTCCAGCTGCAACCCATCTCTGGTAAACAACCATACACACTCATTCACACTCATACACTACGGACAATTTAGCTTACCCAATTCACCTATACCACATGTCTTTGGACTGTGGGGGAAACTGGAGCACCCGGAGGAAACCCACGCGAACGCAGGGAGAACATGCAAACTCTACACAGAAACGCTAACTGACCCAGCCGAGGCTCGAACCAACGACCTTCTAGCTGTGAGGCAACAGCACTATAATAATAATAATAACAACATAAAATATTATTTAAAACATTATTATTAAAAATAATATTCATATTATAAGTTTGTATATTATTTAAAAATATATTATAAAATAATTTAATATAATAATTATATAATAATAATAATAATAATAATAACACCATAAAATATTATTTAAAATATTCTTATTAAAAATAATAATAATATTAATAGTAATAATATAATAATATTAATATTATTAGTTTTTATATTATTTAAAAATATATTATATAATAATAATAATAATAATAATAACATAAATTATTATTTAAAACATTATTATTAAAAATAATATTATTAGTAATATTGATAATATTAATATTATAAATTTTTATATTATTTAAAAATATATAATAATAATAATAATAATAATAATAATAATAATAATAATAATAATAATAACAACAATAATAATAATTTAATATAATAATAATAATAATATTTGATATATTATATAATAGTATTTATATTGACATTAGGCAAGGCAAGTTTATTTATACAACACATTTTATACACAATAGTCATTCAAAAAGCTTAGAGAAGAATAAAAGTAACACAACATACAATAAGTTAAAAGAAAAAAACTACTAAGAATTAAAATGATTAAAAAAAAAGAAAGACACAAATAGTGTGTTATTCAGTATATAGTGTTCAATCAGTAAATGCACAGCTAATCAGATGCGTTTTAAATCTTAATTTATACCGTTTTTGTCTTGATTTATACCTTTTTAACAGTTTTAAGTCTTGATTTATTTTTTCATGTATGAGCTAGTGCAGCTATTTCAAATGTTTAGTCTCAAGGCTTTCGGTCACTTCCAGTGATTTTTAGCCATAAAACAGATTATTATGCTGCTTGACGTTACAAACTTGTCATTTCTTAAAACATTATTTTGATTTTTATGCATCGTCACAATCACAACTATTTGTAGAGCAAGTAGTTTGACCGATTATTATTCCTAGTTATTTTCCCATAGAGTGGCACAGTGATTAGCACTGTCGCCTCACAGCAAGAACGTCGCTGGTTCGAGTCCCGGCTGGGTCAGTTGGCATTTCTGTGTGGAGTTTGCATGTTCTCCCAGTGTTGGCGTGGGTTTCCTCCGCGTGCTCCGGTTTCCCCCGCAGTCCAACCACATGTGAATAGGTGAATTGAATAAACTAAATCGGCCGTAGTGTACTAGTGTGAATGTGAGAGTGTATGGGTGTTTCCCTGTACTGGGTTGCAGCTGGAAGGGCATCCGCTGTGTATAACAAATAGGGTGGAATAGTTGGCGATTCATTCTGCTGTGGCGACCCCTGATAAATAAGGGACTAAGCTGAAGGAAAATGAATGAATGAATGAATTTCCCCAAAGAAAAATGAATCACAGAAAACTTCTGCATTGCAAAAAAGATCAATACACTAATGCTCAAATGTTTGGGGTCAGTAAGATATTTTATAACATTATTGAAAGGCTGTGATCAAGAAAACACCTTATAATTACAATACCTGAATATATTATAAAAAGTTATTAATATTTGTGATGCAAAGTTACATTTTTAGCATAATTACTCCAGTCTTAAAGAGATAGTTCACCCAAAAATGAACATTTCCTGTTATTTACCTCACCCTCAGGTCATTGAAGAGGTATGTGACATTTTGTCTTCAGTAGAACACTGAATTTGTGGCTTATATAATGGCAGTCAATGGCTAATAATATTGTAAATAATGTACAGTTTCTTGCACAGATAGATCATGTCACTTTATAAGACCTCAGTGTGTATCCACAGGGATTGATATGTGTGCATTTATTTTTAATATTAAAACAGGTGACCATTGACTACTATTATATAAATCACTAGAGACCATGAATTCAGCTAAAAATGTTCTTTTATATTCTACTCAAGAAAAAAAAATCACATATTCAATGGCCTGAGGGTGAATAAACTAACTGTTAATTTACATTTTTAGATAAACTATGCCTTTAAATGTCACATAAATCATTGTATTATGCTAATTTATCTTATGTAAGAGTGCTTGTTGATAACCTCTGCATACTAAAGTACATGTGCTTGAATATTACGTAATCACACAAGAACAATAAATGACACCAGGTGCTTGCTGGTCTTTTATGACATAATTTTTTATGACATAATGACTCGTCTTACTGTTAATAAGAATGTCAACTCGTCCGAATGTCTTCAAGGTCTCATCCACAGCGGCCAAAATTGTCTCTGGTTGACGAACATCCATAGCGATTGGCAAACACCGCCTGCCTGTGGTGCTGGTTAACTTCTTTGCTGCCTAAAATATATTCAGAAATTGAATTAATGCCTATTATATCGGTTAGTTATTGTTATTATTTTTTTACCTGAGAGATCTTCTCCAGATTTCGGCTAGCGATGACTGTGTCACAGCCATGCCTGAGTAAGAGTAAAAAATTAGTTTAAAGGGATAGTTCACCAAAACAATAAACATTTACACTCGGTTTAATCGATTATGGGTTGTTGTTGTTGTTGTTGAACACAAAAGGAGATATTTTGAAGAATGCTGGAAACGAGTACCTATTGACATCCATAGTAGGACAAAAAGATACTATGGAAGTCAATGGTTACCAGTTTTCAAAATATCTTCTTCATTCATTCCTTTTCTTTTCGGCATAGTCCCTTTATTAATCTGGGGTCGCCACAGCGGAATGAACCGCCAACTTATCCATCATGTTTTACGCAACGGATGCCCATCCGGCTGCAACCCATTACTGGGAAACATCCATACACACACATAGACCACGGACAATTTAGCTTAACCAATTCACCTATAGCGCATGTCTTTGGACTTGTGGGGGAAAGCAGAGCACCCAGAGGAAACTCACGCAAACACAGAGAGAACATGCAAACTCCACACAGAAACGCCAACTGACCCAGCCAGGGCTCGAACCAGCGACCTTCTTGCTGTGAGGCGATTTTCAAAATATCTTCTTTTATATATAAAAATAAGATATTTCGAAGAATGCTGGAAACCAATAACTTTTGACTTCGATAGTAGGACAAAAAGATATTATGGAAGTCAATGGTTACCAGCTTTCCAAATATCTTCTTTTGTTTTTAACCGAGGAAACATCTCAAATAGGTTTGGAACTCGAAAGAGATAAATGACCTAATTTTCCTCCTTAAAATGACACCCTGAAGTAACACTGGAAAATACCCTGAGGTGAATTTGAGGATACAGATGACCTTGCAGTAGGTCACAAAAGTTAAAGGTCAACGTATATCACGTTGTAACTGAAAATGTGAGTAAACAATCACAGAAAGTGTTGACAGTAAAAAACTACAGTGAAAAATGAAGACCAACCTCATCAGAACTTCTGCTATTCGAAATCCAATACCTGACCCTCCACCGGTTATAAAGGCTACCTGATCACTGCAAGCAAACAATACATTTTAATACACAATAATTATTTATATATACACACACATGTGTATTTTTGCAACTATATTAGCCATATCCATATGTTTACCTGAGCAGATCAGGGCTGTAGATGTGTGTGTATTTGTCCATACACTCATCGGTCTCAACATCCTCTGGCAAATTATTGACTAACTGAGGTTTCTCTGCCATCATAAATCTAAAAAGACATAAAAACATATCACTTGCATGAATTTTTTTTCTCAAACTCCAACAGATAAAACTATTAACCCCCGACACATCTAGTACATTGCAGTTGTTTTGTTCGCAGAATTTCCCGCAGTGTAACAGCAAGGAAAGTACCAACAGAGCGTAAAATAAAGTGTACAAAAGTTACTTTACCTAAATGTGAATCTGCCTGCACAAACGATCAGCTCCCGTGCATTTAACGGTTTATTCAACAGTTGTTTTCATGGACTTCTGTACCTGGCGAGATGCGTGACGTCAAATGAAAGTGCCCACGTACGGCATTATGGGAAATGTAGTTCGCGTGTACTAGCTACACAAAAAAAGTGTTGTAATTGTATTATTTACCCGTTTGGACTAAGAACCGTTTAAAATTTGTTCAGTAAATAAGCATATTGCTCTCTCAAATGAATTACACAAACAGTCACCTACTAGCTACATTCCCTAAAGGTATCATAATGATGAGCAGTCACTAATGCTATCATAATGATTAGCACACTCACATACTATTGTAATGACCGTCATTTACGATTAAAACGTTCGCTAATTTATACTTTTTTGGTCATTTCATCAAAAATACTGTTTACATAAGCTCATAAAAACAACATGTTATCTAATTACTGTCTTGGTGTAAATAATACAAAGCTTTCAGTCATTTTCACAGATAAATGTGATCATTTTTTTACATAGCTGTCATGCAAGCATGCACTTCAGTTCAAACCTACTTTGGTAAACTTATAAATGTAAAACAAATATGATAACAACACAGCCTACTATACATAGATAAAATCATTTATTTACATTCACGTAATGTCATGTTGCAAAAGTACAAAAACATTTTGAAGAAAGCTGAAAACCACTGACTTCCACAGTGTTTGTTTTTCTTACAATGGAAGTCAATGGTTAGCCTTCTCAAAATATCTTCTTTTGTGTTCAACAGAAGAAAGCGAAGTTTAAAACGAGTAAAGAGGGAGTAAATGGTGACAGAATTTAAATTTTTGGGTGAACTGTCTCTTTAGAGAAGCCAGAAAACACCATATTGTGATGTTTTGTTGAGTGTTTCACAGCAGCTGGACGATCTGTTTGGCTCGCTGTTGCTTCTTTTCAGCATTTTCTGTGTCCTCTTTTTCTCCTTGGGCGTCCCAGCGCAAAATAACTTCAGCTTTCTGCAGTGTGGTATCTCTCGCCGATCCACGAAGACCGTCAAGATACGATAACAGCACATCAAAATGACTGTCGGGCACCTGAAGTACAGAGAAATGCATCAAGCCTGGTTATTTCAGAAACTACACTACAACAGAGTACATAAAAATACACTTTATAAAAAGAATAAGTTCATTTATGATTCTTATATACCTTCACACTGTCATACATGTTCTGCAATAACCAAGTTTGCCTGGTTTTCTGAAACTTCCACTCCTCTCGTCTCTCTGACCAGCTAAATACACATGAAATAAATCAGTAAAGGCATGTTAAAGGATTAGTTCAGGCAAAAATGAAAATTAAGTGTATACATCCAGTCCTTTGAGACTACAAATTAAAATATTTGAGATCAAATCAGGGGTTCTCTCATCCTCTCAGGGCTGCACGATTAATTGAAATCAAATAGAGATCACGATACAGAAAAAGCTGCTATTCTCATGCACATCTTGTCAGGCAAACACAGCTCTGTGATCACTAGTAAATCTCCCCCAAAAGCCAGAGGGCGCTCTTGTGCAGAAATTGCAAATACGCCATAAAGATGTGATAAAGTCTGTTTCTCAATATGCATTCTTAAGCGTTCTTGCATCCTTGTGTAACGTCATCATCAACCATCAAAGTTCAGTTTCAAAACTTAAGACAGCAAGAACCTGTGACAGAACCCTGATGTGCTCTTGATATCAAGGATGGATAGATGCGGACTTAAGTACAGTACTCGCTCTAGAAGTCATTGCCGCTGAATAAAGGAGATGTGAAGCGCAGCATTTTATGGCTGTTTATTATTAAAGCTTGTTGATATAAAAAAAATTATCTCAGGAGTTTCCCTAAATAAGACAGTGAAAGTAAACATTAACATGAAAATCGTAATAAAGGCATAAACACATTAATGCCGAGTTCAGACTGCATGATTTTAGCCCTGATTTTGACTCACCGACAGGCTTTGAGAAACCGCCGCAAATGCCTGAAATCAGAGGCAAATCGGTGCTTGTTCACGTTAGTGACAGTCACACAGTATCAAGGATGCGATATAAAGAGTCGCCGATGAGTCATGCCGTGTGAAATGTGTTCTGGTTGAAAATAACATCAGCGATCACCTACAGCCATCGAGAGAGCAGCATCCACTAATATGGGTACCTGCAGGCCAGCGGGAGGCTCGGGGAGAAGTTAAAAGCGTTCATTTTCAGTTTATTTGGACCCAAGAAATGGAGGAAAAACTAGTGTAAATTTGGCAGGAGCACCAGTGTCTGTTTGACCATGTCATCTAATCAATATCACAATCAGGTCGAAAAGTTAAAAAAAGTTGAGGAGAGATTGCTAATTCTCTTAAAAAGCCAGGTGAGCAACACAAGTTTCTAAAGCTAAAGCCTTCTGTTTCCATTATGTAGTTAATAACGAAAGATATACTACGTGACCTCGCGATGTTTCCATGTCACGTCTTGCGTTTGTTTGGTTGTGAGACGTAGTTTGGACAAAGTTGTCTGTGATTTTTCCTATTTTATAGTCATGCAGTGTGAACTCTCCTGTCGCCAATCCATCCTACAGTCTAAACACAGCACCGACAGAACGCTAACCCAGATAGTCATGCAGTGTGAAAACATCCGTGACACGACTACTTTGAAAATCATTCAGTCTGAACTTAGCATAAGGGTGTTTATTTGCTGAAATTCATATTAAAATCAGTTTTATTTGTATTGTGCAAAGCATAATTGTAATTGAAAAAGGATCGTTGTATGAATGATGTAATGTTTAAATAATTTTCCGTTAAAGTGCGTGAAGGTCATGTGACCATCAGGAAGAATGCAGCATCACATTTCTTACATGACGTGTACTCTGTTCTTGTGGTCTCCTGAGTTCGTTCTTTTAATGTAGCTTGGCAAGACCAAACTCCATGAGAACGCAAATCTATTCTCTGCATTCTTGGAATTGAGAAACAGGCAAAGTCAGAAAATTAAACAGGAGTGCGTTTCCGAAAACCTTAGTTTTTAGCAACTAATGTCGCAAGTTCCGTAGTTACAAACATAGTTTGTTGATTTGGCGTTTCCCAAATCCGTCGTTCCAATGAACATTCGCAAACTGCCTCGCAAACTTGTATGCTTGCAACTACACCTCTGGAGCTGTAGTTAGAAGCATAGTTCCTGGCTGTGTTCTATTCCCAGTTATCCCCCCTATGCCCTATTCGTTTAGAACATTCTAACATTTAAACTTGGAATTATTTAAAAAAAAAAAAAAAAAAAAAAGCATTAAGGTCATCTCTCCTAGGTGTAATTTACTTTCAAAGTACTTTTACAGTTCAGTTTTAGCAGTCTTCATGTTTACAATTGCGCTCCCTTCGCAGTGCACTTTGAAAACATTGATGTTATTTTGAACACAGCCGTGGCTCATGACGAAAGCTGTAGGTGACCTATTATTTAAAAGCGGAATTTACGCTACGTCTCCAAAGCTTGTGAAAAAAAAACAGAGCATACGTTAATCTTTTAATTTATAGTAGGTTATTTATTAAGTATCTGTACTGTATATGACATGGGTCTGTTGGTTAGAACATTTCTGCAGTGGTTTGCATGCGTCACATTGTAAAAGTAATAAAAAATAAATAAACAATATCCTGCTTAATAATAATAATAATAACAATAATAATAATCATCATTTCATAAATTTTCTGCCGCTTTTCCGGGGCCGGGTTGCGAGGGCAGCAGTCTTAGGAGAGAACCCCAGACTTCCCTCTCCCCAGACACTTCCTCCAGGTCCTCTGGGGGGATCCCGAGGCGTTCCCAGGCCAGCCAAGAGACATAGTCCCTCCAGTGTGTCCTGGGTCTTATTAATATTATTATTAAAGTAGGATTTTTTTTTTCCTAATAAATAATAAATATTAAATTTCATTTCTTAATAAACAGCCTCATTATTTATTTATTCATATGATTTATATATGAGATTAGAATACGTGTTAGCTTTTGTAAGTGATTTTATATTTTAGAATAGATTATGTAATATTTTCAATGATATTTGTAAAGGAAACATTGGCCCTATATGTGCCATTTACATATATTTTAATTAATCTGGAAAATTAGTGCATGTTTTTATCAAAACTAATATTGGATTGTTTTTAATGCATGTGCGTGTAAAACAATATAATTCGCACAAATAAATTATGGGGTTTTTCTCTAAAGAAGTTGTTACCACCCCGTTTAGAGCATCATTACGTTTTTCGTTATAACTAACGTGTTTCAAACAATGGATCTGCGACAGAGAAACTACGGTTTTGGGAAACACTCCTCACTACATCATTCTTTTCCCAAACGGTGCATCGTACTATGTTAGTTCAGCCGCGAGTTACGTTGTTGTTTGGGAAACGCACCCCAGAGCAGAAGATTTAAAGTCCACATAAACCAGAAGTTACTGAAACTTTTCAGCATGTTGATGTACTTCCAACACAAACAGAATACTGAGTAGGGGGCGGGGCTTCATCATTCCCTCATAGCAAACTGACAGTAAGAAGGGCGTGGCTAAGAATTAGGAATCAAGTTGATGTCAACAGAAGGAGCGCCACTCCAAACACAGAAGCAAATGCTCAGACTGACTAAAGATTACCAAAACAAACTTTGCTTTCTCAATGAACTATGCTATTAAATGTGGTATTTCCGCATGATTTAGGACAAAGAACCGTAGTTCACCAAGAAGCCACGCACACAGCAGTCAAATCACAGAATAATTCTCTCCGATTTTAAGATTGCGCCCATTATATCATCTACGCTCTTTTGCGTAGCTTATCAGTGAACTATGGCTCTGTGCTGATGCTGGAGATTTACAGCTGATTACAGAGCCAGTTTTATTACCAAAAATTAAAATCACCCTAGAATAATTGTGCAATCCAACTCCATAAACTGAAAACATTAAGGCAATACTTTGAATTGTCATTAGAGTCAGCAGTACAACATGCTAACATCACATGGCCCATAATAAACATACAGCTTAATCTGACATGGAAGACATGGAAGTTATTTTAGGTTAGTGTATCTTAAGTTATTTAAGTTACATTTTTAGGTTATCTTAAGTTATTTTTTGCACAAAAGTGTTCTTGGAGCTTCGCATGGTTACAGTTGAACCAGTGAAGTCACATGGACTGTTTTAACACCATTTTGGCTCCTTTTCTGAACCATTGCTGATATTAAGAGAGCTCCTGGATTTCATCTAAAATATCTTAACTTGTGTCTGAAGATAAATGAAGATCTCCGGGGGTTGGAAAGACATGAGTGCGAGTAATTAATATCAGAATTTTGGTGAACTAACCCTTAAAGTGGTAGAATCAATGGTAGAATAAAAAGCATCCACATGTAGAAAATCAGCAGTTTGTATCTTACCATGTGAGGTATTCCAGCGCCTGTTTCTCTGCCACGTTGTTTTCTAGCGTTACGCTTTTGCTTTCCTCCTTCAGTTTCTTCTTCTCCTCCTTTTTGCGAATTTTCTTCAGCTTTCTCTCCAGCACTCGTCTCTCCTCAGGACTCAGTTCCTCCTCTTCACCAGGCCCGTTTTCCTCCTCTTTTACAGATGGTTCTTGTTGCTTTGAGGAGTTCACAATTTCAGAACTCTAAGACACAAATGTATTAGAAACAGTTGAGATTATTATAGCATATTATATATTTGAGGACTATTATGTCAACATGATTTACAAAAGACAGCTGTCATTCTGTAAAACAATTTATAAAGCAAAAATATGTATTTTTACTGTGCCATGATCCTTCAGTTCTTGCCTGTTTGTTCGCAAGAAGAATTGAATGATTTAAAATATAGTAATTAAATATTTCACTTTTATATTCATGTTTAAAAGTACACATCAGAATATGCATGTTTAGTATGTTTTGCTGAATAACACTGAGCCATTATTTTGCCCAATTTTTGATTATTGTATATTAAGTTATTTGAATCATTAACCCTTGTGTATTGTTTAAATTGACTACCCTTTTGTTATGTTAGTGGCTGTTTTTTCCCCATTGACTTCCATTATAATCACATTTTTTGATAGCCATGACAGCATATAATCATGTATTCTTCATTGTTGGTGGTGTTCCCTGTTTGGAAGAGGTCAAATGTGTCAGATTTTTACTGTTGATCAGCCTTAACCCTTTAGATAGTCCTGTGCAAAACGGTTTTTGGCTTTTGTATGGAGTTCCATCGAGTAAAACAGCAGATTATAGTGTGTAAATAAATACACTTACTATGAGTTGATAAGCTGAGCTGCTTATTTTGATTTTCTCAGACATATCAAGATAAGTGCACAAAGATCTCTCTCACAATCACACTATACTCTTAATGACTCCATATAAAAAGACAGAAACTCGTCTTTTTTGCAGTGCAACTGATGGTCAGCAGCAAAAATTAAAAATTTGATCCCTTACCAACCGAAAAAAACACCAACAATCAAGATTGCATGATTATATGCTGTCAAGGCTTTGCAATCAAAAGATGTCATTGTAATGAAGGTCGATCGGGCAAAAACAGCCCCCAACATAACGAAAGGAGAGTCAATTTGCCCAGTGTATTGAGCATTTGCCCAAAATATGTGTCAAAATAAGATTGGTCACCAAAAATCATTCCATTTGCTAAAACGCAGAGAAAGTTGTGGCCAAATTATGCCTAAAAAAATAATTCACCCCAGAGTGGATGAAAACAGCCCCAATTGCAATTAATATACATTTTATGCACATGACACCACCTTTTGTTGTATTTCTGGTTTAAAATTTAGTAACTTTAATCAAGAGCATCCGTCTATAATAAAAATTTCCTCACGTGATTCTGGGGTAACTCCTTTAGTGAAGCAAAAAATATCCATATTTAAAACGTCCAATGGCCAAGTTACACAAAATCATCTTTAAAAGTTCTACTTATGAAAATAAAAGGACCAGATTTTTGGGTGAACTATCCCTTAACGAAAGGAAAAGAATAACTGAATTAATGCTTTTTACCAAAAATGATGCATTAAACTCATCAAACGTGACATTGGAGTTTTGTATTTTAAATAAAAGCTTTTCTTTTAAACATTCTACTAATCAAAAAACAAAAATGTGGTCTGGTTCCCACAAAAGTATGAAGCAGCACATTTTTCAACACAAATAATATTTAAAAAATTGTTTCTTGAGCAGTAAATGATCATATTACAATGCTTTCTGAAGGATCACGTGACACCGAAGACTGAAATAAATAATAAAAGGATGATATAGGAATAAGTTATATTTTACATTGTATAGATACACTACAATAACATTATAATACTGTAGTAGATACATTTGTAAGTACTACTTTACTACGGTTATTTCTATTATTTATGAGACAGTGGAAAAAGAAAAAAAGACAGCTTTAAAAAGCATCTTTACACAGCAAATGCAGCACAGAAATCAAACCTAAAGCAGCATAAATCTGTATTTATAATAAAAATGTGTATTTACATAAACTTTTTAATGCAGCATATCATCTTTACACTACCTGACAAAAGTCTTGTCGCCTATCCAAGTTTTAGGAACAACAAATAATAACTTGACTTCTAGTTGATCGTTTGGTATCAGAAGTGGCTTATATGAAAGGCAAAGGCCTCTAGATTACACTTATTTTACCAAAATAAAATATGATCATGTCTTGATTTTTAATGATTTAATTAGGACAGTAAGGTCTGACTGTCCTTAGAAAAAAGTCTTGTCACTCAACAGAAATAATGTCCAGTATAGAATATAAAGTCATGCTGCAGTGGAGAAAGAATGAATATTGTGTCTGACTCCATCATGAGCTTGGAGGACTGCATCCGCACATCACTTATTAATAAAGTCATCTGGAATGGAAAAGAAAGCGTTCCTGCAGGACTACCAGAGTTCATCAAGATTCTTTGGATTCATTTTCAATGCCTCCTCCTCAATCTTACCCCAGACATGCTCAATAATGTTCATGTCTGGTGACTGGGCTGGTCAATCCTGGAGCACCTTGAGCTTCTTTGCTTTCAGGAGCTTTGATGTGGAGGCTGAAGTATGAGAAGCAGCGCTATCCTGCTGAAGAATTTGCCCTCTCCTGTGGTTTGTAATGTAATGGGCAGCACAAATGTCTTGATACCTCAGGCTGTTGATGTTGCCGTCCACTCTGTAGATCTCTCGCACGCCCCCATACTGAATGTAACCCCAAACCATGATTTTTCCTTCACCAAACTTGACTGATATCTGTGAGAATCTTGGGTCCATGGGGGTTCCAGTAGGTCTTCTGCAGTATTTGTGATGATTGGGATGCAGCTCAACAGATGATTCATTAGAAAAATCAACCTTCTGCTACTTTTCCATATGATCAACTAGAAGTCAAGTTATTATTTGTTGCTCTTACAACTGGGATCGACAAGACTTTTGTCAGGTAGTGTACACTGAATTTGTTCAGGGTGAAACAATGACTTTAAACTCGCCTCAGTTTTGCTTTTCTTTCTCCTCTTCTGCTTTTTCTCTGTTTTCTCTTCAGTGATGTCTGTGTTTGTTTCGTCTTCCTGCAACGTCACCAGATCCTGCAAATTCACAGCATTCGAATACAATCATAATTGCAGCTCAAAGATGAAAAGGATTTTTTTCAAGCATTAATACAATAAAAGTCTAATTTAGTGTAGTTATTATTTATTAGAACAAAAAAAAACTTGTCAGACATTTATTCATTTTCCTTTGGCTTAGTCTTTTATTTATCGGGGGTCGCCACAGCAGAATGAACCGCCAACTATTCCTATTCCTTCATACGTTTTACGCAGCGGATGCCCTCCCAGCTGCAACCCAGTACTGGTAAAGAGTATAAATATAAATAATTTAATAAAAGTGCCTGTACGTTTAACGAAGCAAAAATATTCATATTTAAAACTTCCAATAGCCAAGTTACATAAAATCATCTTTAAAGTTCTACTTACAACCAAAAAGTCACCTATACAATTTAAACTACCAGATTTGTGGCTGAACTATCCCTTTATGAAAATTTAAATCCCTTTAAGATATTAAAACTCAGGGCTTATTTTAGTACCTAGATTAGCAAAGTCCACTAAAGGAGGTCGAGCCCTCTCATTTATGGCTCCTAAACTCTGGAATAGTCTTCCTGATAATGTCCAAGGCTCAGACACACTTTCTCAGTTCAAAACTAGATTAAAGACCTTCTTAAAGATCTTTTTAGTAAAGCAAACACACAATGCATAACGGTATGATGTATGAATGAGCTCCACGCATGTAAGTGGGCTTGACAACCACCTGTAGGATACACTCCTCCTGTCTTAATGCACCAGACATTTTGTTAGAAACACTCCTATGCTTTACATGTTTGTTTCTATGGTTGTTTATATAACTGTATTTTCATTTAAACAGGGTATATGCAGGAATCCTAAAGATAATTTCAATACCTTTTTAAGACTTTTTAAAGACCTTCTCAGAATATTTTAAGGCCTTATCACCACTTCAAGTTCTAATAAGTACCAAACCTTTAACTTAATAAACAGTTCCAGTTAAATAAATGATAATGGAGCATAACCATGCAACAGAACTCGGAAAAGCTCGGAAGAAACAAAGCTTGAAAGAATAAATTACACAGTTGTTTTCAGCGACATGCTTCAGCCACTGTTTAAACTCGTCTTTCTCCAACCAGGAGTACGCAAACTTACATTTTCCTATTTTGCCATCTGTTTCGCTACATGTGGAGAGCGACACATCAACTTCACCAATATTTTCTAGAAACATTGAGTGTTTATAAGAAAGCATCTGGTGCATATTACTTAACATTATGTATTTTGCATATTATATGTTCAACATCTAATCACAGTAACTGGTTTTAACAAAACAAACCAGACAACGGGCCCTATCCTAGCGCCTTTGTCGTAAATTACGTGACATCACCCGAACGGAAGAGCTTGGCCAGACGCACCCCGGCCTGAACCAACTGCGTCAATCAAGCACACCATTGTAAATATGAGGAGGAAAATAAATATATTTATGCTTTTTTTGAAGTCAAACACTTTGGACAACGCTTCAACAAAATTTAGGCCTTGTAAAATCACGATTAAGACTTTAATTTTCTCATAATTGATTTATCAACTTTTAATACCTAAGACCCCGCGGACACCCTGTTTATAGCACTTCATTTTTGCATCTCCTTTAAATAGATTATGAACAGCAGCTATGCTAATTATTTTCTTTACTCTCTATTTCCACCTGGGGATACTCATCCTGAGGCCCCCAGAGATTATGCAGCACCATTGATGCGATCAAAAACCTGTGAAGAGATGATGCCAAGGTATCCATAATCCTGGACCAGGCCGTATCCTGAGCAGATACTGTGGTGGTCATGGAGGAGTGGAATGCATGAGACCGTTTCCTGTAAGACCTGCAGCTTCTCCACGATAGACGTCCATCGTTCTCCAGACTGTTCGCCTAGACTGCAGCTCCACACAGGAAGTTTGGCATAAGGAAAAAACGTGGCCAACAGAGCCTGGTTTCTCTCGAGGTTTTTTTCCTTTACTTTCGTCAATTGGTGAAGCTTGTTCCTCACTACTGTCACTACTGGCTTGCTTGGTTTGGGACTTGTGGAGCTGCGCATCGATGGATTTGCTCTTCAGTGTTTGGACTCTCAGCAGTGACAATTAAACCACACTGAACTGAACTTTACAATTTACTAGATCTTCTATGTTAAGCTGCTTTGCTTTTTCTATGTTAATCTACACTGTAAAAGCGCTATAGAAATAAAGATGAATTGAACTGAATATGAAAAGAAAGGAATAACAAAAATGAATGCCTTTTGAACCAAAAATGATGCATTAATTTGACTTTAAACTCGCCTCGGTTTTGCTTTTCTTTCTCCTCTTCTGCTTTTTCTCTGTTTTCTCTTCAGCGATGTCTGCGTTTGTTTCGTCTTCCTGCAATGTCACCAGATCCTGCAAATTCACAGCATTCACTTTCTTTTTCGGTTTGGTCCCTTTATTAACCTGCCATAGAACAATTCCGCCAGGATATATCTTAGTATTTTTACATGCTGTGCTGTCATTATTTTGTGTATTTTCAAATGCCATATATCAATAAAATCCTTACATCCCCAATTTGAAGTTTATGTCATAAACCATATGAACTAGGTAAATAGCTTAAAAGTGCAATAAACCTGGAAATCATCGAGTTTTTTTTTACCATTTTTTACTATATACAGAAATAACACAAACGTCAACCTCAAACTTGTCAATGTAAAAACCATGCATAAAACACTTTGAAAGTATATACAACTGATTTGGACTAATTACATCAATTAGTTTGTGAGATACACTTATTTTTATAAACAATGTAGGGGTCGCCACAGCCAACCCCCAACTTATATACAGCATATGTTTTACGCAGCGGATGCCCTTCCAGCCGCAACCCATCACTGGGAAACATCCATACACTCCTATTTACACACATATTGTACACTACGGACAATTTAGCTTATCCAATTCACCTATAGCAAATGTCTTTGGACTGTGGGGGGAAAAAATAAATAAATAAATAAATAAAAATTCACAGCATTCAAATACAATCAGCTTGTTTAAATTGTGTAAAAAAAGTGACTATTATAACATCTTTACCATGATTTACAAGCCACACACTAAAATGTAATTTAGTGTAGTTATTATTTATTAGAAAAAAAAAATCTTGTCAGACATATTCATTCATTTTCCATCAGCTTAGTCCCTTATTTATCAGAGGTCGCCACAGCGGAATGAATCGCCAACTATTCCTGCATATGTTTTACCCTCCCAGCCGCAACCCATCACTGGGAAATTGAATGACATATTAAAAGCCTCAAAATACACAGTAATATCACTTAGAATCTTTAAATACTCACATATAGGCTCTAGCTTAAAACATAAATCATTCATTACATATATTAAATCCATTATGCTGGCTTTTAACTTGAACAAGTTTTGGTTGGTTTTTAAATAAATAATGTGTATCCTTATAATGTGTTATGATCTGGGAGTTTTTCTAAACATAAAACATTAGTAAATTCACACTCACCTCATCCTCAGCCTTTCTCTTATTGGTCTTCTCTTTTTGTGCACTTTTAACTTTTTTTTTTTTCTTCAGCGGTTCGTCGGCTTTACTCTTATCCATTGCAACAGATCTGGGTGAAAAGGAATAGGATGCGTGTTAAATGTGACATTATTTTATTCAGCGAAAAAGGCATTAAAT
The DNA here is from genome assembly GCA_903798195.1 of Danio kyathit. Taxonomy (NCBI): domain Eukaryota; kingdom Metazoa; phylum Chordata; class Actinopteri; order Cypriniformes; family Danionidae; genus Danio; species Danio kyathit. The sequence continues at coordinate 43,150,782 of LR812542.1, read as the reverse complement.
TAATAAAAATGTACAGAATTAGATAGTAACTACAAAGTTAATTTAATAAAACATAATAAATGCTTTTAATTCTAAAAGTGAGATTTAGTAATACAGGCAGTGCAGAATTATTAGGCAAATTAGTATTTTGACCACATCATCCTCTTTATGCATGTTGTCTTACTCCAAGCTGTATAGGCTCGAAAGCCTACTACCAATTAAGCATATTAGGTGATGTGCATCTCTGTAATGAGAAGGGGTGTGGTCTAATGACATCAACACCCTATATCAGGTGTGCATAATTATTAGGCAACTTCCTTTCCTTTGGCAAAATGGGTCAAAAGAAGGACTTGACAGGCTCCGAAAAGTCAAAAATAGTGAGATATCTTGCAGAGGGATGCAGCACTCTTAAAATTGCCAAGCTTCTGAAGCGTGATCATCGAACAATCAAGCATTTCATTCAAAGTAGTCAACAGGGTCGCAAGAAGCGTGTGGAAAAACCAAGGCGCAAAATAACTGCCCATGAACTGAGAAAAGTCAAGCGTGCAGCTGCCAAGATGCCACTTGCCACCAGTTTTGCCATATTTCAGAGCTGCAACATCACTGGAGTGCCCAAAAGCACAAGGTGTGCAATACTCAGAGACATGGTCAAGGTAAGAAAGACTGAAAAATGACCACCACTGAACAAGACACACAAGCTGAAACATCAAGACTGGGCCAAGAAATATCTCAAGACTGATTTTTCTAAGGTTTTATGGACTGATGAAATGAGAGTGAGTCTTGATGGGCCCGTGGCTGGATCGGTAAAGGGCAGAGAGCTCCAGTCCGACTCAGACGCCAGCAAGGTGGAGGTGGAGTACTGGTTTGGGCTGGTATCATCAAAGATGAGCTTGTGGGGCCTTTTCGGGTTGAGGATGGAGTCAAGCTCAACTCCCAGTCCTACTGCCAGTTTCTGGAAGACGCCTTCCTCAAGCAGTGGTACAGGAAGAAGTCTGCATCCTTCAAGAAAAACATGATTTTCATGCAGGACAATGCTCCATCACACGCGTCCAAGTACTCCACAGCGTGGCTGGCAAGAAAGGGTCTAAAAGAAGAAAAATGACATGGCGTCCTTGTTCAACTGACTGAACCCCATAGAGAACCTGTGGTCCATCATCAAATGTGTGATAATGTGAGATTTACAAGGAGGGAAAACAGTACACCTCTCTGAACAGTGTCTGGGAGGCTGTGGTTGCTGCTGCACGCAATGTTGATGGTGAACAGATCAAAACACTGACAGAATCCATGGATGGCAGGCTTTTGAGTGTCCTTGCAAAGAAAGGTGGCTATATTGGTCACTGATTAGTTTTTGTTTTGTTTTTGAATGTCAGAAATGTATATTTGTGAATGTTGAGATGTTATATTGGTTTCACTGGTGAAAATAAATCATTGAAATGAGTATATATTTGTTTTTTGTTCAGTTGCCTAATAATTCTGCACAGTAATAGTCACCTGCACACACAGATATCCTCCTAAAATAGCTCAAACTAAAAACAAACTAAAAACTACTTCCAAAAATATTCAGCTTTGATATTGAGTTTTTTGGGTTCATTGAGAACATGGTTGTTGTTCAATAATAAAATCCTCAAAAATACAACTTGCCTCTGCACTCCATGTATTATTTAATGGATAGATTAAATGTCTAATGAGAAATTATTAATGTTTAAAATATTTTGAATAGTTTTAGTAAGAAAGCGACCCTTCAGTTATTTAAGTAAGCTATATTTACCCCATATCTTACACACTTTGTGGACTAAAATGTGTTGATAAGCACTAATATGTATTGTACAGCCAAGGGCAAAATTATTCATACCCCTGCCAAATTCTAACTTAAAGTTACTTTTATTTAACCAGCAAGTTGTTGTTGTTATTTTGACCGGAAATTACATGGGCATCTCCCGAAATATAATAAGACAAATGTAAAAGAGGCATCAATATTTCTCAGCTTTTATTTACCTTTGAACAACAACTTTAAGTCAGAATTTGCCAGGGGTATGAATAATTTTGGCCTTGACTGACTGTATATGTAACATTTCACTTTTTCATATGTATTTAAATATCTAAAATGCTGAAAACACGTAGTAAAACACATTTAAAATATTTACATTATTTACATATCTACTTATGACTTATGAAACCTGTAAAAAAAACAATAAATAAATTAATAAATATGCAAATGCATAAATAAATGAAAAAAATACATTTTGATGGCAGTACCTTTTATTTATTTATTTTGTAATATTTTTCTTATTTTATTTTCTAATTTTTATAACTTCATTAGTTTTGTATGTATTCCCTTATCTGTAAGGGGTTAAATTGTTGAGGAAGGGTTTGTTTTGGAAGAAAACAAATATATTGAAAAATCTTTAAAAATAAATAAAAAAAAAAAAGTTAAAAAATAAAATTAATAAATGAGTAAATAAATCCATAAATTATTGCATAAGTAAAACAATAAATAAATACATATGCAAATAAATAAATAAATACACAAATTACTGCATAAATAAATATATAAATAATGAATAGCGCGGCAGATAAATAATTGAATAAATTACATGAATGTAGGGGAATAAAAAAATCAACTTTGTAATTTATTTAATTATTTATCTGCCTGCATTATTTATTATTTATATCTTTATTTATGCAAGAATTTGTGGAATTTTATATAAACAGTTTATTTATTTGTGCATTTATTTATTTATTTATTTATTGTTTTATTTATGCAGGAATTTATGGATTTATTTACCAATTTATTTATTAATTTGCATATTTATTTATTTATTGTTTTTGCAGTTTTCCTTTATACAGTTGAAACCAGAAGTTTACATAAACTCTAAAAAAAAAAAAGGAACAAACATTTTTAAAAAAATGTCTGGTCTTAAATCATACTAAACGTTTACTATTTTAGGTCTGTTAGGATTACCTAAATCATTTACATTTGCTAAATGGCAGAATTTTTTTTTTTTTGAGAATTTTTTATTAATTTCTAGACAGTCAAAAGTTTACCTACATTTACTTGGTATTTTTTTAGCTTTGTTTTTAAACTGTATAACTTTGGTCAAATGTTTTGGGTATCCTTGCACAAGCTTCTCACAATAGTTTGCAGGAATTTTGGCTCATTCCTCCTGACAGAATTGGTGTAACTGAGTCAGATTTGTTGGCTGTCTTGCTTGCACAAGCTTTTTCAACTCTGCCCACAAATTTTCTATAGGATTGAGTTTAGGGCTTTGGGATGGTCACTCCAAAACATTGGCTCTGTTGTCCTTAAAGCACATTTTAATTAATTTGGCAGTATGCTTAGGGTCATGGTCTGTTTGGAAGACCCATTTGAGGCCAAGTTTTAATTTCCTGGCTGATGTCTTGAGATGTTGCTTCAGTATTTCTACATATGGTTCTTTCTTCATGATTCCATCTATGCTGTGAAGTGGACCAGTCCCCTCCTGCAGCAAAACAGCCCCACAACATGATGCTGCCGCCCCCATACTTCACAGTTGGGATGGTCTTCCTAGGCTTGTAAGCTTTACCCTTTATCCTTCAAATGTAACACTGGTCATTATGGCCAAACAGTTCAATCTTAGTTCCATCAGACCACAGGACATAATAATGTAATTTAGCATATTGTAATCTGGCTTTTTTGTTGATTCTGGCTTGTTGATTTTCCCATGTTGTTACACAAGGAAGCAGTGTGTTTGAGGTTTTCCTTAAATACTATTCGACAGTTGTGCCTCCAATTAACTCAAATGTTGTCAATTAGCCAATCAGAAACTTCCAAAACCTTGACACCATCATCTGAGCTTTTTCAGAGGCCTAATAATCTTATTGTATGTAAACTTGACTTTCATGAAAAGTTATAACAATTTCTCCAAAAATATCTCTCTCATTATTCTGCTATTAAGCATAACAGAAACAAATTTGATAATCCGACACTTACCTAAAAGAGAAAAAGTTTAGTCACATTAACATCTGACTTTTTTTAAATGGTTATGTGCCTTTTTATACAGTGTATGTAAACTTCTGGTTTCAACTGTATATGACATGCTATTAGTTAGAAAAGCATTAGATTACGACTTTAATAAAACAACAAGAGTTGTATACAAGAACTGAATGCATTTTAAAACAAAGCTGTGAGTTAATCAAAACTGTGCCAAGGCTTACTTACAAATCAAATATCTAAACGCGTAGTAAATCACATTTTAAATATATAGATTATTTACATATCTAATCGTGACGTGCTACACGTTATAAAATCATTAGATTGTGACTAATAAAAACAGCAAGCGTTGTATACAAGAACTGAATGCATCGGTTAAACGTATAAAACGTATATCTGCGAGTTAATCATAAATGTGCCTTAAATTTACTTACAAATCAAACGAAGATCTGCCAAAACTTCTCCACATTCACATGTGTGCGGACAGCGCCATGAAAATGAAATCGCACCACGTTTGATGACGTTACTATGGTTATGTAGAATCTGCGTCTCTGATTGGCTGATGCTCAGACTTCTGGGAAATGTAGTCCTCGAATTTCACTCGCGTAAAGGCGGAATGCGCTTCAAACGATTACTTTTAAATAATTAATCAAATGTTTGGGTATTTAAGATGCTAGTTTATGATATATGTGAAGTGGTCAGACGAGTTATTTTCTTTAAAGCGTCTAAAGATCAAAGCGGAACTAAATTTCAGTGTGTTGTAGATTTCCTTCCGGGCGGAGTTTACAGCGGCGCACATTACATGACCTGAAGTGAGTCGCGTTATGAAAAAACCCTCAAGATGTCAAAAGTTTCCACTCATTTATCACGATTTTCTTTTGCTTATAATGCTTTTACCAGCCGAAGACCCGCGAATTTAAGGCAAGTGAATAGTTTTTGTTTGTGTAGAAGATTTGAATTGGCCATCATCCATCTCAATGAGGTTTATGCAGTTAATTTGCTTTGTATTTGACATTATTTCAACCTTTAATTAATTGAGACGTAATTGAAATTTGTTAATTGAACTGATTTGTTTTCGTTAGGTTTATTTTTCTCGTTAAATTGCTCTTTAATGGCCTCTTAAATCCTCTGCTGACCTTGGTAGACATTTATCACATTATGAACACTGATTTTTTCCTAATCAGTGACCTTTATGACATAAATATGCACGAGATTTATATGGACATTTTTGTCTTATTTATTTTACTTTGTGATAATTTTGATTGTGTTAACACAAGCAGCATGCGTTTTGTCGTAAGGTTTGATTTTATTTAAATGTTAATATTTAATCTTTATCTCCTTTTATAAATTTTACTTATTTTACTGATTTTTTAAAATTATTTTACTGATTGACAATGATTAAATAATTTTTTTGACATTTACTAATAAAAATTTTTTTTATATTGTTTCATAAAATTATAATATCGAGGGAAAGTCCATTTATTTCAATATGTTTCAAAAAGTCAAACTTCTGTGCTATATTAGCTCACTACATGCAAAGTGAAATATTTCAATCCTTTATTTGTTTCAATTTGAATGATTATAGATTATATATAAATATAATATAATAAGTCCAGTATTTCACTAAATTAGAATATCATGACAAAGTTCAACATTGTAGGCTCCCTGTGTCTCAATCTAGTCCACTAAGTAATGTAAAGGCTTGGAATTGTCTCAGTCTGGCCTAGTAGGTTTCAGAATCATGGAGAAACTGCTGACTTGACAGTTGTGCAGAAGACCCTCATTGGAATTCTCCATAAGGAGGAAAAGTCTCAAAAGGCAATTGCAAAAGAAGCTGGATGCAGTATCTAAGTATATTAATAGTGTTAAGGGGAAGGGAAATGTGGTTAGAAAAGGTGCACAAGTATACAGTAGTGAAATAGTTCTACTTCGTTGCTATACATCTCTGGTAGTGACCTAATATAACACACAAGTTTCACTTTTTGAAACAAATTATTGAAATAAATGGACTTTCCATCGATATTCCAATTTTTTTGGCACATACCAGTATATGAAACGTAATATATTTTGTTTAAGGTAAAAATTAATGATTGTTTAGTAGATTAAAATCAGGACTTCTGTTCATTAAGAATTTAATTTTGTCCCTTTTTGTTTATGCACACGGGATAAAGGCTTCATGTAAAAATAAAATTGTCATTCACCCATGTGTCAAACCTTTGAGTTTCCCTCTGTTGAACACCAGATAAAGAAGATATTTAGAAAAATGTTGTAAACCTTTAACCATTGACTTCCATAGCATTTGTTTGTCCTACTATGGAAGTCAATGGTTATTAGTTTCCAGCTGTCTTTAAAATATCTTCTTCAGTGTTCAACTCAATAAAGAAACTCACAAAGGTTTGGAACCACTTGAGGATGAGTAAATAGTAAAACTCAGTGTGTGAACTGTCCCTTTAAGCACATCTTTAACATGAACATGCTCCATATTGATTACCTGTAGGCCGTGTGCTACAAGGATGCTGTCCATAACATCAGCGCTTCATGCGAGGTCCAGGAAACCTCCAGAACATGAGGATGAAGCAGCAGACAAACCCATCAAGTTCTCCACCAGCCCCGCCAGTCACAGGACCTGGAACGTGGACCGCTCCATGGGCAGCAACTTCCAGCGGCCCTGGTGGAAAGTTCTGCCCGTCAGCCTGTTAGGAGTGGGTTTCCTCCTGTGGTGCGTGTTCAGGAAAGAGACCGAGCTAGACCAGACTCTGGAGAAAAGTCTCTATGATCATTTATCAGGACTGCTGTCTGAGGAGGAAGAAGAAGACATCAAAAACAAACCGTCATAGTGGCTTAAACAAAAATGGAGACTTTATTTTTTCATTTGCAATGTTAATTTATGGTTTAATGCTGCCTTCAGAAGTAAAACGTTTTCTACGTCAAATCAGCCGTCCAAAATTTCTGGTCTTGACTGTGTTTGTGTTGAAGCTGATCGTCTGAATATGCTATTTCCGAATTGAATTTGACTGCTGGTTATTATTATCATCATCATCATCATCAGGGGATGCATTAGTGCAATGTTTCTCAAACACGTTGCTGGAGGACCACCAGCTCTACAGGTTTTGGATGTCCTTTGTCTGTCAATCCCATTACAGGTCTTTCAGTCTCTGCCAATGATTTGAATCAGGTGTGTTTGGTTGATAAGGGTCATGGGAAATGTGCAGAGATGGTGGTCCTCCAGGAACGTGGTTGAGAAACACTGCATTAATGGACACACTGAGAAAACGCCTTCATTATCTGCTACTTGACTTGTTCAATAAACTAATTTTAGCATTCAGTATTCAGTTATTGAATGTAGAGCAGGGATGCCCACATTCAGTCCTGGAAGGCTGGTGTCCTGCAAAGTTTAGTTCCAACCTCAATCAGACACACCTGAACCAGCTAATCAAGCTCTTACCAGGCTTCTTAGAAACATTCATACCGGTGTGCTAAGTTGGAGCTAAAATCTGCTGGACACCGGCCCTCCAGGAGCGAGTTTAGACATCCATGATGTATACACATAGCAAAGATAGTCCAAACAAGACTGGTAAAAGAGAAATGGCTACATGACATATGCATTTCTTTAGAGTACTGATGCTTTATATTTGCTTGTTAAGTCTGACGTCATTCAAAGCAGCTTTCTGTTCCAAGCGCTCTATCAAACTACATGAAGAGGCTTATCTAATATTAACTACATTTACAAAGCGATGTAATGCGTTAGAAAAACATGATCACATGCATCCATGCCTAATATCTGATGGCCAGAAAGGGATTTTATCAATTAAAATAAGGCCAGAGGCTGTTGTGTACACCATGATCTTACAAGAAATTCACTTTAATGTGTGAGATCATGACTAAAAAGTGGTCATAAGTGAATATTTTCTCAATTCTAATGAATTGTGGCTTGGACCCGGAAACAGTATTCTTTCCCCCGGTTTCACAAACAAGGATTAAGGCTAGTCAAGATTAAATTGCATGTTTGAGCGGTTTCAACTCAAAATAACTTTCAGTTAGATGTCTTAAAATACAGCAGTGTAATTTTTTATCTCCAGGTGCACACCAGTAATACGTTTAAGGCAATTTTTTATAAATGTGGCTTAAATGGCCTAATTTAACGAAGGCCTAGTCCTGGCTTAGTCTAAGCCCTGTTTGTGAAACTGGGCCTTCATGTCACAACTAAAGCGGATTTAACAGCATGTATAAATTACATAAAAGCTTTTAAAAATCAACAGTAGGGCAATGAAAGCAATGCAATAGAACACGGGTTGAATAATTTAGGTTTTGGGCTTTCTAAACCATTCATTTTTTCCACCTCCAGTTAATTGGAAATGAACAGATGAAGAGTTTAACATTTCGAAGTCATATCAGGTAATTAGTTGTAAACCACTACTTTAAACACTAAAATATGCGACAATTCATGGCTAATGGTCAGTCCTTTTTCAGCAGATCTATAGTATTCAAATTAAGTTTGCAACTTCAGGGAATTAGTATAAAGCAGTTTCCCAACCCCGTTCCTGAAGGCACACCAACTGTACACATTTTCAACATCTCCTCAATTAAACATCTGAATCAACTCATCAGAACATAAGGGACTCCAAAACTTGTTAGCGGGTCAGATAAGGGAGACATCCAAAATATGTACTGTTGTTGTGCCTCCAGGAACAGGGTTGGGAAACACTCGCAAAGACAGCCTGGCTGTTTCTTACTGCGTTCTTATGCATTCTTGTGTAACATCAACCGCCAAAGCAAAAACAGAAGACGCGTGAAAGTTCCCGGATGTGTTCTTGGTATCGAGGATGTTTTGCTGCAGACTTGAGCACCAAACTTGCTCTAGAAGTCCCAGTAGTCATTGGAACTGAATAAAGGAGGTGGGAAGCGCAGCATTTTATATAGATTTATTAAGTTCAGAGACCGTGAAGGTAAACATCACCATGAAAGGGAAAAAAAAAAAAAAAAAAAAAAAAAAAAAAAGGCATAAACATTAGGGGGTGGGGATCCTTGGTTTCTCAATACCTGCATTCTTGGAATTAAGAAACAGTCCCTAAAATGGGTGTCCAAACTCGGTCCTGGAGAGTTTAACTCCAACCCCAATTAATCAAACAACCCTGAAACGGCTAATCAAGCTCTTACTACATATACTAGACCAGGGGCGTCCAAATTCAGTCTTGGAGGGCCGATGTCCTGCAAAGTTTGGTTCCAACCCCAATCAGACACACCTGGGCTAGCTAATCAAGCCCTTACTAGGCTTTCTAGAAACCAACTTGCCTCAACACAGCTGCAAGAAGTTAAAATCTGCAGGACACCGGCCCTCCAGGACTGAGTTTGGACACCACTGTACTAGACACTTCCACGCAGGTGTGTTAAAGCAAGTTGGAGCCAAACTATGCAGGACACCAGCCCTCCAAGACGGAGTTTGGACACCCCTGGCCTAAAAGTAAATGAAAAATGAAATAATAAAAAAAAAAAAAAAGGAATGAAAAGAACCAATTCTTTCCCAAAAGTGAAATTAAAATATGCTCAATTTGGAAGAGAATTTCAGATGAGACCTTGGGCCATCTGAACACTTTATACAAACACAAGATGCGAGATCCACAATAACGAGCCGCAGTAGAGAGTTTGAGGTAGTGGAAAGTTTATTTACAACCAAATGGCCACAATAGAAGAGGAGAAACCCAATATAATAAGAGAAATAAAAATGGGACACGTTCTAAATTCATCATGAAGCATGCAGACTAGGCAGAGGTATATGAAAGTCTAAAATACAAACTTTAAAACCCTGAGGAGCTCCCGGAATGTACTGACGCTGCCCGCCCGCCCGCCCCCCACTACCATCTTTACCCACAAAATACCCCTTCCCTACCGCAACTACTGAAAAATACAAAAAATAAACTTAAACTACACAGGCATTTATAGTCAAGAGTGTAAGAACCCCAGATGCCCCTCCCTCCCCTGACCCACCCACACAACAAGCCCCACCCCCATATAATTCCTCCACACAAAAAAAAGTTTGAGTAAATAGTAAAGAGTTTAAGCACGTTCTCCACGGATTCGACGGGCCAACTGGATGTCTTTGGGCATGATGGTGACACGTTTGGCGTGGATGGCGCACAAGTTAGTGTCCTCAAACAGACCCACCAAGTATGCTTCACTTGCCTCCTACAATTCAGAATGAGGAAACATCGTTATGCGTGACCAAACGAACAGAAAATGACCCAAGCATGCGTGTAGATGTGTTAAAGTGCTGAAAACGCACCTGCAGGGCACCGATGGCAGCGCTCTGGAAACGCAAGTCGGTCTTGAAATCTTGAGCGATCTCACGAACCAGACGCTGGAAGGGAAGCTTGCGGATCAGCAACTCTGTGGACTTCTGGTACCGACGGATCTCACGAAGAGCCACAGTTCCTGGACTACGAGAGGGAAGAGAAAAATAAATTTTTTTATTATTTTTGCATTAAATAAGAAGTTGCCTGGACAGACATTAAGAAAATAATGCTCTGTTTACTTGTACATCCTGTATAACACACACACAAAATCACAAATATGCCTAATGTTTATTCATACCATTGTGAAATTCCATTTATACACAACAATGTAGACACTTTAAATCATACACACTATTCGAATTACTGAATATACAATACACTTCCAAATATTTAATATACAACTATAATACAAAAATATGAAATTTAAGAACTGTATAATTTTATAAATTGCACATTTAAAAAGTATAAAATGTCTGACAAACCTTAAGTGAACGTTCATATAAAAATGTACACAAAACATTTTCATTTTATATACACTGATAACATGGTGTATGTATGTATGTATGTATGCATGTATGTATGTGTGTGTATGTGTATGTGTATATATATGTGTATATATATATATATATATATATATATATATATATATATATATATATATATATATATATATATGAAAACCAAAATGCGTACATGTAATGTATTTTTTTTTTATTTATTGTCATGTCAGCAACCAAGGCTATTTTCATGGCAAGAACATTTCAATAATAAATAAACAATTAAGAACAAACAAATGAATACACAAGTTAAATCAGATTTTTTAGAATTAATACTTGATAAGAATTCTAAAATTTTTCCTGGTGTCACTTTGTTAAAAATGTCCTTAAGAGAGTTCATTTCATAAAAAAAAAAAAGTCTGGAATCATTAAAAGCAGGACAGTCCAGTAAAATGTGTTTTACTGTAAGAGGAATTGTGCAGTAAAAACATTGTGTGGGGTCTTCATCTTTAAGTAAAAAGGCATGGGTTAGTCTTGTATGTCCAATACGACATCTGGTAAAAATCACTTGATCAACTCTAGTCTCAAAATGTCTTAAAATTCTGTGTGAGATTTCAGGTTGGATTTCATGCAATTTATTATTTTCCAATGCATCCCACTCCTCTTGCCACTTATTTAAAATGTAAACGTTGATAAAAGGTCTCATCTCTGAAGGAGGAATTTGACATTTGTTCACCACTTGCTTCAAAGCGTCTTTAGCAAATGCGTACATGTATAGCACACACACACACACATCAACATATGGTCATGAAATACACATGTACTCTGTGGACAAGCTATATGTATGCATTTGCACGTTTGCATGTGTTCACATGTAGGTTTGCATATAAAAAGTAGTAAACATTTGAAATGGATCAATTTGTCATAGGGCAGCATATTTGGAAAAAAAAAAAAAAAAAAAAAAAAAACTCACATTGCAATATTTTGTTTTGCTGCGATATGAATATAGTTTTACCAGATGATTTGAATAGCTCCATTTAGAAAGATCTTATTCTAGAAGAACTTTGATCAATAGGGCGATCTGCATAAAATATTAAAACTACAATCACATACAAATACAGAGCAAAAATACAAGTTAAATAAACACTGCTTGATGGTTGTGTGGAGTCTAACAGCATTTAAATACAAAAATCAAATGTAAAACACGGTCATTGTATAAATGTATATATTGCCACATCAGCAACTTATGGCTATTTCATGACAAAATGGATATACATAAAAATATTACATGATAAAACAAATTCATATTACAATAATAAAAAAAATAAAAAGTTAAACAAATATATAAAATATAAATAATAAATTCACACCAAAAATATATTCAAAAAGTTAAATATGACTTTTCAGTTCAATTTGATAATTTAAGACTTTCTGGTGGCACCTTTTTAAAAATATCCAAAGTACTACTTTGTATAAAATTATTTATACAACACAATTTTTATATTTATTAATTTAATCCTGTAATATAACTAATGCAGATACACACATGGTAATAGATGCTCAAACAATATACAGCAGTCGACATTTAAAGTGGATCAAAAAAAGATTTCTAAATTGTTCTAAGACAAGAATGGGTGTTGTTCAATAGTTTTAAGACAACTTTGAGGTTTTGACCTACTTCAAATGTTGACTACTGTATTGTTTGGGGCTTTGTATTGACAAGGGCCTCACGATATGATACACATCACGATACATGGGTCACGATACTATACATCACTATATATTGCGATACAATAAATTGTGAGATATATAGCAAAGCTTACAAATGTAATTTTTTTGTCTAATTCAGTACTTCCTGGTATAGCGTTAAAACCAAATTGCAGCCACACGTCAGCTCTAAAAGCTGGAGGCACCTTTATATTTTCCGCCATGCTCACTCTTGCTTACTGCTGATACCGTACTACTTGGCGTTTTGTTGATCGCGAGTTAGCGACATCTACAGTAGATTAGGAGAAGGTCGTTTGGCACAGCTTGAATCAATACTTGAGGTTGGGCTATCGATACACTATCGTAAAAGAAATTATCGCGATAGTTAGATGAATCAGTATTTTTTTTTTTTACAGCCCTAGTCTTTCCAAAAATGTGTTGAATAGTTTAGGGACAATTTGATGAAAGGTTCTGATCCACTTCAAAATGTTGCCCATTGTATTGTTCGGTCGTAGTTTTTCAAAATGGTCTCAAAACAAAATGTTACAGTTTTAGGACAAGTTCAATTCAATTCATCTTTATTTGTATAGCGCTTATACAATGTAGATTGTGTCAAAGCAGCTTCACATGAAAGATTATAGTGAATTGAAACCGTGTCAGTTCAATTTTAAGGTGACACACAAGTAAGGTGTCGTTCCACTTAATAGGTTAACTACTGTATTGTTCAGCCCTAGTTTAAAAAAATTGCACCAGAAAGGGGTTGGAAACCAGGACCATTCTAATCAATGGTTTTGAACCACTTCAAATGTTGACTACTGTATTATTTAGCCTTAGATTTTCCAAAAGGAAGTACACATTACGAGCTACGTACTGTGTAATTTATTTAACTGAAATTCTTTATAGTTGTGATGTTGAAAAGAGATAAGTTTTAAAGCCTTGTAAAAAAAAAAAAAAAAAAAATGTTTACAGTGTTAGTTTGCATTTTTTTCAGGTTGATCGTATTAAGGTAAAGTTGGTTTTATGTTCACATATTCTGAATCTCTCAATATCATTTCAGAAAAATATTTACCAATAATAAATCGGGAAATCATATTAACAGCCAATGTCTATCAAAGTACCCTACAACATTGTTCACGGTCAATTAAACAGTGCTAATGATGTTTTGAAGTCATACTAACTTGCCATTTCAGATTGAATATTCAAAATAGCGTGGTAAACAATACAAGGACTATTGTCACAAGTTGTAACTGAACGAATGTCTGAATATAAAACCAGCTTTACCTCAGTTTTGGTAATCCCAGTCTATCACATGAAGTTCATTAATAAAGATATGAACAACATATAAATTTGTTCGGGATTCCTTCTATAATTTAAATCCATTCAATGGCTTGTTCTCCAATTTACTTACTCTGATAATGTTACTGCTAAATATGTACAATATAAAACTTGTAATGTTGACTACTTAAGTTTCATGCAAAAATGCAAAATTGTCCATAAATGTGTTGAATAGCTTTAGGATAAATTGATAGAAGTTGTGAACCACTTCAAATGCTGCGTGCGTGCATTTTATATATATATATATATATATATATATATATGCTCTTGAATAAACGTGTATAAATAGACGCACACACGTGCGTTCAGTGTTTGCCTTACCGGTATCTGTGGGGCTTCTTGACTCCTCCAGTGGAGGGCGCACTCTTCCTTGCCGCTTTGGTGGCCAGCTGCTTCCTGGGGGCTTTACCACCAGTGGATTTACGAGCGGTCTGTTTTGTACGTGCCATGGCACCTCAATGAAGCGGCCTGAATGAGGGACAAGAGCCGATAAGAGAAACAGCACAGCCGCGGGGACTTCCACATGCGCTGACGTAATCAATAACAAAACTCCAGTCCCCGTCCCGCCCACAATATTAATAAAAACAATACTACAGTCAAACATTAAAAGTTGATGATATATTGGTCTGCTTTATTACCAGCTAAGCGCTTTACAACATGGGGGCGCCATTTAAGAGATTAAAAGATAAATGTGTAACGTTCAAGATTAAGGAGCTGGCGGGCGACTCTAAAATGAGTCTCACACGCTTTTAGTGTACTTAAGTGTTAACAGTGTATATAAACAAGTAGAAAGCGTGTGTGGCTGTGGAGAATTAATAACCCGAAGAACTCGCAGTGGGACACTGGGTCACACACTGATACTCAACAGACTCCCATTCAACACACACACACACACACACACACACACACACACACACACACACACACACTCAGAGCGCCTGAAGGCAAATATCTTAAACGGCGGTCGGGTTCATTCAACTATTCAGGCACACTAGTATTACATAAACACCACATTTGATTCAAATATTGCAAAATTGACGAGAAAATAACAGTAAATTGACAGGGTATAATATTTTATTTATGCAGTTGTGAAGTCCACCATCTCAGGATGAGAGACAGACACGTTTCTGCCTTTATGTGTAACATGGCGCCCAAGAACACCAATTACAGCCTTTTCTTTGTCTACACCGACAATTCAATAACACCACGTGGAAACGTAAAAATGGGAATAAACGACGCGTATTGTCAGAGTATGCGTTTAAAGTACTTATTTAAGCTAAATTGGTGAAATAAATACGGATATTAAGCTGAAGTAAATATAAACGCGCGCTTGTTAGCTTAGCTTGTTGCTACATCGACGAAAAGTGATCTAAAACCGCGAATTTTAACACACAAAACGTGCTGGAAAGACTGTCGGTGCTCCTAAATATTTTAAATACATGCTTTTACGTAAGCTAAAAACAACATTAGACATAATTCGTAAGTTTAAGATCAACCATTAACGATACTTACGATTTTCTGTTTCGATTAATCCGTCAAACCCAAAACAAGGAACCTCGGTCACGCGCAGTACGAGCTCCCCTACATTTATATGGTCAGTGACGTATGTGCGTATGTTAGACACGCCCACACAGACTCTCATTGGCTGGAGGAGGGAACGAGAATAATTTAACCCTTCTTTAGTGTTTATAACAGTAACAGACTGGTTTGTTTTAAGTACAAAAGCTAATACTGATGTGCCTTAGAAGATGAATCAGAAACTTTTTAAACAATTTCAATGGCTTTATATGAAGGTTTAATCAATAAGCAAAAGTAAAAAAAATTTTTTAGATGCTTTAAAATTCCTTTCCTCGCCCTGCACCAGTTTGGTGTCGATTATGTAAGAACAATCGTCCATTTTTTTTAACAACCGCCCGGTTCTTCTCATTCTCCCGGTTTTGTTTGAGAACCTAAATCATAATTAAAACCTAACTGCGACGACAGTTGCCATTCAAAAGACTAAGTAAAATAAAACAATGATTTTGAGATCAACTATTGTACGATAGTCTTTGTGGTATCATAGCCTGCCTACAGACGGTGAATTTAATTATAAAGCGCTGCAGTAGGAACCTTTAGGAAGGTGAATTTGTTACCAGCGGAACCATTTGAACGCTGCACAAATTCGCGATATTCACACACGCATACTTAAAATGTGTAAAATACATTTAAATATCTAAAACTTCGAGCAAAAGTCGTTAAATACTTCATTTGTGTTGTTTTTGTGCCTTTTACTATTAGCATAGACTACTATTTAAATTGTTTTTCAGACGAATTAAAACTAATGTCAGAAATATCAACTGGAACAGGTAGGATGTTTTTTGCAAAGCAGAACATTTCGGTAGCACTTTTAATTTAGATTATATATTTAAAGACGTTTACTGCATGACTCCACGTTGATATTATTGCGCCCTGGTTTGTTCATGATTCATAGAAAGCCCCAGAATGCTGGAAAATGAGAAAAGCGCGGATGGCCAAAGTGGAGAAGCTGTCCCCGCCGTAACTCCAAGCTCTGAGGCTTCTGCCAGTGCTAAAAAACACAAGAAGAAGAAGAAAAAGAAAGCAGGCGATGGAAAAGACAATCAGCAGAAAGAGATTAAAAACACAGATGGGGAAACAGCCAAACAAGAAACCTCTGAATTAGTAAACACATACATACTATTTAAACTGAGCAAGCACGTATTAATTTTCATTGCTAACAAGGAAGATTTAAAATTATTGTAATATCTGCGTACGTTCTATTTGATTTGTGCATTATTTTGTGCTTGAATGTGCTTTTTGGCCACTTTATTAGGTACACATGCAGTAACCGCTCACACAGCGATGACAACAAACAATAAAATTGAGGCTACAATTGACACAGGCTTACTAAAAACACTGCAGAAAATTGGTTTCCTAGTCTGACGATCGTCTGTGCTACAGATAAAGTTGGTTTTATATTCGCACATTCATTCATTTTTGACCAGTGACAATTTGAGACGTGCTACTTTGAATATTGGGTCTGAAATTGCAAGTATGAATGACTTCAAAATAACATTAACACTATTTAATTGACTGTGAAAAATGTGTCTTGATAGTCATCAGCTTACAATATGATTTCCCCGTTTAGAATTTCAGACAAATTCTTTTCTGGAGTTATATTTGGAAGGTTAAAGTCCAAATGTTCGACTATAAAACCAACTTTACCTCAATGTACTACTAGGATAGTGCGGTCAGAATTTGCTGTAAACAGTATGAAGTCATTAAGGTAAAGTTGGTTTTATATTCGCACGTTTGGACTTTCACCTTCCAAATATAATTTCAGAGAAGTATTCATTGAAATACTAATTAAGTGGCAGATGACTATATAACCTGTTAAAATGCATAAATAACAAACCTATGTGTTAGACTCCAGATGAGCAGCTAAGTCGAGAGTTGGATTGGTGCATTGAACAGCTCGAGCTTGGCTTGAAAACTCAAAAAACATCTAGTAAACAAAGTGAGTATGTGTATGTTAATCTATATACACCATCTAACAAAAGTCTTATTGTCGATCACAGTTGTAAAAGCAACAAATAATAACTTGACTTCTAGTTGATCGTTTGAAAAAGTGTCAGAAGGTAGATTTTTACGATGAATCATCTGTTGTTCCCAATCATCACAAATACTGCAGAAGACCTACCGGAACCCGCATGGAGCCAAGATTCTTACAGAAATCAGTCAAGTTTGGTGAAGGAAAAATCATGGTTTGGGGTTATATTCAGTATGGGGGCGTGCGAGAGATCTGCAGAGTGAACGGCAACATCAACAGCCTGAGGTATCAAGACATTTGTGCTGCCCATTACATTACAAACCACAGGAGAGGGCAAATTCTTCAGCAGGATAGCGCTTCTTCTCATACTTCAGCCTCCACATTAAAGCTCCTGAAAGCAAAGAAGGTCAAGGTGCTCCAGGATTGGCCAGCCCAGTCACCAAACATGAACATTATTGAGCATGTCTGGGGTAAGATGAAGGAGGAGGCATTGAAGATGAATCCAAAGAGTCTTGATGAACTCTGGGAGTCCTGCAGGAACGCTCTCTTTGCCATTCCAGATGACTTTATTAATAAGTGATTTGAGTCATTGCAGAGATGTGTGGATGCAGTCCTCCAAGCTCATGATGGAGTCAGACACGATATTCATTCTGTTTCCACTGCAGCATGACTTTATATTCTATACTGGACATTATTTCTGTTAAGTGACAAGACTTTTGTCTAAGCAAAGTCAGATCTTACTGTCCTAATTAAATAATTACAAATCAAAGCATGATCATGTTTTATTTTGGTCAAATAAGCGTAATCTAGAGACTTTTGCCTTTCATATCATCCACTTCTAACACCAAATAAACAACTAAAAGTCAAGTTATTATTTGTTGTTCCTAAAACTTGGATAGGCAACAAGATTTTGGACAGGTAGTGTACATATCTTACACAAACTCTGGATTTAAATCACATCCATCATTTCATATATCTCACTTTAGGAGAAGAAGCGAGCCGTGCTTTAAAGACACTGCGCAGCTCTAAAGCACCCCTGGTGAAGAAAAGGCAGGTAATGAGAGCCGTCTCCGGAGATTACAGGAAGAAGATAGAAGAGGAAAAAAACAGACAGTTCAAACTCATACAGTCAGGTAAACCAGTGGCAGAAATGTACATTTGTCTTTTTTCTAAACATTATTTTCGGTGGGTGTTGGCCACATAAAATTGCTAGAATTTTCTGTAAAACATCGTGTAATTTTTCCTGCACAAATGCCACGTTTATAATTACAAAAAAGAGAGCCGTTTTAAAGCCTTTGTGAACCGCAAGTAGCTAAGCATTTTCATTATGTTGATGTACTTCCAATGGGGTATATGCAGAAGGACTTTTAAATTTCAGTCACCCATTTCAAGCGTTTCTGGTGAACTGTATGCAGTTACAAAAATCGATCGATTAAGATCTGTTTTCTTTAAAATCAATGATCTTCACTGCCTGATTGATATACAATATAAAGTGGGTCTCAGACTGTACAAGAAGCACAGCATTAAATTCCATTGTTCAGTGCCATGTCTTTAAAATAGGAACATTTAGGGCGTACTCGCACTATGCTATCCGAACCATGCCCAGGCCCGTTTTCCGGATCATTTGACAAGTGTGAGTGCTCTGAATCAGGCTCAGGCACGGTTTAGTCGGCCGGCCCTGGCCCTGTTGGAAGAGGTGGGCCAGAGCGCACTTCACTTGGGCTCAGGCATGGTACACTTGTAGTGTGAGTGCAAAGCGCCCCTGAGCCCGAAACTGAAGACGTGACTTTTAAATGACTGTTTCATATGGATTTATTAACCATTCTTACTGTTCAATGAACGCGAATTGTCGTAGTTTATTAAAGACGCAAACCCCTCACTGCACGACAGCTGGACCTTCAGCAAACCTCCTAATTCCTGCAGCACAAGGACTTTATGATTGTTTATGAGCGTCAAAAGTGGCTGATCTGTTCAGCTAAAGATTTGACTGCGTGTCACCGCATCTCAAACGACTAAAATGATATAACGATATAATGAAATCTCCACTGTGCTGAGCGAGCGAGCGCTTCTTAAACTAAACACCCCGGTTCAAGGCAACTGTACATAGTGTGAGTAGTACGCCCTTATTTTACTCCAGTATTTTCAATGGAGCTTCTGCGCTCACCTGCTGCTGCTGACGGCGCGTGTGCTTAAACAGCTTTTTATCTTGTTTCACAATTAAACTACTAAATGAATGCTGAAGTCTATTTAACGGATTATATTTTAATTACATTACAACATTATATGCTGTAAATTAATTGAAATTAGTCACATTGACATTTCACCGGAAGTTTGTTGATAGGGGAATAAACACTAGCTGTGCATACAGTTGAAGTCAGAATTATTAGCTCCCCTTTGATTTTTTTGTTCTTTTTTAAATATTTCCCAAAATTATGTTTAACAGAGCAAGGACATTTTCACAGTATGTCTGATAATATTTTTTCTTCTGGAGAAAGTGTTATTTGTTTTATTTTGGCTAGAATAAAAGCAGTTTTTCATTTTTTAAACACCATTTTGAGGAAAAAATTATTAGCCCCTTTAGGTAAATTTTTTTTTCGATAGTCTACAGAACAAACCATCATTATACAATAACTTGCCTAATTACCCTAACCTGCCTAGTTAACCTAATTAACCTAGTTAAGCCTTTAAATGTCACTTTAAGCTGTATAGAAGTGTCTTGAAAAATATCTAGTCAAATATTATTTACTGTCATCATGGCAAAGATAAAATTAATCAGTTATTAGAAATGAGTTATTAAAACTATTATGATTAGAAATGTGCTGCAAAAAATATTCTCTCAGTTAAACAGAAATTGGGGAACAAATAAACGGGGGCTAATAATTCAGGGGGGCTAATAATTCTGACTTCAACTGTATATGATATTGAAACAGAATATTAAGCTGGGGTATATATATATTTTTTATATATATAATTCCCTAGTTGTAAACTAAAAGACGGGCATGGCTAAGCATCAAGTTTACATAATAAGAAAAGGACCACCTCTAAAAAAACCGAAGAAGCAAATGCTCAGACTTTGATTGGAGATTATCATAACAAACTGTTTTTGTTATTATTGATTTAACTTTTAATTTCATTTAATTAACTTTATTCATCTTAAGAATAATAATGTGAGCTAGCAAATTAAACATTGTACATGTTGATCTCAAGCAGACTTTAAATGGAAACACACAGGGTGATTACAGTGACCAGCATAAATGAGTACAGCCCATTTTGAAAATGACTTTTTATTAATTTCTCAGTAAATATAGGTTATATATTTGGTGCATTTAAACAAAACTGATTAATAAAAAAAATATTTTTATTAAAATAACATTTTAGTCACCGAACATCTTTAGAAATAGAAAGACGATACATTTAACTTCATGTGCAAAAAAAATACAAACTACAAAATTCACAATTTTTTTATTTTTTGCTCTTTTTTTTGTATTTACTACTTTTTTCTAACATATAAATTTAGGTGTACTCATTTTGTGAAGTTTATTTATAAACTAATTTCGAGAGGATCACGTGCTTATGATTGCTAGCGGCTGGACCCACATTATCCAATTCACAATGCACCAATTAGACGATTCCTAAGCTACTACAAATACCCTGGGTTACGTATCACCGCTATCTTCGTTTTGAAGAATCCCCCCTTCCACCTCTACTCCTCCTTCCTAGATGGGTGACATGGTGGCACAGTGGTTAGCACTGTTGCCTCACAGCAAGAACGTCTCTGGTTCCAGGCTTTACCAAACTAGCAGACATTTCTGTGCGTAGTTTGCACGTTCTCCTCATGCTCACGTGGGTTTCCCCGGTTTCCTCCCACAGATCAAAAACATGCAACCTAAGTTTATTGACTAATCCAAATCAACATCGTAGACTTGCTCCTACCTAGTACTTATCTCTTTAAAGAGCAACTACTATTTCTAAGCTTTTCACTCATCATAGCACACGTGATTAAAAGTGATTTGATTTGATTACTATCTGCTCTTCAGCCACTATGACGGGAGTTCTCGAGATCTACCTGAGCTCAAACTCCCCTCTCGCCTTGCAACGGGAGGGAGCCCCGGGCTCGAGGATCTTATGAGCTCAGGGCTCTCTCCTGGGACAGCATACCAAATTAGCTTATAATCAATCATTAGCTAAAGCCTGGTTTATACTTCTGCGTCAAGTGATTGACGTGACCCACGGCGCAAGCTTCGCACGTAGCAGTGCATTTATACTTCTGCGCGCCGTTTCTGTTTCTCTGCAATACACTTCCAAAACGCTAGCTGGCAGTAGGTGTTTATGTTTCTCTGTGTCGAGTTTCTTCGCTGGTGTTTAGTTTTTCCTGAACACTTCCTTAATGTACAAGTGGCTCAAATTCGCTCATTTTGAGGCGGGAACCGGCGGACATGCAACAACTTTAATCATAAGGTAAACACAAAACAACAGTCTCCATCCGGAGCTCTTTCACGGGACTCCACACTTGTAAACACTCGCTGCATCGGGCGCGCGGCTCTCACCTCCGCCAACACTCGTCAGCGCCACCAAGCCGACCAATCACAGAGCTTGCGCTACGCGTACACATTACATTTTTTGAGAGGTGGGCGTCAACGTCGCCGACGGTTACGGCGAGGGGCTATGCGTCCACGCGTGGGCTGCGCCGTAGCATACGGGTGCGCTTGACGCAGAAGTATAAATCGGCCTTAAGTGTGAACTCTTGAATGGACTGTTATCATACGTTATTTTGTTAGATTGGCTCCATATTTGGCTTAGGTACTGACTAATCTAATGTATATGCACAAATATAATATTGTAAAGCATCCTATAGATAATATTAATTCAAAGAGATTTGTGAGGGGTGTACTAATACAGTATATCCCAGCCAACATGTCCACGTGGGCCCCACATGGGATTTTCCTGGGCTTTGTGGGTGTCAACTGGGCATGGGCTCAGAGTGGGCATTTTGTTGGGCTGAATATGGGCCCCAGCTTGAATAAGGTTGTGGGTCCCAGTTAGGCAGCCCACATACTATATTTGTGGGTCCTAAATGGGCCACATATGGGCAAAATTAGACAGTATTTGAATTTTTTTTTTTTTTTTTTTTGCAGTGTGTTTGCTTTTGTACAATTATAATAACAGCCCAACCATTTTTTAAATAAAATGTTAGGTATTTCATATCACATTTATGTACATAAGATGGTATTGGAAATTTTTGTATATGCTAAATATGAGTCATTTCTCAATAATGATATTACTACTACTACTACTACTACTAATAATAATAATAATAATAATATTATTATTATTATTATTAATTATATATGTAATGTAGGCTAATCTTAGATCATTCTAAAATATATGGGAGATTATATAAGTATTTAATTAAACCGATTAATTAAATCTTACATTATTTCTAATAATATAAAAACACTTCCGTTGTGCATCATCCAATCACTTGGCGTCGTGCCTTCGCGCCTTCTCATTTGAAAAAAGAAGAAGAAGAAACGGTTGCCACTCTCCTCACCTCACGGTCACGGACTGACTCACGGAGTTACGACGGACTGACTGCTTGACTGAAGGAGAAACGCTCAAGTAAACTTTCAAGGTAAGTTGTGCATTTCATTTTGTTTTCAGTTAGTCAAATTATGTTGTTAAATTATATGTTAACTTTCAAGTTTTCTATATCGGGATAATGTCTTTCATTAGTTTAATCTCGTCACGCGCCCTCTGAACAATGGTGAAAGGCCTGATGAAGGAAGATTATAAGCTATTTTAAATTGGTCAAATTTAGCAGTCTAATGTTATTCTCAAATATCTGATGTTATAGACTTAATTTTTTTAATCCATGTCCTTATCCCTGTTCGGTCGTTGTTTCTTGAGGGGACGTACGTTAAAGAAACAGTCCACTTTTATAATTTCTAATAAGCTCTTTTACAACTCTCCTAACGTTAACGTTTCCATTTCTTCAGCCTATTCCATGTCTATTCCGTTAGCTTAGCTTTGCATAAATCCGGTAATGGACCGGCTTACATGCGGTGCGTCGCTGGAAGAGAGGCACGGTTACGGTCACGAGCGGCTCTCCTCCGGAGAGGGTCTTCCCGGCTACCCCGGGCCTATCGGAGATCCGACGACGCTGCGGTATCGTTGCCTTTTAGGCGGGATTCTGACTTCGAGGTGTTCAGTCATAATCCCGCAGATGGTGGCTTCTCAGCCAAGCGCACGAACCATATGTCTGAACCCGCGGTTCCTCTCGTATTGAGCGGGATTACTAGCGCAACAACGGCCCACATCAGTAGGGTAAAACTAACCTGTCTCACGACGGTCTAATATGTGGCGATATGTTTTTGACTGACTGATATGGCTCATTCTGGTATAATAATGAGGTCACCAGGCTAAATAATTTTCAGTAAAAAGATTTGGGTTGAATCTTCAATTTCTTTAAAGATTTAAGCTTCATTCTCTCATAAAGATATGTCTTTGTTGTATAAAAACAAGAGTTTGAACCAAAAATAATATATATATTATTTATATAATATTAATTTAATAATTATTTATAGGAAGGTAATACCATATAAGATCTACAAATAAGGTCGGTAACACTATAATAACTACACACCATGAACTATTTATTAAGCATTAGTATCTAGTGAATTCATTATCTGTTAAGCATTAACTCTACATTAATAAACGTTAGTAAGCAGTTTATAACTGCAGCTACAAATGCTGTATTCTTCACTTAAAACCACATTTATAATGTGCTTAATAATTGTACTTTCATACTTTGCTATTGGTTTTTTTATTACTAAATTAAGTTTTGCATTATTTACAAACCAGTTATTTAAGCGTAGTTGGTTGTTTTTTAAGATAATTCAGAATGCAAAAGTAAATGATTAATAAACTATTCAAATTAACATTTATAATTCTTATTATTCAGGGATATACTAATAGTTAATTTGTATGTTAATAAATGCTTTATTAACTCAACTTCATGCAGTTTTGTGACCTAATCTAAAGTGAGGACTATTTTTGCTTTATAAATCCCTTATAAATGACTACTAAAGTACTCAGTTCTAAACAGGAAATAAGAATATAAACAACATTTTTCATTCCTATTCATTTGAAGATACACAAATGAAACTGTATCAAATAAAAAATAAATCTTTGCAACCTTATGTAAAATAAAATTACTGTGCAGTTTAAACATTGCATCCTGTTATATTTTTAAATTATTATATTGTTGTTTTATCCAATTTTATATAATATTTTAACACTCGTTATTCAGCAATGTTTAAAATTTACAGTAATTTTACTTTTTAGATAAGATTTGGTCTTTAGATAAGGTCACAAAACTGCATGAAGTTAAGTTAACAAAGCATTTATTAACATGTATAGTAGCCATTACTATAATGCCTGAATAATAAGATATATAAATGTTAATTTCAATAGTTTATTAATCATTTACTAACTCATTCTGATTGACCTTAAAAGTCACCAACTACTCTTCAATACAAATGGTTTGTAAATAATGCAATACTTAATTTAGTAATGAAAAATCAACCAGTCACAAGTTATGAAAGTACAATTATTAAGCACATTGTAAATGTGGTTATTATTAGTCAAGAATACAGCATTTGTAGCTGCAGTTATAAACTGCTTACTAACGTTTATTAATGTAGAGTTAAAGCTTAACAAATAATGAATTCACTAGATACTAATGCTTAATGAATGATTCATAGTGTGTAGTTAATATAAAGTGTTACCATAAGGTGTAATAATAACCAACCTAGCATTACATTATTTAAAATTGTGCATTACATTGACGTCTTTTATTATTATTTTTACTATTAGTGTAATTATTTACAAATAATTTCTTTATATAAAGTTTTAAAATTCTTTAGCACTGCAGTTCAGGATACTCGCATTACCAGCATTAAGAGACACAGGCCTCAAATAATTAATATAAAAACGAATCAATTGAAACAACAACACATTTTTCACAATTGTTTTGAAGAGTGAAGTTTGTTTTTTCATTCCTCTGATCATTTGTTGTTCTTTTGTCTTTCTTTTTAAAAATATATTTCAGTGGAAAACAGCGAACTGCCTTGACAGTGCAGCAGGATCTTGAATGGAGGTCAGTGCATTCAGATATGCAAGTTGCATAAAAGATTGGTGTTGAAAATATTGATTGATTTAGTGATTTTCTTAAGTGTTATTAA
Organism: Danio kyathit; assembly: GCA_903798195.1. Taxonomy (NCBI): domain Eukaryota; kingdom Metazoa; phylum Chordata; class Actinopteri; order Cypriniformes; family Danionidae; genus Danio; species Danio kyathit. The sequence goes on along the minus strand of LR812542.1, from coordinate 43,125,214 downwards.
ATATATATGTAAAGTATCTATCATTAAAACTAGTGTTGAATTTGATTATTTTAACTTGAATAGTGAACATTTGAAATTTAAGGTAATTTTATTTTTAAGGCAGATTTTTTTAGACATAAATCCCTAGACTCCAGATATCTATTTACTTTAAATATGAGATTAAAAAAAAGTCTTAATCAAATTCAGTATTATAAAATTCTGCCTTAGAAAATCAATTGTCTTAAATGTTTAGTTTTGTTAAGTAACACTTGTCAATAATCCAATTTAACACAATTCTCATTTGAATAGTTTGGTAATTTGAAACAATGAAAATGGCATTAGATTGACAAAACAATGAAAAAAATATATATTTTAAATGCTTACCTTTGACTTTGCACCTGTCTGTCAGGCATACCTGCCAACATTTGGTTCCGGGAAATTTCGGGAGTTTTCCGGGAGACAGAACAATACGGGAGACCGGTCTGAAAAACAGGAGACTCCCGGGAAAAACGGGAGTGTTGGCAGGTATGCTGTCAGGTGAGCATACACAAATGCTTTATAGTTTGAGTTTGGAAGTAGCTGTCACTCTGTGAAAACCATTGTAGGTTCTTTAAAGTGTCCTTAACATACAACCTGTATGTATTTAAAAAAAATTGATGGTAATATCTTCAATTTTTGATCATATATAAAATTATCACCTTTGTAGTTGCCTAAACAAGTGGTTTCCAACTTTATTGTATGTGACCTTTTTTCCCCAAATGATTTTTATAGCCTACTTAACACTTAATCATATTATCACTCCAGTAAGCTTGTGGCAAGGATGACAAATATTATATATATGTTTATTACTGTAACCACATACCTTTTAGCAGAATTAATGGCCTATATTATTTTAAATAAAGTAACAAAAAGTAGGCCATTTGTTATTAAATCACACATTGCCAATATACCGACCCTATTTTAAATAAAAAAAATGTTTGTATTCTGATATGTAGACAAATATAATAATGAAAATACAACAAAACCATCAGTAGCTCCACTGTACTTGCAGTGTGTCAGGGGTAACACACTAATGCTCAACACATCAGTGCTGCTATACTGTACATATGGATATATGGGCCGGGACCCCCATTTTTGTAACTTATGGCCTACATCATTATGATTATGTTACTGTTAATCCCCTTTTCTGTGATCGCACATTAAAATAGATCAAATTCAAACTGGTTTTTCTGTTTAGTTAAAGGATGACATTATAATTTGAACAGCATTATGAGAGTCTGTTTCTCTTTATCTCGAGGTCTCCATAATCCTGGACCAGGCTATATCCTGAGCAGATGCTGTGGTGGTCATGGAGGAGTGGAGAGCATGGGACTGATTCCTGAAAGACCCCAGTGATAGACGAGTCTCCGTATTGATCCCATGGGCTCCCTTGGACACCCGCCAGGGACCTCCTCACACCTCCAGCTTCTCCACGAAGGACGCACAGCATTCACCAGCCTCCTGTGCCTAGACTGCAGCTCTATATAAAAAGTTTGGCCAAAGGAGAAATGATCGTGCCCAACTGTGCCTTGTTTCTCTTGAGGATTTTTTTCCATCACTTTGGTCAATTGGTGAAGTTTGTTCCTCGCCGTTGTCGCCACTGGCTTGCTTGGTTTGGGATTTGTGAAGCTGGGCATCGATAGATTTGCTCCAGTGTTTGAACTTTTAGCAGTGACATTTACATTACATTGAACTGAACTAAACTGAACTCTGAAAACTGAACTGAGAGTTTACGTTTGCAAGAACTTCTGTGTGAAGCTGCTTTGACACAATCTACATAAAAATGAATCAAATTAAACCTGAGGGGTTGGCACATGCCCACGAGTAATCCTCATCCCTGTTTAGTCATTTAAAAAAATGTTTTTATAAAATAATAACTTGCATGATCAATAAAATATGAGTTCCACATTCTGAGTTAAAAGTCATTTTTTCACTGTAGAAATATTATGTAAATGTATTATGTATTATGACAGGTACAGCTTTATTAGAACATTGTTACTTAAAGGTGACAAGGTTAGAAATTGTATTTTGCATAGTAGCACATCTACAGTAATGAATATAGAAATATAAACAGGGCCCAGTTCTGACCCACTGGGGACCCACAGAAAGCCCATATAGGGGTTATAAGTGGGTTGTATGCAATTACCCATCTGGGCCCCATACGTGTTTTGTCTGTAGCCCACCCTGGCCCCAGTTATTAGAGCCCATTTGGGACCCAGGTGAGCCCCTTTAATGAAAACCTATATGGGGCCCACCTAAAGCCCACTATGAACCCATCCTGCGCCCATATGGTTCAACACACACGGGGCCCAAGTGGAGCCAGAGGACAAAAATGTACGGGTCCCATCTGGGTTGCCCATGCAGGGCCCAAGTGACAGCCCACAAAAATCCCACTTGGGGCCCACGTGAAAATGTTGGCTGGGATGCTGAGCACTGTAAATTGAATAACTACCTCAGAGCTCACAACTGGTCTGTCTTTTAAGGTGTATCAGTTGTTAATCATGAACTCCTATATAGAAAATGCATTTTTTGTTCTATATTTTGACTAAGATCTAAATTTTCTCCCCTTTTCTCTAAAGCAATGACTACCGCCCGGGTCACCACAGTGTCTGAGTGCAAACCAGTGTTTCATCGGCAAGCAGAGAGGAACACACAGCCCATAAACAAAACAGATGGATCTCAAGAGACGCAAAGTTCCCAGGAGACAAATGAACACATAAAGACTGAAGACACGAAACCCTTTGTTTTCACTAAAACGCACGAGGAATTTTGTTTTAACTTTGATTTGTGACTGAACAGAAACATCAACCAGTAATATTCTGTCATTAAAATATTTCTAAAGCCATTTTGCTGTTTCCTTTATGCATTTTATTGATCAAATATAGTGAATGCTGTTTATTTACTTTGTTGTACTAAACGCGTTATCGCCGATGTATTTGTGTTGTCATGGCAACGTGTTTAAAATGCTTACATTACAGCTTCAGTTTAACCATTAATTTACGTGCAGTTTATTCACCTTAAGTCTGTGATAAT
>LR812542.1:43027163-43119663 GCA_903798195.1 Danio kyathit | reverse complement strand
GCCGCCAGCTGCGGGAACGAGAGCATCGCACACTTCCTCCTGCAGGTCTCACACACACTCATTTCTTAAAGTACACATGAAATCAAGTCTAACCTTGTCTGAGGTATTGGGCGTGGCTAACATACTTAACCACGCCCCCTCCAACTGTCAGTTTTGTCAACAAACACAAATGGTCAAGAGGTGGAGTCTGTTATGTTGTAATAACTCACCCCAAACCATTTTCCAGATCTTTCTGAATGAAATTCCTACTTTACTACATCCAATCAGCTCGCAGTAGAAAAAAAACAAGCCACGCCCACTGTTTTCTCATTTAATATTAAGTTTCTCTTGGAACTGCATCGATTTTGATAGATTCTGTTGGATTCAGCTCAGGTGATTGGCTGGGTCATTCTTAGCAGCTTTATTTTCTTTCTCTGAAACCAATCGAGAGTTTCCTTGTCTGTGTTTGGGATCATTGTCTTTCTGAAATGTCCACTCTGGTTTCGTCTTCATCTGGCAATGTAGGTGTTAAGATTGAAGCACCTGATACTCATTTACACTGACCAAGGGCAGAAGGTTACTGAAGAACTACTGACAGATTTCAGCTGCTGTCTGGGCTTTCCATGCCTTATTACACCTTCCTTTTTTCATGTGTTCAATACCTTTTTCCCTGTGTCATTTCATTTTATTACACAGAACTTAATTTATAAACTAATTAATTGTGTTTTCTGTGTATATATGAATTCATTCGGTTGTTACTGACATCTGGTGACAATGTCAAGTCAAGGATTTTTAGAAATAAGTTTTCTGTGAAAAAGGTGACGTTTTCAATACTTTTTACCTGCTGTATAAAACACGAGTAAATGAGTAAAACACTCTCTTTCTCTATACAGAAAGGAGCACAGCTGGAGTGTAAGGATGTGCGTGGATGGACAGCTCTGTTGCACAGCACGGCTACCGGACATCAGCAGATGGTCAAATTCCTAATAGAGCATCACGCCAATGCTAATGTCAAGTGAGGAACATTTGCATACATTATACAAAGCTTCACACAAACATAATGTGCCCTTCTCAAAACTTCTTCAATTCCCCTCTAAAGCCCTGATATTTACAACATAACATTCTGAAAATGTAGCCCTATATACATTTCTGGAGAGCACAAATTATGTAGCCAGAGTTGCGTATGGCTGCAGTTCGTCTTTAAAATGAACTGTAGGGGGAGGTATGATGCGGTTCCTTTACGCGCTTACCAGCTGACCTCTTACCTTCGTATGGACCAGTTGTTACCAGTTTGCCCAGTGGCTCGCCGCATACGTCAGCGGACTTGTGACATGGAGCGGAGTTAACCATGACAACAGGGTTCGAGTTTGGTGAAGAACGGTTCCAGAAAGCAGGTAAGACAAAAACAAAAGCCCAAAAAATAAAATAAACAAGTAAATAACAGGGTGAGAATGTGGTAAAATCTTAAAATGTGGTAAAAATCAGGCGGCCATGGGGGCTTTTCTTTTTCTGGATTGCATTTGAAAACACTATCGGTTGGGTTTAGGGAAGTAGGTGGGCGGGTCAATCTGTGCTTTTGAAAACACAATCAGTTGGGTTTAGGGAAGGATGAGGGTGGGTCAGTCAATTGACAGTGGCCTCTGGTGGATTTACGCAAAAAGAGCAGACGCAAATGGCACTCACGAGAGAAATTTGAGATCTCAAAAAGTGTACACAGCGGCCTCTGGAGGATTCGCGAAAACAAAAACTGCAAAAAATTTAGCTACTGGGACGTATTTGGTGCTCTCCGGAAATGTATTTAGGGGTACGTTTTCAGAAAAAGCCTGGGTTGGATATATAGACAGCAAAGCTTATATGTGACCCTGGAGCACAAAACCAGTCATAATTTTGGGAAATGAGTGGAATAAATAAGCTTTCCGTTGATGTTTGGTTTGTTAGCATTAGACAATATTTAGCTGAGATACAATAGACAAATTACCAACCTACGTCACACGAGTCGCCGGTTGCAAAAAAAGACCGGATGCAATAGCAAACATGTCGTGTTGTGCGGTAGAATGCCAAATTCAAAAAATAGAAAACGTATGTTTTGGACATTTTACCATACACCACACTGCTTTCAATGCCGACTGCAGACGTATTTGTATAAAAGGGAGCTGAATGAAGTGAAGACCTAATTAGAAATGCTGGACTCTGCAGTACTCATGTTATATCAGGTAAGTTCACGCTATGCTGAATCAGACACATTACTCGTTTTTGATTGCAGCAATGATTTCGGCAAAACCATTACATGTGGTTAATTAAACTGCGGACACTGAATGCTAAGAATGAAACGTGAAAGTGTAAGTTATTAAGGTAAAGTTGGGTTTATATTCACACATTCATTCAGTGACAACTTGTGACACACTCCCTATATTGTTTTCCACGGCACTTTGAGTATTCGGTCTGAAATAACCTGCAAGTGTGACTTGAAAACAACATTAACACTGTTTATTTAACTGTGAACAACGTTGTGCTTTGACAGTCATTGGCTGCTAATATGATTTCGCTATTTAGAGTTTGCAAATAATACGTTTATGAAATTATATTATTAAGGAGAAAGTCTGAATGTGCGAATATAAAACCAACTTTACCTTTATGTGTAAGTTCACATACCCTGCAGTACAGGTGTAGTTTGCTGTCAGAATGCAGTTGTTCTGCTTGTTAATGATCACCCAGGCCTTGTATAACGTTAGCTCCGTCTTTTTTTCCTTGTCTTCGGCTCGGCAGATCCTCGGTTTTTAGCACTACACAGTTTTGAATCTGGTAATCAGGGAACATTATTTCTTGCACATGACCACACAGAACACAATTGTTGGCATCCAGACACTTGTAGGCCTTTAACTTCTCTCTTGTAAAATCCCTTGGAGTTTCAATGAGATTGTGTATTATGGGCTGGATGCTTGGTCATTTAGTCTTATCCAAAATCCATTGGGAAGCTGCTATCGCAAATGGAACTGTCAGATGAACGCCGCTCACTTTAGCGTTAATTTTGCAGAATCACTGTGCTTATCACTGTGTGACAAGCTGTTATAATATGCTGAAAGCATTGTGTAAATAATATATATAATATGTAACCAATATATCTTATTTCTAAGACAACAACAAACTGTACCGCATCGGATGTCATTCCCTCACTGTAAATGCTAGCGCTCCCGGGTTTTTTCTGCCACCTCCCTGCGCACGCATCCTGAATGTTTACAAACATGGTAATTGGTCTATTGCTTGATAAGATGTTGAGAAGTTAAGTTTTGATACATTTATGGTAGGAAATGTACTAAATGTCTTCTTGGAACAGGATCTTTACTTAATATTCAAATGATTTTTGGCATAAATTCTGACTCGTGCAGTGCATTTTTGGCTATTTCTACAAACGTATCCATGCGACTTTTGGGATCCAGGATCACATATCAGTACTTTGATTAGGCCTAAAAAAGATTAGTGAATTAGTGCAAGAACAAACTGATGATATTTCATTTTAGGTAAAACCGAGCCATTATGGTTTGAAGTAAAACAAGGAACAGACACACGTTATGTTCAGAATAATTGACGATAATGTTTTTGCAGTATGCTTACTTACAGGGACAGTTCACTGCCAAAAATCAATATTTGGTTCTAAACTTTTATGAATATCTTTCATCTGTTGAACACAAAATGAGATATTTTGAAGAATGTCTGAGAAAAAAAAAGCAGCCATTGATATCCGTAGTAGGAACAAAAAATACCATGGAAGCCAATGGCTGTTTTTTTCCCAGCATTCTTCAAAATATCTTCTTTTGTGTTCAACAGATGAAAGAATCTCAGACAGGTTTTAAACAAAAGGAGGAGGACAAAATGATGACAGAATTATTGTATTTAGCTTAACTCTCCCTCTAACACAATAAACAAATTTTCTTGGGCAGACATACAGTACCTGAGACACTGACCTTCAAGTTCTGATATAAATAACGATATCAAGATCATTACAGTTTACAGTGTGCAATAAATGCTATTGCGAACATGACCTTGATTACACTCTCTTTGACCTCTCAGGGAGCCGCTGTCAGGATTCACACCGCTCATGGAAGCCGCAGCGTCTGGTCATGAAATCATCGTCCAGTACCTGCTCAGCCATGCAAGTGTGACTTTATTTCATACTTCATGTTTTAAATTATGGGTGCCCATCATTCCAACAGTGAAAACTCAGAGTGAACATTAATAATCAATTATTTATTATTTAAAACTAAATTCACCTTAAAAATTTGGTCAGATCCAATATTTTAGTTCAGAATAAATTATCTGTAGTTAAGATTAGTTAACACCTTCTTAACCCTTTATAGGGCACTCATTGAAGTAGTGGGATATTACAAGAAAAAAATTATATTGTAATCAATGTCAATGAAGTTTGCATATATGGCTTCTCATCTGATAAAGGGTTTTAAAAATGTCAGAGAGAACAAAGTCCAAATTTATAATTTAATGATGCATCATAATATTTAATATCATCAACTGAATTACAATGTTATTACTCTATCAAAAAGGTAAAAAATACTGCCTTAAGTTTATATCAATATTGTTAATGTACATGTACAATACCTGAAAAAGTCCTATCGTCGATCCCAGTTGTAAGAGCAGCAAATAATAACTTGACTTCTAGTTGATCATTTGGAAAAGTGGCAGACGGTGGATTTTTCCCATGAATCATCTGTTGAACTGCATCCCAATCATCACAAATACTGCAGAAGACTTGTTGGAACCGCATGGACCCAAGATTTTCACAGAAATTAGTCAAGTTTGGGGAAGGAAAAATCATGGTTTGGGGTTACATTCAGTATGGGGGCGTGCGAGAGATCTGCAGAGTGAACGGCAATATTAAGTCATTTGTGCTGCCCATTACATTACAAACCACAGGAGATGGCAAATTCTCCAGCAGGATAGCGCTGCTCCTCATACTTCAGCCTCCACATCAAAGCTCCTGAAAGCAAAGAAGGTCAAGGTGCTCCAGGATTGGCCAGCCCAGTCACCAGACATGAACATTATTGAGCATGTCTGGGGTAAGATGGAGGAGGAGGCATTGAAGATGAATCCAAAGAATCTTGATGAACTCTGGGAGTCCTGCAGGAACGCTTTCTTTGTCATTCAAGATGACTTTATTAATAAGTGATTTGAGTCACTGCAGAGATGTATGGATGCAGTCCTCCAAGCTCATGATGGAGTCAGACACAATATTCATTCTGTTTCCACTGCAGCATGACTTTATATTCTATACTGGACATTATTTCTGTTAAGTGACAAGACTTTTCTCTAAGCAAAGTCAGACCTTACTGTCCTAATTAAATAATTAAAAATCAAGGCATGATCATATATTATTTTGGTCAAATAAGCGTAATCTAGAGGCCTTTGTCTTTCATATAAGCTACTTCTGATACCAAATGATCAACTAGAAGTCAAGTTATTATTTGTTGTAGGCGACAGGACTTTTGTCAGGTGGTGTATTTTTGTATTTGGTTTTAACATTAACATTATCACTATTGACATTTTTGTTAATGTTATTTTTATTGAATATATCTATATAGTTTGTACATTTTGTTTTAGATAGTTTTTTTTTAGTTAGTTAGTTGAGCAATGAGAAAATTAGTTGTTTTTTTATGTCAAACAAACAAAAAAAGCTTAAAGAATAAATTATCTGTAGTTACAATTAGTTAAAGCTTTTTTAATACTTTATAGGGCACTCATTGAAGTTACCAATGAAGTTATCATATATGCTCCCTCACCCAATAAAGGCAAAAAAATAAGGGGGGGGGGGGGGGGGGGGGGGGGGGGGGTTTGGGTTAAATAAGACCAAATTTATAATTGTATGATGCATCACATTATTTAAACAATATCATCAACTGAATTACAATGTATTTAATGTGCGTGTCTATTTGTATCTGTTTTTTTTGTTTTTTTTTTTGTTTATTATGTTACTTGAGAAAGCCACCATTCTGATATTCTACATAAACTTCTTTTTTTTCCGTCTTCTTCTTCTTTTTCCGTCTTCTGAGACTAATTGTAAAGTGTATCTCCTCTTAAGCCTTTCAAGCTACATACTTCAAACTTTTGTCAAACTTTCAAACTGGTCTGACTCGGGTTGCTATATCTTTTCTAACTGATCTGACTTTCGGTTTTCCGAAAATGACCCAGAAAATTCCTAAAAGTCCTATTGACTTAACATTGGGTCAAACTTTGTGAGCTCATAACTCTGCATCAGACTGTCCTACAGACTAGAGTCTGGCCTCATTTAACTCAGTCTAGCCAGCACCCAACTACTGATGACCTTTAAAATTCCTAACCACTCCCTAGCAACCAATTTCAGCACCCTAGCAACTGTCCCATGTACTGTGACTAGCTGTTTCAACACATGCTAATAGTTTTAACATCCTAATGACATGCTAATCTTGCTAGAAACATAGTAGCAACATGCTAGTGACATGCTAGCACGTTAATTCATGCTAACAACATGCTAATTCATGCTAGTAACATCCTAGAATTATGCTAGTAACATGCTAATTCATGCTAACAACATGCTAGTAACATGCCAATTCATGCTAGAAACATGCTAGTAACATGCTAATTCATGTTACAATCGGGCTAGTAACATGCTAATTCATGCTAGACACATGCTAAATCATGCTAGAAACATGGTAGTAGCATGCTACTTTATGCTAGAATCATGCTAGTAACATGCTAATTCATGCTAGAATCATGCTAGTTGCATGACACTTCTTGCTAGAATCATGCTAACAATGTTCTAATTCATTCTAGAATCATGCTAACAACATGCTAATTCATGGTAGAATCATGCTAGTTGCATGACAATTCATGCTAGAATCATGCTAACAATATTCTAATTCATTCTAGAAACATGTTAGTAACATGCTAATTCATGCTAGAATCGTGCTAGTAACATGCTAATTCATGCTAGAATCATGCTAGTAACATGCTAATTCCTGCTAGAATCATGCTAGTTGCATGACAATTCTTGCTAGAATCATGCTAACAATATTCTAATTCATTCTAGAATCATGCTAACAACATGCTAATTCATGGTAGAATAATGCTAGTAACATGCTAATTAAAGCTAGAACAGGGATGGGCAAACTTAATCCTGGAGGGCCGGTGTCCCTGCAGACTTTTGCTCCAACCCTAATCAAACACACCTGCAGCTTTCTAGTGATCTTGAAGACACTGATTAGTGTGTTCAGGTGTGTTTAATTAGTGTGGGAGCAAAAGTCTGCAGGGACACCGGCCCTCCAGGATCAAGTTTGCCCATCCCTGAGCTAGAATCATGCTAGTCACATGCTAATGCATACTAATAACATGCTAATTCATGCTAGAATCATGCTAGTAACATGCTAACTCATTCTAGAATCATGCTAATAACATGCTAATTCATGTTAAAATAATACTAGTAACATGCTAATTGATGCTGGAATCAAGCTAGTAACATGCTAATTGATGCTAGAATCATGCTAGTAACATGCTAATTGATGCTAGAATCATGCTAGTAACATGTTCATTCATGCTAGAATCATGCTAACAACATGCTAATTCATGCTAGAGTCATACTAATATGCTACAATCATGCTAGTTACATGCTTCTTCATGCTAGAACCATGCTAATTCAAATTAGAACAGTGCTAATATATGTTTGTAACCGCCTAGCAACCACTCAGAACAACATAGCAACCACTTAGCAACAGCTTAGCAACCACCTAAGCAACCACTCAGAACACGCTAACAACCCCTTAATAACCACCTAACAACACCTTAGCAACCACCTTGAACACCCTAGCACCTGCCTAACAACAACATAGCAACCATTCAGAACACCCTAGCAACGCCTTAGCAACCACTCAGAACACCCTAGCAATCACATAGCAACCGCTCAGAACACCCTATCAACCGCCTAGTAAGAATCATGCCAATCCATACTAGAAACATGCTAACATATATGTACTTATCTGTCTATGCCAACTGTTTCAAACTTCTTAAAAACCACATAAATGATTTAAACTTTAATACTACTTCAAAGTTTCAGGCTAGACTTTCTCAAGCCACCATAAAGTTTGTCCTCAAACTTTACTATCTAGATTATACATTGTAAAACACATGATTTGTATCTGGTTTTAACATTAACATGTTTGTTATTGTTATTTTTTTAAATATATCGAAATAGTTTGTACATTTAATTTGTTTTAGCTTTAGGCATTTTTTGTTAGTTAGTTGAGCAATGAAAAAATAGTTTTTATGTCAAACAAATAAAAAAATAGCTAAATTAACACTGATCAATGAATTGTCAGATGAACAGTATTATCAGTCATTTTATTCTGTGTGTGATTCAGGGCGTGCGAACAGAGGACAGAAACATGAACGGAGAAACGGCGAGAGCTCTGGCCATGATGTACAGACAAACCAAAATCGCCAGCCTCATCGACATGCACGTCATAAGAGTTAAATCATGTCAGTCGCACACTTTAGCGTTTGTCATTTTCCTCTTTTAGTCCTACATGCAGAGAATAACTCAATCTAATGTCTGTGTGTAGCTCTGTATGAGGAGCTGAGCTCGTCTGAAGAGGAAAACACAAGTCCTAGAGTCCGTTCAGCTCACAGCAGAACCAAAGGACCCAGCATTCACGACGGCCCACAGGCTATCGCTCGATTTAGAGTCGGATCCAAACACGGTAAATACTAGAGGTCAATTTTAAAAATTAATTTGATTGGTTGATGCTATTTCGATGTTTGACAATCTCAACTGAAACATGAAGACAGGGTGGGGCATATTCTAGCCCCTCCCCTTTTTATCAGCCAATAGTGTTTTGTTTTTATCACAACTCCTCCAGTGACTGTGGTTTTCATCAAGTGAAAAGCAAATGAGAAGTGTCTTGAAGGGGGTGGGGCATGTCAGGTACTAGAAAGCATTTGATTGGTCAGAAGATTTGATGAGAAACCGAAGTGTGAGATGATGTCAGAAAAAAGTGACAAACTGCAAGCTTTAGATGTTTACATCAGGTTTAGATCTTCTTAATGCAAATTTGGTCACTGTTTTGGAGCACACTAGCTTATAGATATACTTAAAGCTAACATACTGATGCTAACATCTAATTTCACTGGACCTTTAATTGCAGAAGTTCCTGCTGCTCCTCCAGGATATGTGACCTTCCGCGACGTTGGAGATCAGAGCGAGGGAATCTGCAATCGAGATGTCACTTCCCCCATCAATGAGCTGGACGGACAGAGCAACAGCAGTAGAGGTGATTGCTTCAGCAAGAATGAGGCTCTTCTTACCAGTTAGAAGATTCTTTATGAGCTTCTGTTCCCCTCATGTACACAGATGAGCTGTTATTCGATAACGACATGCCCACACTGAGGAGCAGCAGCAGCAGCAGCGAAAGTTTGTCACATCTCCTTGGGCTCAGCAGGGAAGCATCGCTGGAAAGCAATGAGGTCTGGACCATCACGCATCAATGCAGCTCATAACAAACATCTCAAGCCATGTTTACACATACATAGGTATTTTCAAAACCACACTTTTTTTCTACGAGGTTTTGCTGATTGTCGACACGAAAACACAGTGTCAAGTAACTAAAACTGATACTTTTTGAAAACTTTGGCCAGGGTGAATATTTTCCGGGTAGAGTGTGGTCATGTGGACACTATAACCGGAGTTTTCGCACATTCGCGGCTAACGCATCGCATATTTCGTGCCGTGCGCCCACGGTACACTAATCCGCCTCTGTTCTCAAGTTTGCATTGATTTGTATGCAGTTTACTTAATTCCCCGTTTGGTGTGAACGCAGCATAAAAGTGTCATTATCGCCACCTGCTGGTTCGGAGTGCCTTTAACATGCATCACATGCGTTTTTGCATTTTCATGTGGACTATTTTTTTTTAAACGAAAGGCACTCCGAACCAACAGGTGGCGATAAAAGCCTTTTATTCTGGGATCACACTAAATGCAGAATTAAGTATTTGATGAGTAAATTGCACACAAGTCAATACAAATGTGAAAACCAAGGCGGATTATCGTCTCTTGGTGGAAACGGCGAGGAATGCACGAACGTGTTGAATTCGTCTGAATCACGTCTTCTGGGTTTGGGATGAACCAAGCCCTGTTGGCCAATCAGAAAGGATAAAACTGCAAATATACTAATGATATGAGACAAAAACACATGACCACACTGTAACCAGAGTTTCGGAAAATCATTTTTAGTCACCTGATACTGCGTTTTTGTGTAGACAAACAACCAACGTAGAAAAAAACTGTGATTTCTGAAAATACTCGTGTTCGTGTGGACTGGTCCTCAGAAAGTCTAAAGTCACCATAAAGTCAAAATGAACTGTTCTTATTCATGGATAATTGTAGTATTTATTTATTATGAATGATTTATCCATGCACCTGACCCAGTTACCTTTAATTTAATATTGCCGTTGTCTGCTCCCTCTTCAACCACATCTCTTCTCTGATTGGTTTTTACAAGTTTGAGGGTGGAATTAACCTGTTAAGCCGCAGTCACACTAGAGTTTGAGCTTGCGAAATTCTGTCGGACGGCGCTGCGAAAAGGGGCGGGATTAAACAAGCTGATTAGACATTAAAAAAAGCGAGCGATTAATCCATGTTTTAAATTTCTGTTCAGAGAGGTCATGTTTTGATCCTGGATTGGTCTCACGCAGTCAAGTAATGCGATTTCGCAGGTCAGAGTTTACCAAGTTTGAACTTTGCACCGCAGCGAAATGCGAAACTCGACGCATGATCCTGCATTTCCGGTCTGACGCATTCCCTTGCGTATGAATGGAAGTCTATGGGGAGTAAAGTCCAGTGTGACCGCGGCTTTACTCACAAGAGGCTCACCAATAGCAAGCCACAACTCTTCTGTGACTGGTTTTTAGAAGTGTGAGGGCAGGACCAACCTGTCACTCACATGAGATTCACCAATAGCAAGCCACAACTCGTCTGATTAGCTTTTAGAAGTGTGAGGGCGGGAACAACCTGTCACTCACATGACATCCACCAATAGCAAGCCACAACTCTTCTCTGATTGGTGTTTACAGGTGTGAGGGGGGGATCAACCGGTCACTAACATAAAAGATCCACCAATAGCAAGCCACAACTCTTCTGTGATTGGCGTTTACAGGTGTGTGGGCGGGTCAGCCTGTTACTCACATGAGATCCACCAATAGCAATCCACAACTCTTGTGTGATTGGCGTTTACAGGTGTGAGGGCGGGATCAACTGGTCACTCACATAAGATCCACCAATAGCAAGCCACAACTCTTCTGGGATTGTTTTTTGTAGGTGTGAGGGCGGGACCAACCTGTTACTCACATGTGATCCACCAATAGCAAGCCACAAGTCTTCTCTGATTGGTGTTTTCAAGTTTGATGGCGGGATCAACCTGTCACTCACATGTGATCCCACAATAGCAAGCCACAACTCTTCTGTAATTGGTTTTTAAAAGTGTGAGGGCGTGATTAACCTGTCACTCAGATGAGATACACCAATAGCAAGCCACAACTCTTCTGTAATTGGTTTTTGGAAGTGTGAGGGCGGGACCAAACTGTCACTCAGATGAGATACCCCAATAGCAAGCCACAACTCTTCTGTTATTTGTTTTTGGAATGTGAGGGCAGGACCAACCTGTCACTCACACGAGATCTACCAATAGCAGTCCACAACTCTTCTGTAATTGTTTTTTTAAAGTGTGAGGGCGGGACCAACCTGTCACTCAGATGAGATCCACCAAAAGCAAGCCACAACTCTTCTGTTATTAGTTTTTTGGAATGTGAGGGCAGGACCAAACTGTCACTCAGATGAGATCCACCAATAGCAAGCCACAACTCTTCTGTAATTGTTTTTTAAAAGTGTGAGGGTGGGACCAACCTGTCACTCAAATGAGATCCACTAATAGCCAGCCACAACTCTTCTGTGATTAGTTTTTAGAAGTGTGAGGGCAGGACCAACCTGTCACTAACATGAGATCCACCAATAGCAATCCACAACCCTCCAATCAACAGACAAAATCAAGCTAACAGCAAGTAACAGCAACTTCCATCATGTTTCCACCAACTCTCAATCATGTTTGCAGGACTCTGACCAAGCAAAGCGAAGCTGTCCACGTCGATCTAACAAACTCCAGCACTCCAAAGGCAGGAGTCCGTATAGCAGCAGAGGCAGCGCAGGTTACCGAGAGGTCCGGTCTTCCTCTGGACCTTCACCTTCATACACTGGACCAAAGGTGTGCATGTGTGCTTGCTTATATGTGACCCTGCATCACAAAACCAGTCACATGGCTATATATTTGGAAATTGAGATTTATACATCATCTGAACACTGAGTGAATAAGATATCTATTGATGTATGGTTTGTTAGGAAAGAATATAATCAATATTTGGTTTACTATTTGAATCTGAGGGTTAAAAATATCTATATATTGAGGAAAATCACCCGCAAAGAAACAAAACCCCACTAAATTTAGTTCTGTGCAATGCATGGTCAAAAATAAGATTTTGATATATTTCAGGATGGAAATTAAATAAGTATCTTCAATGAACAAGATCTTTATTTAATATTCTAATAATTTCAGACATAAAATAAAAATCTATCATTTCAACAGTGTATTTTAGGCTAATTAACCACAAATATACCAGTGCGATGCATAAATATAGAGTTTGTGTATGTGCCGCAGGATCTCTCAGAGTTCCTGGAGCAGATCGGGTTCAGTAAGTATCTCCCCCTGCTGGAGGAGCAAGACATCGACCTGAGAATCTTCCTCACGCTCACCGAGAACGACCTCAAGGAAATCGGCATCACGTGAGTCTCTACTTACAGGTCCTGTTTATGGCCTGATATTAAGATGCATCAAGCTGATCACAAGTAGACGACATTACAACATAGGTCTAAACGGGATCTAAAATGCTTTGAGCTTGTCCACTTTGTCACTTTCAAAGGCAGTTGACAACACATTTGATGCTTTTGTACAACTGAATTGATCATAAGAGAGGCATTTAAGAGATGTTAATATCAGGTGAAAACGGTAATCTGTCTCTCATATTAAGGTTTTATCAGTTATTTTAAGTGTTTCAGAGGTTATGGAATATCATGGATGTATAAAAGCTCTATTCCAGACATTAAAAGTTAGGGAATTGTACATATATTTTTCTCCAGGTGATAGAATCTCTGGGATTTTTGTTTAATGCTGCTTTCCATTTTTCCAGAATTTTCTATTACATCTTTTATTCTATAAAAGAAAGCCTATATTAGGGGTGTAACAGATCATGGTTGATCCGTGATTTGTTCGGATCACAACCCACGGTTCAGAATACATATGACGCGCGGATTAACTCTTTTTTTTTTTTTTTTACTTGTAGATTAATCCTACATTTGCAACAATTGCAGAGAGATCATCTCTTGCGTCATTCAAATCACATGTATGAAAGCATTTAGGCTTTCCTGTAAAATATAATGATGACGGAAGAAGTTGTGCTAGGTTATTTGGGATGTGGTGGGTTTCTTAGGTTATTAAAGGCTTTTTATCACTACTTGTTTAGCCTGCATTAATGCATTCAGTGTAAGCTGCACGATTAATCATTAAAAGATCGGGATCTCAACACCCACGCAACATAAATTATAAAAGATGGTGATTTGCATATGTTTATTAATCCTTCAAATCACTGCACTCAAATCGGTGTTTGAAAAAAATGCAAAAATCAAGAAAGAGATTGAGTCTTTAGTCTTTTGAATTAGTTATGAAGTTACAAACAGTCAAATAACACAGAAGTATTGGGAGAACAGTTTAGATATAACCACTGACGTTTATGGTGAAGATTAAAATCACCGTCATGTGCTCAAAAATGAAAGCTGTAGGCAGCAATTACATTATTTAACCAATAGGTGGCGACAAGTAGCCATCAAAAATATGCCACTGAATAATTCTTCAAAAATGACACTTCTAGCAATGAAACATGAAGTTTTATGAGTGAATAACTGGATCGTTTATTGAAAATGAGACTGTAGATAAATATGAGTTGTACAAATGATGTTAGATTTCTACATTTAACAGTAACAGTGAATTTTTTACAGTACTGAATATTTTACTATTTATTTTTATTCAGTTGATTAATAAAATTACAGCTTCTACGTTCTGTTTGTTGAAACCAAAAGTTTCTTGCAGTACTGTTTTTGTAACAAAAAGAAAGCAAATTACACTTGTCTCCTCCCCTTTTTGGTTGATCCAAAAAAAATGGTCCGATCCGTGACTAAAAAAACCATAATGTGATGCGAACATTGAGATTTGTGATCCGTTACACGATTAGCCTATATTAGGTGGCATAATTGTTCAATGAAGCTAATTAGGCTGTGAGCTAATTACTGTTAAGTTTTGACTTTAAAATCTTAGATTGAGGTAAATGAATAATTATTTAATGTATTAATCAATGCTTTATTAATGTTTTAAAAATATTAACCGCTTGAATTAAAGGCAGTTCAATCTAACTTCAAAGCCAGCTTTGCTTTTGGCTTTAGCTCTGTGTCCTAAACAGATGTGACTAAAGAAACTAAAGACATATTTTTCTTTTTGTCTGCTCGGTGCTCCGAGGTCATGGAAATACAGCTGTTTAGTCTGGGAATTTGGCTTAGAATGGGAACCCTGCTGTTTTAAAGATTTTTTAAATTGACTAGTTTTGCTTTTCACTTCATAGTCTGTTTGGTCCTAAGAGGAGGATGACATCAGCAATAGCTCGTTGGCATAGTAATGCACGGCCGCCCAGCAATGCATTAGAGCAGGCATATGCAGACCGATTGGAGGCTGAGATGCAGGAAATGGCCATTCAACTTCATAAGGTGAGACCTAGCATTTCTGTTCAATATGTAGATTACAGAAACTCCTCTTATTAGGAACACCACTGGCTATTCAATTCATTAAATTAGCCAGCAACTTATTGCCTAATAATATACCTATAAAATGTGTGCTTGGGTATAGCTTTCTATTACATAACTCTATTTTTTTATGGTACGTTTTTTAGATGTTAGCATCAGTATGTTAGTCTTAAGTATATCTATTTGTAGGGCCGGGCGATTTTTTTTCGATTAATTCGAATTTACGTTTTAAGATGATTTTTTATAAAATCGAGGTATCACGATTTTTTAAATAAAAATATTAAAGCAGCTTTTCCGCTATCATGCCAAACCGTTCTAAACTGTTAGACAACCGTGCTGAATTGTGCTGACAGATTCTGTGTGTTGACATCACGGCTCTGTTGATGAGCTACCACAGCTGGCTCAGCGCATGCGCGGTAGCCCATTGTCGCGAGGTGCACGCGCAGTCAGTGGAGGCGCGCGATGCGGCGCCAGGCGAAAGTACAAATTCAGCTTTACACTCAGGGCCGGCGCGTCCATAAAGGCGACCTAGGCGGCTGCCTTGGGCGGCAGAATAGGGAGCGAGAACCCCCCCGGTCCTCACTTTAATCCGCGACACAGTTCAGCTTGCTCCGGCCCTGATTACACTATATACATTACACAAAATAATAAAATAGGCTAAAAGTTTTATTCGTGGCTAGAGCTTAATTAATTTGATTGACATATAGGCAATGAGACCTTCGCCTGACTGAGCATGAGTTTATTGCATGCTGCGCTGTATTCGGTAGCAAAGATCGCTCTGATCTGGGTGAGAACTTTACCAGCGACTACATGCACTGCTGAAAGCCTTTTTTTTCTGCTGCACATCGAATCAACAACAACATATATCCATGGAACACGAATTTGCAGACTCTTTGAACAACGAGGAAATAATTGCATCTAATTCAAAGCCCAGATGTCTGGTTTTGTATTTTATACCTGCTCACCACCTGAAGGACAGTTACGGCGTGTTGTGAATGTCCCGTCACCGCAGAAAGTCAAATCTTTCTTTAATTTGGACTTTTGCTTGAAGCTTTACGGAGTGGCACAGTAGCTGTCCAAGGTACTGTAGCGATGAATTAAATCATAACCCATATATGCACCAATAAACAAGTAAAATGAATGAATAAATAAAATAAATATGGATTCTTAAATGTCGGTATTGTTTTTACTCCAAAAAAATATCAATACGTTTTGACAAATGTTTTATAAAAATAAATTGAGCAATTTCCAACATTTCAGCTATAGGCTGTTATACGATTCAGTTAAATATAAGATAGACATTTAAATATAGATAGATATGTAACAGGTTTCTGTGGGTTTTTTGTTGTTCACGGTGATCTTTAATATATATTGGGTGGTGTAGATGCACAAAAATATTTTCTAAAACGTCAAGCAGGAATTTGTCTATAGGAATGTAATAGGCTACAACTTGTTGACCAATTTATGCATGTATGGCCTTTAAATTACATGTTCCTTAACCAGATGGTTTTTCAAGTTACTTATAAAGAGATTGTTACTTCAGTCATGTTGTTGTAATGTTTTAAGTTGACTATAGTTACACAGCAAAAAAAAAAAAAAAAAAAAGAAATAAACATCCAAAACTTGCAGTTTGTCACTTCCGCGTAAAAGGATCAATTCAACATCGTTTTTGATGTGATGTCATACTTCTTGAAATCATCTGACCAATCAAATGCTCTGTAGTGTCTGACGTGCCCCGCCCACTTCAATACGGTTCTCATTTGATGTGCTTGAGCTCAACCACTCTCACTGGCAAAGCACTGATAAAAACAAAACACAATTGGCTGTTTTTTAAAAAGGGGAGGAGCTACTCTATGTCCCGCCCTGTCTTCATGTTGTAGTACAAATAAAGTCATACATCTAACAGAATTGACTGAACTTTATATCCATTTGATTGTGTAATAGAACTCAATAAAACGAACTACGTGCAATAAAATTAATCCATTACAAACAAGTTGAGATCAAGGGTTGCCATGCATGATATTGAGGTCGTAAAAAATGCTGTTCTGGCAACAACATTTGCACAAACGTTGCCATAAATTGACTCACGTTTGTTGAAGGTTTTGTGTGATTCTCTTAAAGGTCTTGTGAAATAAAAATAATGTTTTTTTAGATGTTAGTATCAGTATTGTTAGTTTTTAGGATATCTATAAGCTAGTCCGCATTCGGGAGATATGAAACTAAAAAATAAACATGTAAAGCTTCTAGTTTGTCACTTCCACCTAAATGGATCCATGATTTTATTTATGTCAACACATACTTCAGTTTGTCAAATCTTCTGACCAATCAAATGCTCTCTAGTATCTGACATTCCCCGCCCCCTTCAACACGCTTCTCATTTGATGCGCTTGAGCTCAACCACGCTCACTGGCAGAGCGGTGATAAAATGCTATTGGCTGTTTTTTTAAAGGGGAGGAGCTACACTAAGTCCCACCCTTTCCGTGTTTCGGTTGAGATTAGTTCAAACATCGAATAAAATTGCACATTTAAAAAAGCACTTCACGGGACCTTTACATTTTTATTTGCTGTTTTTGTGTGTGTGTGTGTGTCTAGCGTTGTGTGGAGGTGGAGTCTTTCCAGGGTCAGGTGACCCAAGAGAAAGAGCTGCGTGCCGTGATGGAGGAATGCCTGATGGAGGAGAAGATGACATGGAAAAGTGTTCAGGCAGAACTGCAGGAAAACGCTAAACGCATGCAGACACTGAACACAAAGCTACACACTCTACAGAACACGCACACACAACTCAGACAGATCACACAGGACGATGGTCGATCTGCGGGGAAAGGTGTGCAGATCCTGACAATCTTTACATTAGTATCAAATGCAAAAAAAAAAAAAACTGAAATACTTACAACCACTCAGAATAATCAACAACTAGCAACTATTCAGGACACCCTAATAACCATCCAGCAAACACTACTACTATTTGTTTTTCTGGAAAATATGCAAATTTTACAACTCCTTTACAACAATAAGCCAGAAATACTTTATGAATCTTCTGTTATGTTTAATCTAGACTATAAAGGAACACTCTTGACTTTTCATAAATAGGCAAATTTTACAATTACCCTAAAGTTTTGAATCCATTCAGCCGATCTCCAGGTCTTGTGGAGCACTTTTAGCTTAGCTTAGCATAAATCATTAAATCGGATTAGACCATTAGCATCTCATTTAGTATAATGATCAAGGAACTTTGCTGCTGTACCATGGCTGAAACAGGCACAATAATATTGCACAGCGCATGAAAATAATCCATGGCTAGGTAACAGCACTAATAAAATTGTGCCTACTGCAGCCATGGTACGGCAGCAATGTTGCTTGATTATTACGCCAGAATAAGAGTATAGTTCTTAGAAATATTGGGCTAGAAAATTTTTCGTCTTTCCATCAGTCACCCATCAGTACACAATGCAACTACAGAAGAGTCAAGCTTTAAATAGGACAATTTGTTCAAAAACTATTTTTAGATTTTTTTTGAGTGAGATGCTAACGGTCTAATCCGATTCCATGATTTATGCTAAGCTAAGCTAAAAGTTGTCCTGCCAGACCTGAAGTTCAGCTGAATGAATTCAAAAATGGTAAAACTACTGTTCAACTGTAGGGGGACTTGTAAAATTAGCATATTTCCAACAATATATATATATATTAAGAGCGTTTCCATAAGCTCTGGACTAAAACATAACAAAACATTCATGGTCTATTAAGTATTTGTTTAATGTAATGATCAGTCAACGCTGTATTAATCTCTGCTCTGCTGTATGCGTTGTAGGGGACGGGTTGATGTGCTCTCAGCTGCTGTCTAAGATGGACTCTCATATAGCAGATGTTGGTAAGATGTCTGCTGCTTTTGTTTATAATGTTCTATTCAGATTGATGTGTGAACTTGTATTGTGTTTCTGTGTGCAGCTGAAAGTGTGAAGGAAATCCTTCACAGTCTCCAGCATCTGTGCACTTCAGAGAAAAGCTCACACAACTGGGAAGAATCCTAGCAGCCAAGAACAGGTCAGATTCCCTCTTACATTTCACAATATTACGGTCAAATAAATGCAACCAGTCTGAAAACTTTAAGAGACATCTAGGAACCATTTAGAAATTAGGGAGATGCGATATGGACTTAAAATATTTCACAATGTTTAAACACCACCCAGAACTCCCTAACAACCACACAGAACACCCTACAACCACCAAAAACACCAACAACTACCCAGAACTCCCTAACAACCACACAAAACACCCTACAACCACCAAAAACACCAACAACTACCCAGAACTCCCTAACAACCACACAGAACACCCTACAACCACCCAGAACTCCCTAACAACCACACAGAACAGTCTAATAACCACCCAGAACTCTCTAACAACCACACAGAACACCCTAACAACCACACAAAACACCCTAACAACCGCACAGAACACCCTAACAACCACCCAGAACCCCCTAACAACCACACAAAACACCCTAACAACCGCACAGAACACCCTAACAACCACCCAGAACTCCCTAACAACCGCACAGAACACCCTAACATCCACCCAGAACAGTCTAATAACCACTCAGAACTCTCTAACAACCACACAGAACACCCTAACAACCACACAAAACACCCTAACAACCGCACAGAACACCCCTAACAACCACCCAGAACTCCCTAACAACCACACAAAACACCCTAACAACCGCACAGAACACCCTAACATCCACCCAGAACAGTCTAATAACCACCCAGAACTCCCCAACAACTACACAAAACACCCTAACAACCGCACAGAACACCCTAACATCCACCCAGGACAGTCTAATAACCACCCAGAACTCCCTAACAACCACACAAAACACCCTAACATCCACCCAGAACAGTCTAATAACCACCCAGAACTCCCTAACAACCACACAAAACACCCTAACAACCGCACAGAACACCCTAACGTCCACCCAGGACAGTCTAATAACCACCCAGAACTCCCTAACAACCACACAAAACACCCTAACAACTGCACAGAACACCCTAACATCCACCCAGAACAGTCTAATAACCATCCAGAACACCCTAACAACCAAACAAAACACCCTAACAACTGCACAGAACACCCTAACATCCACCCAGAACAGTCTAATAACCTCCCAGAACTCCATAACAACCACACAAAACACCCTAAAAACTGCACAGAACACCCTAACATCCACCCAGAACAGTCTAATAACCATCCAGAACACCCTAACCACACAAAACACCCTAACAACCGCACAGAACACCCTAACATCCACCCAGAACAGTCTAATAACCTCCCAGAACTCCCTAACAACCACACAAAACACCCTAACAACTGCACAGAACACCCTAACATCTACCCAGAACAGTCTAATAACCACCCAGAACTCCCTAACAACCAAACAAAACACCCTAACATCCACCCAGAACAGTCTAATAACCACCCAGAACTCTCTAACAACCACACAAAACACCCTAACAACTGCACAGAACACCCTAACATCCACCCAGAACAGTCTAATAACCACCCAGAACACCCTAACAACCAAACAAAACACCCTAACAACTGCACAGAACACCCTAACATCCACCCAGAACAGTCTAATAACCACCCAGAACACCCTAACAACCAAACAAAACACCCTAACAACTGCACAGAACACCCTAACATCCACCCAGAACAGTCTAATAACCACCCAGAACACCCTAACAACCAAACAAAACACACTAACAACCGCACAGAACACCCTAACATCCACCCAGAACAGTCTAATAACCTCCCAGAACTCCCTAACAACCACACAAAACACCCTAACAACTGCACAGAACACCCTAACATCCACCCAGAACAGTCTATTAACCTCCCAGAACTCCCTAACAACCAAACAAAACACCCTAACAACTGCACAGAACACCCTAACATCCACCCAGAACAGTCTATTAACCTCCCAGAACTCCCTAACAACCACACAAAACACCCTAACAACTGCACAGAACACCCTAACATCTACCCAGAACAGTCTAATAACCACCCAGAACTCCCTAACAACCAAACAAAACACCCTAACATCCACCCAGAACAGTCTAATAACCACCCAGAACTCTCTAACAACCACACAAAACACCCTAACAACTGCACAGAACACCCTAACATCCACCCAGAACAGTCTAATAACCACCCAGAACACCCTAACAACCAAACAAAACACCCTAACAACTGCACAGAACACCCTAACATCCACCCAGAACAGTCTAATAACCACCCAGAACACCCTAACAACCAAACAAAACACCCTAACAACTGCACAGAACACCCTAACATCCACCCAGAACAGTCTAATAACCACCCAGAACACCCTAACAACCAAACAAAACACACTAACAACCGCACAGAACACCCTAACATCCACCCAGAACAGTCTAATAACCTCCCAGAACTCCCTAACAACCACACAAAACACCCTAACAACTGCACAGAACACCCTAACATCCACCCAGAACAGTCTATTAACCTCCCAGAACTCCCTAACAACCAAACAAAACACCCTAACAACTGCACAGAACAACCTCACAACCACTCAGAACTTCCTAACAACCAAACAGAACACCCTAACCACCACACAAAACACCCTAACAACTGCACAGAACAACCTCACAACCACTCAGAACTTCCTAACAACCAAACAGAACACCCTAACCACCACCCAGAACACCCTAACAACCATCCAAAACACCAAAACCACCCAAATCTCCATAACAACCACCCAGAACACCCTAACAACCACCTAGCATTCTGAACCATTTAAGTAAATGCTGCCCTTGTGAGAAAAAGAGACTGCTTTCACAAACATTCAAATAGATTTCTTCCTACACTTCAGTATTCGTTTTGTTTATTGTTGCAGGGCAATTTAATTTTCTGACAGAGGGTGAAAAGCCACCCTGAACACAAGCGGCTGCATGAACGGGCCAGAAAGATATGCATCCGTGCCGGTCCATAATACATGAGTTCAGATGGAGATTATGGACTGAAGATGGCGGCAGGGTGGCCAGAAAAGACAAGCAGGCGAAGAGTGTCTCTCGCCTGTGCTACAGTCACATGGTACACGCGCATCCTGAGAACTGACCAATCACAGGCAGAGCTGTGTTGGACAGGGCGGAGCCAGAGAATTTGAACTGCTGAATGTGCCAGAAACACATGGACGCTGTGAGCACAAACACTGTTCATTGCTGTACAACAAATCAAACCTCTAGTGTTTAAAAACATGCTTATTTCTAGCTCTTTTTATTCATAAATCAAACCTCAGATGATCTTAATTATCAATTGTCTTCTCTTAAAGGGACAATTCGTTCTAAAATTTTAATTTACTCAACCCCAAATGGTTTCAAAGATTTTCTTTATTGTGTTAACCACAAAAAAATATATTTTGAAGAAAGCTGTAAGCAGGAAAAACAAAAACTACGGAAGCAAATGGTTAACGCTTTCCAACTTTCTTCGAAATATCTTCTTTTGTGTTTAACAGAAGAATGAAACTCATAAAGGTTTAAAGCAAGTAAAGAAAGAGTAAATAATGACAATTTTCATTTTTGGGGTGAACTGTCCCTTTAAATACAGTCTATGCTTTAATTCTGCTGGTGTTTATATGAATGTGACCTGAGCTGAACCTCTGGGTTTATGGTTGTATTACTGAAGGTACTGTCAGTTTTAATATTTAAAAGTGGTTTTCTGTCTACAAAATGTGTAAAGTACTCTTTAAATCAATTTAAAATGATCATTTTCGATGTTAATCAACCTGTTTATCAACAAAAAGTATTATTATTATGACACATATGTACATGGAATAGTTTTAAGGTCTGTAAATTAAGTGTAAAAGGAATAGTTTAGCCAAAAATCATTACGTTTTCATGTTTTATTATTAAATGTTGATTTTGAAATGTGCATTCATGAGACCATTACACTCTGTTTGTTCAAACTACTTATTTAAAATGAGCTGAAACAACACAGCTCTCAAGTTTTAACCTTATTGTTTTATGTTTTCTCCACTTAAATATGTAAAAACAAGTTACCTTAGGCCCCGTTTACACTAATACAATTTAGTTTTAAAACGCATAAGTTTTGCTACGGTTACGCCATGCGTCCACACTACGCCGGAGTTTTCGAGCCCCAAAACAGAGCGTTTTGGAAACGCTGGAGAGGCCGTTTTCATTCTAAAACGCTGCTGCTCCGTCTCAGTGTGGATGGGTGAAAACGGAGACATCTGAAAACGAAGGCGGAGCTGCAGACATTCGCCCATCTGATTGGGGCTTTTTCCTCAATATTAAGTAGCCTTCACACAGTTCAGTCCTGCATCCTCTCTGAGTAATTATGTAGTTAGATATAGACAACAAGATGAATTAAATAACACATTTAACAAATAGAGTGAGAATAGATCCAGCGGTAGATCCGTGATGAACAGTCCGACGTGTACAGCTCTCGTGTGGGTGTGTGCTCAAAGCACGCTGCAATGCATGCCAGAGTGTGTGTGTGGTCACGTGATGTGCGTTTTCACCGATTTAATGTAGACGGAGAGCTGTTCAGAAATGCTGGGTGAAACGCTAGTGTGGACGCGGATCGCTTTCATTCTAAAACGCCGTTTTAAAACTAAAATATACTAGTGTAAACAGGGCCTTAATTCCTTCGTGTTGTCCCAACACAAATCGATTGTGTGGAGCTCAGCATTTTTTTACAGTGTACCGTTATGCCGAGTTCAGACTGCATGATTTTAGCCCTGATTTTGACTCGCGCTGACATCTGTGGTCATGAAGTCTTTTGAAAAACTGGTGCTGGCCCACCTGAAGGACATCACTGAACCCTCACTGGACTCTCTTCAGTTTGCCTACAGAGCAAACAGGTCTATGGATAATGCAGTCAAACCGCAGGCAAATCGGTGCTCGTTCATGTGAGTGACAATCACACAGTGTGAACTATCAAGGACGCGATATGAGAGAATCACTGATGAGTCGCCGATGCTGGTGAGATATTTGGCGTGCTAAATATCTGGAGCTGTTGGCGATTCAATGCCGTGTGAAATCTGTTCTGACTGAAAATAAAATCAGTGATCACCTACAACCAATGAGAGAGCAGCATCCACTAGTACGGGTATCTGCAGGCCAGCGGGAGGCTCGGGGAGAAGTTAAAAGCGCTCATTTTCAGTTTATTTGGACCCAAGAAATGGAGGAAAAACCAGTGTAAATTTGGCAGGAGCACCAGTGTCTGTTTGACGTGTCATCTGAGCAATATCACAATCAGGTCAAAAAGTAAAAAAAAAAAAAAAAAGTTGAGGAGAGATTGTTAATTGTCTTCAAAAGCCAGGTGAGCAACACAAGTTTCTAAAGCTAAAGCCTTTTTTCCATTATGTAGTTAATAACAAAAGATATACTATGTGACCTCGCATTGTTTCCATGTCACTTCTTGCGTTTGTTTGGTTGTGAGATGTAGTTTGGACAAAGTTGGCTGTGATTTTTCCTATTTTATAGTCATGCAGTGTGAACTCTCCTGTCGCCGATCCATCCTACAGTGTAAACACAGCACCGACAGAACGCTAGCCCAGATAGTCATGCAGTGTGAAAACATCTGTGACACGACTACTTTGAAAATCATTCAGTCTGAACTCAGCATTAGTTTGCTATGAGGGAGTGATGCGCAAGAGAAAGCCCCGCCCCCTACTCAATATTCCGTTTCAATAGGAAGTTCATCAAGATACTGTAAAGTCTCAGCAACTTACAGTTCACATTAATTACAAACTACAACACAGATAGATCAACAAATATCTTCATGTTTAACACTTAAAGGTGCAGTAGGTGATTGTTTTCAGAAACATGTTTTGTTGTGCTGGTTGAAGGTCTCTTCACATTCCAATAGTAATGATTAAAGTAAATGACCTAAATGTATTTATATGTATTTTTATATTATGGGTAAAGCATAAAACTAAAAAGTGTTCATCCAATTAAATATTGTCAGGCAGAAAATTCCTATGATTCTGATAAGTAGCCCAAACTGTCTGTCAACATGAAGAGTTTAGATGCAAAATCCTCTAAAAGCCATCTGATAACTTCTAAAATTTGTGTGTAGGCTCAGTAATTTTACTTTTGTAGTGACAAATAAGTTATTTACTTTGCCTTGAAGGTGAAATAACTGAACATAAACAAAGGAAGCTGACAAAAATGGTCATTTTAGGAGAACATTTCAGATGGCATTTGGAGGTTTTTGCATCTTCATATGTAGATTTGTACATCTGCAGCCGTTCATGCAGATCCCCAGTTTGTGTGTTCACCTGCACATGAGAGAGAGAGAGAGAGCGGTAAAAACAAATGCTGAATCAATATTGGAGTTAGTTTTGCACACTGGAGGAAGGACCACACCATGGCTGAAGCATTTCTTTTAGACAGGTAATGTTATTTTTTTAAAGTATTTTAGTCATGCAAAGCTGATGTAGATTTATGAATAGGATGATGTTGCATTTACGATGTTGTTTAACGAATGGGTTATATGCACAGAAAAGTTGTTCAGATACTGAAATCTGAGAGGGACCTTTTACAGCATCAATAATGTAATTTTTATATTCATTCATTCATTTTCTTTTCGGGTCGCCACAGCGGAATAAACCGCCAACTTATCCAGCACATGTTTTACGCAGCGGATGCCCTTCCAGCTGCAACCCAACACTGGGAATTTTTTTTTTATTTGTTTTTTATATAGTTTAACAACAAAACATCAGTAAATAGCGATATTCCACCTAGCCTGCTTTACTGAGCTGAAGTTGCTTTTATATTCACATCGGTTCATTTGTAAACAATGACAGCCTGTGACGGGCTCCCTATATTGTTCACGCTACTCAGAATATTGGATCTGAAATAGCATGCGAGTATGGTTTATGCCGAGTTCAGACTGCATGATTTTTCAAGTAGTTGTGTCACAGATGTTTATCTGGGCTAGCGTTTCGTCGCTGCTTTGTTTACACTGCAAGATACATCGGCTACACAACTGTGAATGTGCTCGATATAATAGTTTTTCGCTCAGAATTGCAGTGTTTTCAAGTACTGTAAAGTTTTCTAACTGGTGAATGACATGATGGACATGATCTAGTGGATTGTCTATGGTCATCTTTATGGTGCGCGTTCATGATTTCAGGAGGCGTGGCTTTGAATGGCAGGGGAGGGACTGTGTTTTCAAAGCTATTAAGCCGAAGTCACACTAGAGTTTGAGCTTGCGAAATTCTGTCGTACGATGCTGCGAAAAGGGGCGGGATTAAACAAGATGATTAGACATTAAAAAAAGCGAGCGATTGCTCCATGTTTTAAATTTCTGTTCAGAGAGGTCATGTTTTGATCTTGGATTGGTCTCACGCAGTCAAGTGATGCGATTTCGCAGGTCAGAGTTCACCAAGTTTGAACTTTGCACCGCAGCGAAATGCGAAACTCGACGCATGACCCTGCGTTTCCGGTCTGACGCATTCGCTTGCGTATGAATGGAAGTCTATGGGGAGTAAAGTCCAGTGTGACCGCGGCTTTATGCTAACAGATAGCATTTTGGCAGATCACCTACTGCACCTTTAAAGTGTTTCTGGATGTCTCTATGTTAAATAAAACCTCACAGATAACTAGAAAGGACTGGCTTTACTGATAAGCACCAGTGTTTCTTTTTTTTAAAACAAATCTAATTTCAACGCAATAACAAATGTGTCATTAACACAGTTTGACCAGAGTATTTTTTTAATGTGAACGAATCACTCCCGAATCCAAGTGCATCTCAGCCACATTCATGAACAGACTTTAAAACAAAATAAAACCTGATCGTATTGAAGCGCACATCCCAATATGTACAGACAGATTCCCATGGAGTGTGTGATTATCATCGGATCATTAGTTATGTGTGTTTTCCCTCATAAGTAGCAGCGTGATTGAAGTGAGTTGTGCAGTTCTCTGTGCGCGTGTGTGTGTGTGTCAGGTGTATTCACACTGGTGTCCGCAGCCGGCAGGACAGTGTTTGGACTGTTTGAGCCACTCCATCACATGCTCCAGATGTCCTCCGTGACTGCAGCCCTGACACCACACAAACAAACCTTTGACTACGTGATGACACACCGCACATACACTCGCACACTGGTGGCACCTGGAAACAGTGAACACACACACACAAACATAATAAAGTAAAAACACATTTATAAATAATGCACACATTTAATATATAGGAAACTTGAGCTATTTTCCAGTTGACGGCAAATTTACAGTAAACATTAAAAAATGTAACTTCATTACAGTAATGGAACAAACTTTACTTACCATGAGGTTAAAAATTATTTTAATATATATTTTATATATATTTTAGAATTATTCATTAGTTATATATACTTATACAACAGTTCTGTTTGGTTCTTGAATCTGATTGGCTGATAGCTGTGCGATATTCTGCAATAACAGCACTCGTACAGCCTCTTCACCCTTGTGTGTTACTCCGCCCACATAGAGTGACAGCAGATCAATAAACTCACTACAGTTTGACAAATATTGCATCTGTTGGACAACATAATGTACTTTTGAGGCTTTTTCGGCGAGAATGCAGTTGTTTAGATTGCAACTATGCAGTTTATTTATAAGGATAGAGCCTATTTTAAATATTCATAATTTCTGAGATTCAGTGACAGAGCGCATAATAAGCCCTAAAGTGACTTTCTAAGTTGATCTCTATCTTTTGTATGTTGTACTGCTGTATTTATACCATATAATTGTAGTGTATTGAATGTGAGATGGGAGTCACATATCAGGAACAAGGTTTCCGCTACATTCATTCATCCGTGGCGGGCCGCCACGCCAAAATTCATCCCGCCACGGCTACATTACAGCTTCTTATTTAAAACATTTAGTCGTGTTTTTTATAGCGGATTATAATCGCACCAAAACATATTAGAGGTAAACCGCGCAAACTTTTCTGTAACCGTAGTAGTGCTGTGCGCTATTTGTTCAAGGTGACATGCTGACTGACTCTCTGACAGACTGACTGACAGGTGCGTGAGTCTAGCAAACACCGCGTAGCTTTCAGTTAAGATGAACACAGTTTCCATAAGTATACTTTATTGATAAAGGTCAATGGCTTTGCATACAATGACTTTATCTTGCTGGAGTTTAATGCCGTTTCACTTTATTTCAGGACGCGTTAATGTCGGAAAACGCACAAAAACGCACTAAATCGCGCTTCAGCAGCGCTTACTGGAGAGCGCACAAGAAGATCTGCACTTGAACGTGTAAATTTGAGTGTGTGCAAGAAGTTCTGTGCTCGAACAGAGGAAATCGGCGCGCAAGCAAAGAGATTCGCATGCTCGTATTACATGAATGCTATCTCGACTTGATTCTGCGTGTAATATTTGTCTTTGAAATAGTTGGCAGATCTGTGTAAAAAAAAAGTCCTGCCGCCACTGCTGGAAAAAATCCTAGAGGAAACACTGAGGAATGTATGTATTTTGTGTTGGCTACTCTTCGTATAACCCTGAGTTACTTTTTGGTTGGTCATCTGTTTGTTTCTAATGCGTCTCCTGTTTTCGTTCCTGTAGACTAGTTCAGTAAATAGCAAGAAAGAAGAAATGCCCGCATGTGTTTAGCACTTTTAGTAATCTGCTAGTGTTTGCTTTGCTTTGGCTTTTTTGGGGTTATTTATTGTGAAATCCTGATTGCAACAGAGAAATACTGGGAAATCTCTGTAGACTGATGGCATTTCATGCTGTTCAGCCTTATAATCTTAAAATGTCAGCAAAATCACCTGTTTTGTCATCACTTTAGACATTACGCAAGAGAATCATTCAAACACTAGCTCTAAAGTGATGTTGGTGAATTAGCAATGATTTCTGCTGTTCTGACGTCAGCTGCAGATGTGAATGAACGGTGGACAAAAGTAGTTCCTTATACAAAAGGATTTTTAGACTCTCCGTGTTTGATTTTCATTTTCATATACAAGATTGTGCCGTCGAACTGTTGTATAAATGCAAGATCACACGAGTAGCAGTGCGATATGGCTGTATGCCACCAGTGCCAATGCTACGAGTGATATATATATATATATATATATATATATATATATATATATATATATATATATATATTAGGCTTGGGCGGTAATACGGTTATATAGTATACCGCGGGATCTAAAAATAGCAACGGTATCAGTTTCAATACCGTTATACCGTCATAAAAAACAATGCACTTATATACAAGTATTAAATATGATTTATTTAATGCCTAAAAATGTGTATGCGTGATTGTCATCACGGGACAGTGTGGAGGAGAGAGAGAGGTGAGGTAAGATGGCGGGTCGCGCACCAAGTGACCGGGTCTAGAAAAAGAACACAACCTCTGCAGTTTGGCAGTATTTCGGGTTTTGACCGAACGAGAAGGGAGACGTGGTAAATACGAACTAGAGGTCTGCATTCCCGCTGCTGTACCGCAGGACCCGACCAGATTTCTTGCGGTGCAGAAATAAATTTCTGAAAAAAGCGCGGGAGCGCGGTAACTCTGGTGTAATTTGAACGGGACCGGGCGGTCTAACAATATCACTCCCGAGCGAGCGTGGATGCTGTTTATGTATGTGTGTGTGTAAATGAGAGAGAGCGTGATGCTGTGTGTAGCTTGTTTGGTGCTATCTATGTGTGTGTGTGTGTGTGTGTGTGTGTGTGTGTGTGAATGAAAGAGAGCGTGGTGCTGTGTGTCTATGTGTGTGTGTGTTTATACAGACAGCGCGCAGATCTCTAATA
Source organism: Danio kyathit (assembly GCA_903798195.1). Lineage (NCBI taxonomy): Eukaryota > Metazoa > Chordata > Actinopteri > Cypriniformes > Danionidae > Danio > Danio kyathit. Next base: position 43,089,946 of record LR812542.1, on the reverse strand, counting down.
CGAACAAGACAATTTGCAAATTGTGCAACAAACAGGTGACCGCGAACCTAAGGTCGCATATACGTTATTCAGTTTCTGAATGGTTTAGGCACAAGCCAACAGTTTGGCTGACGTTGTCTGAGCCTTACATCATAATTTTTTTTATTATGCACGGTAATACCGTATACCGAGGTAAAATAGGGAAGAGGTTTGACGGTATCAAAATTTGGATACCGCCCAAGCCTATTATATGTATATATATATATATATATATATATATATATATATATAATTACATAAAAAATGCTTTAAAATTAAAACATAAATTATGTTACACACAATTACATACAGACATTTTCTGCATGAAATCAAATTTATAAAACTAATTTGAAAGTATATTAAATGGAGGTAATAAGTCTAATACTAAGATATGTAAGAGACATATTAACGTCAAAAACACCTCAAATACCATATTATATTTTCTGAAAGAAAAATTTTTATCTGTATAACACTTTTAATATTTTTAAGACACTTATTTGACTGAATTTTTCCAAATACTAACATTATGCTATTTTAAATACAAAGAAGTAACGTGATATACATCACATTTATTATTGTGCAGTTATTATTATAGTACCACTGATTTTGGTAAATATCCTCAGCTTGGTTTTATCCCCAGATTCTAAGATGTTCTTGTTTTAGGTAAGTTTTAGTATTTAGTCGTTTCTGTCTTTGAATTTTTAAATTCATTTTAGAAAGTACGTTTTTAATTAAAGTGGATGTGAAATGCTGCTATGCCCACTAACTGAACTAAAAAGTAGATTTTGTAAGTAATTGTGTATTTTAGAACACAACAGAACAATTTGCATAACTATTAAAAATGTCCAAAAAAATTGCACCTTAAATTACATTTAAATCAGGTAATATACATAAAGGACTGAAACTCATAGCTTGATCTTAAACTTGAGAAAGGTTGAACAGGGAAAAGCAGTGGTGGTCGTACCTGTCACAGATCCAGCCCTTGTTGCTCATTGGTCGTTTGCAGTTGCTGCAATTGATGTGTAAAGTGGTAGAGGCTTGATTGAGGCACATGATGGCGCCGCACGTACTCAGTTTGATCACCTCATTGCTGACGTTCCACAACTCGAAACGCTGCAGCAGGTCGATGTAGGACATGTACCAGTGCTCCTGAAACACACACACACATGTCAGAGCATGGCATGTCAGATACTAGAGAGCATTTGATTGGTAAGAAGATTTGATGAGAAACCGAAGTATGAAGTGGCGTCAAAAATCGTTGCTCTATTTAGGCAGAAGTGACTAACTGCAAGCAAAGAGCTTAGAATAACCAAGAGGCAACACTGAATGGAACGTTCCATTGCAACAGCAGCGCTCAGCAACAGCCCTGTGATCCTGCCATTTTGGAGTGAAAGCGATCTGCCGTCCATTGGATCTCATTGCTGTCACGATGGCAAGCAGCTGCTTTGTTTTTTATTTAAAAAGCGCATTAAAGCTGAGATATAACCTGAAAGACGACAATACAACACTTACTATGTCAATCATCAGCACTTTTAATAGTTTATTTTACAGACTTATAATATACTGTTGTTCTATTGGAATTTTAATTCCAAAATGGCCACCATGTAACACCAGCGGCATCTAGTGGCTGTTTCCCAAACAACAACAGAGTGTCGCCTCTTGGTCATTCTAAGCTCTTTGCTGCAAGCTTTGGATGTTTATATCAGTTTTATATCTTCTAAACTCCAGTTTTGGGGCACACTAGCTGGATATCTAATAGATATCCTTAAAACTAACACACAGAAACTAACATCTAAAATGTTTTATTTTAATTTCATGGGACCTTTAAGGAGAGTTAAACACTCACAGACCTGTGTGAGCTCGTCGATCTCCTTGCGGATGCGGTCTCCCAGCACGATCAGCACCGAAACGGCCATCTGCACGTCTCCCTGCTCGGCGTAATAGCACAACATCTCCTTCACGATGGGGCAGAAGAACTTGGCCGGCAGGTGAGGTGAGAAGAGCTGCTGCGAGACGGAGATGAGACTGAAGGACTCCATGGGGGTCAAACACATGCTCTCGGCCTCGCTGCCGCTCACGTGCGGAGACTCCTGCTTCTCCTGCAGTGGCTCCGGGGCCGACGGGTGATCCATGATCTCGTGCCGCAGCGGAAACGCCTCCTGGGGGAGCAAGTACTCCGACTCCTCTGCTGGACACACACAAGCCTTGCGTTTTTTATTTTATTTACATACTATATTCCAGGATTGTGCAATATGATGATATTGACTGTATTCTAAGATGAGGAATTGAGCTTGTTTTTGCGACTGTTTTAGAACTTCTACTTGAATATGTTATGTATGACATTGACTTTTTTGATCACCAGCCACTGTGGCTAGTAGTTTTCCACCGTTACTAGCCACTTGCCATTTTCACTAGCCACAATTTTGTTGTTGGGAAAATATACTTTATATGCATAAATTTGACTTTGGCATGCTAAAATGACTTCATTTAGATGTTGTGTTTTTTTCACTTGCCTCCTCATTCATTTAACTGTGTTTTGTTTATGAGCTTACTCAATGAGCATGAGCAAATGGGTTACGCTTTCATAAAAAAAGAGTCGCATTGCTATTAGTTTTCTTTCACAGGACTTTTCAGGGCTCAACACAATAAGGATTTACCTTTTTTTCTCTGACCACACCAAACTAATTATTTCCTTGCCACAAATTTTAAATAATGTGTCAAAACAAGCAAAATACTGCTGTATACATACACTTTTTATTCAACAAAACAGCTGACATTTTAAAATGTATATTCTCACGCATCTAAAACTACGCACAGTGGTCTGTTCTGGCTCCCAGATCACCAGTTAACTATGAATACAACAACATATTAAAGCAATATTATTGTAAAGGATGATTATTAAACTATATTAACAAAAATTACAGCAAGCAAAAGAAAGCGCGTAAAGAACATTCCGTGCGCGATAATGAAAGGATGATGCCGCGCACACGGTTAATGTTAGGCCAATTAATAATCTGTTCAAAGAAGCAAAAGCGACAACAACTGCTGCTGCTTACAAAGAATCTCGAGCCCTTGAAGAACTGTGGGTGCACGAGCATCGCACTAGTTTCATTTCCAGGCACGGTTGCTTTAAGTGAGGAAACAGCACAGGAGTTTTTAAAAACTCGCGCGCATCAAATCATCAAATCATACTAAAGCCCTCGTCAGTGAGTGAGGAAAGCCTGTCTCACCGTGCGCGTGATCCTCTCATTCGTTATTCACCTGCTTTCTTTTCCTCGCGCGAAAAGCTGCTTTTGTCAGTCGTGCTGCTACTCGATTCTAAGATCACATTTGTACGCATATAGACAAACAGTCATAAACTAACAGTCTAATCTGTAGTGACGACGAGCCAGCACTGGCAATTTAAAAATGAGTTTCAGCCAGCCAAAGTGGCTAGTGGGAGTGGCTGTCTAACCCGCCACAACCGAAATCTACCCACATTTGGCGGGTTGGAGGGTGTTGATGTAAAGCCCTGGTGTAAAGTAACAAATTACAAATACTCAAATGACTGTAATGGAGTAGTTTTTCTCAGGAATTGTAATTTACTAAGTAGTTTTTAAAATGTGTACTTTTACTTTCCCTTAAATACATTTTTACTGCAGTATTGGTACTTTTACTCCACTACTTCAACTGTCCTTCGACCTGCAGCCACTACTTTATTTTTTCTTGTCTGGTGATTGGCTAAAGTAGAAAAATCAGTCATGTCATTCCTGTCCAATCAAATTGCACATAGAAAGTAAATTGCATCTGAACTAACCTCAAGACATGGGTACTTTATAAATGCAGCAAACCTCTTAGAAGCATTAAAAACAAATGAAGGAAAGAGGACTTGAACTAATGAGGGAAGGAAAGACCAAATGAATGAATAAAAGATTTAAGGTAGGACTGAACAAACTAATGAAGGAAGGAAAAAATGAAAGAATGAATAAATAAACAAAGAACCAAATGAAGGAAGGAACAAAAGTATGAAAGAATAAGTGAACGAATGAAGGCAGGAACAAACAAATGAAGGAACGAACAAACAAGCAATGGAAAGAATAAAGGAAAGAAAGAACAAAGGAAGGAAAGAAGGAAGAAACGAAGGAAGGAAGGAACAAAGGAAGGAACAAAGAAAGAAAAGAAATAAGAAACAAACAAAGGAAGGAAAGAAGGAAGGAAGAAACAAAGGAAGGAAGAAACAAAGGAAGGAAGGAACAAAGGAAGGAAAGAAGGAAGGAACAAAGAAAGGATGGAAGGAATGAAGGAAGGAAGGATTGAACGAACAAATAAAGGAACGAACAAGCGAACAAACAAACAATGGAAGGAAGGAAGGAACGAACGAAGGAATGAACAAACGAACGAAGGAATGAACAAACGAAGGAAGGAAGGAACGAACGAACGAACAGGAACAAAGGTAGAAAGGAAGGAATGAACAAACAAAGGAACAAACAAAGGAACGAAGGAAAGAAGGAAGGAAGGAAGGAAAAAAGGAAGGAAGAAAAGAACGAAAGAAGTGAGGCAGGAAGGGTGAAACGAAGGAAGGAACAAATGAAAGAACGAACGAACAAACAAAGGAAGGAAGGAACGTATTAACGAATATAGGAAGATCACTAAATGCACCACAGAATGTAACATCCTACATAAACTGCATGTAAATGCATCAACATTTTACAGTGTAATACTCACTTCTCACTACTCTTGAGTACTTTTAAAAGGGCTACTTTTTACTCATACTTAGAGTAATATTCACAACAGATACTTTTACTCTACTTGCACTATATTTTTGGGCAAGTAATGGTACTTTTACTTGAGTATGATTTTTCAGTACTCTTTCCACCACTGTATGTGTATGATCAAATAAGGGTTGCACAAAAGTAATCTAAATGTAATCCAAAAGTAGTCTGATTATTATGGAAGCATAAATGCGTACTCTAATATCTAACCACACATTTGTCCTGTGATTTATAATCAGAAACTGATTACAATTCATAAGTAATCTACCCAGCTCCGCCTGTGAGTTTTAGTGTAGTTGTGTTGTCTGACCTGCTTGGTTGTCGTGCTCCATGCTGTACAGTTCATCATCATCTAATTCAGCGTCTCCAAACAGATACTCGGCCTGACCCTCGCTGCCCTCCGTCTCCTCGTTCTCTGCAAACACACACACTATTATTATTTATTCTAAATACACATTATTATATATATATTACTATCAATGCACATAATTATTTTAGAAAACTAAGACTAAAACTATTGGTTGTACAAGTACAAAGACTGCATTGCTGATTGTCACATGGTAAATCCTGCCACACTAAATTTGTGACCCTTGAGGACAAAGCCAGTCAGTGTAAAGGGCTGGGCTATAATCAAGACGATTTTCATGCGCATTTTGTCAGTAAAGCCGGTTCTAGTAAACCTCCAGCATGTGCTTTCAGATGGAGCGGAGTTTACTACATAGAGTCGTAGTACACTTATAAGCTACTCCAAAATCACCACAGAACTACAATCGAGTGTTTCAAATAAATAATTCTGGGAGATGATTCCATAGTCGTGTGTTTATTAGTTACGCTGAATCAATGAAAGCAGTGAAATATTAGGCGAGTCCCAAATAGCACACCTGTGCACTACAGTATTCTTGTCCATTTTGTAGTATGATTAGTATAAGTAGTGCATTCAGTAATAGACGCAATGGAGAAAACTCGCATCACAGGCACGCTCGTGTCTGGATCCACAAGTATCGCTTTAACAGCCAAGAGGAGAGGAAAAGTTACCCAACGAACACGCCAGCGGGTTAAATGTCCAAAGTGAAAGTGAGACAGAGGCAGAGATGGAGTTTTACAGCATTTCTCCCTAGTAGTGAAATAGCGGCTCGTGCTGTACCTTCTTCAGTGTCAGTGAAAGACTGTCCAGCACACTCACAAGCAGCGAATTGTCCAATTATCTGCTTTTTAAGTAGTAGGAGCATTTTATTTACTCGCCCTCGCCTCCTTCGCCATAGTATTCTACCGCGACATCGCACATATGAGATAAATGACGTCAGTACGTAAGAACCGGTTATGATTATTACTGAACCGATATCGAATTGTCCCCATCTGCATCGCGGTGCACAGAAGAAACAATTCATTTTGACACCCCTAATTTTTGTCTATTGCCAAAAATGTATCTGTGCAACATAAGACTGGTTTTGTGCTCCAGTGTTACTATCAGGAAGAAGGTGCAATACACTTTATATATAAATATGTCTTAGTCTCACCATCATTGTTGTTGAGGTTGGTCTCCAGGCTGTGTATGTTGTCTTGTCTGTTTTCTTTGTTTCTCTCATTGAGAGCAGCACTCATCTCCTTCATACTGAAGCTGCAGTACAGAAAACAAGTAAAAAGGCACACGACTGAGCTTTGGCTTCAGAAATCAAAACTCATATATGTTATCATATGTGTAATCAAATGTAATATCATACCTATTGACGAGCGGAAGGTTTCCTGATTTATTCAGATTGTGATTGGTTGACATGGAGGGATTGGCCGGTTCAGAAAACATGATTCGCAGCATCGTCCATGTGGTAGATTCCTGTATAACACACATCAACACTGAATAAAATGGAAAGTGTGATACAAATCTAATCATTAATTAATCACCATACTAATGAATTTATTAAAAAAATTTGATTTAATAAACATTAAAACAATCATTCATTTTCCTTCGGTTTAGTTCCTTATCTATTAGAGGTCGCCACAGCAGAATGAACCACCAACTATTTCAGTATATGTTTTACACAGCGGATGCCCTTCCAGCTGTAGCCCAATACTGGGAAACACCCATACACTCTCACATTCACACACACTCTCATACACTACGGCCAATTTAGTTTATTTAATTCACCTATAGTGCATGTGTTTGGACTGTGGGGAAACCGGAGCACCCGGAGGAAACCCACGCGAACATGGGGAGAACATGCAAACCTAACATTAAAACACTCAACTATATTTAAAAAGGTGGTCACATGTTTTTTTTTAATGTGTCCTTATAATATAAGAGTTTAAAAATGTCAGAAAAACACTGTCAATTTCTCAGAATGTGTGTTTATCATAAGAATCATTCTGCAGAGATTCTGCTCTGATTGGTCAGCTGGCCAACCCATTTGTGATTGGTCTTTCCCAGCGGCGGACTGGGACAGCATTTTCATCCGGGGAAAGTTATTGAAGGTCAGGCCTAAGTGAGGAGGGGAGGGGGGGAGCGCGATGTTTATGAAAAGTAAGGGGGAACGGGCCAGAATCACAATGGCAGGTCAGGTAGAGCGTCAGGCCACTGGGAAATGTCCCGGTACTCCCTATGGCCAGTCCGCCCCTGGTCTTTCCTATCTCTTCTACATTTTGTGGGTAGGCAGCAATATGCAAATATGTTACTTTGATCATGTTTTATATCCATTTTAGATATAATTTTCAAAAAGATATGTTTTGTTTCCTAATAATGCCGTCTCAGTGTGGACAGATGGCTGAAGCGGAGAGAAAGGCTTTTAAATGAAAATCTCTGGTGAGTGCTCAATATCCTCAATTGTAAGTCGCTTTTGAATGAAGTCATTAGAGCAATTCCAGCGTAATGGATGTGACATTTGCAGTAAAAACTCAAAACATGAATTCACAGAGAAAGTATATATTAAAGGTGCTGTATGTAAGTTTTCGACTCTTCTAAAGCATAAAAATACCACAATATGTTTGCAGATATTTAAGAAACATGCTAAGTGAACATTCTTGTTTATCTAAAAAACAATGGTGAAGTCAGATATTCTGCTTTGAAAATGTGAGTTACATGTTGTTACACAACATCTGTCTTTGTTTTGGTTCATTTAACCCAGTTTAGCCAATTATATTTCAGCACTCCAGGTTGCCTTGGTGGAAAACAGCGTATTTCTTTCATTCATTCAAAAAGGCTTTCAAAGCATGCGTTCGTGACCGAAATGCGACCTCTGGTGAACAGTAGCAGACTCCGCAATGAAAACACAGATTTACAGAGTTCCACGTGAGGTTATTAATTAGCAAATAATATAAATATTATAAACGTAAACATTAGGTGAGCAGGTTACATTGTAACCCCGTGTCCTAACAACACGCTACATGATGAGATTTGCAGTGATAAGCAATTTGGCTATTTGCACCAGACGAAAAACGACAGAAATTTAAATACAGCCATTCATAAGCACAGAATAGTGCACTCACTCACGAAATGGTAAGGTTTGTAATCTATTTAATACATATTAAACCTCTTTAACATTATTAAATATAGATGTTGAATCACTGATACTTGTTGGTTTTGAGTTACAGCTCTAACGCCCCATTCACACGGGGCTTCAGCGTCAACGCTTGACAGAGGGCGTGTCTGAAGTTGCGGCTGACGCGATCGTCATAGCAGCGTCAGCCAATGAAATTAGTCAGCAATAGGCCACTGTCTGAGCTGGTGTATTTGCATACAGAGATCTGACTGGCTGACGCTTCCGTCGGCGCTTGAAAAGTTGAGCAAGTCCCAACTTCTGCAGCGAGCAACGCCTCTGAAGCGGCGCAGACGGATCCACAATGCAGTTTGGCAACGCCTGATGTCACCCATTCAAAGTGAATGGGAAGTGTTGAAGCTGACGCCCCGTGTGAATGGGCCGTAAAGTTCAATTTCAAACGGTTATTTTATTCTTAAGATCTGAGGTGAACTATCTGCTGCTGCTTTCAGTAGTATGGCAATAAATGTCATGTAAAATGGCATTCAAACTCACATTATTAGCATTTAACACTGAATAAAGCACATGAGGTGTAGCTGAGGTGATCATTGACAGTTTTCTTTTGTTCAGCTGCAAGAAATAGAAGCCGTTTCTACAATATAAATTTCAGGTGTTTGTTAGAACAAAAACTCCTTTAAATGTGGAGAATATTCCTTCTATCGGGTGTCGTTGATTTTATTTAGAACACGATTTAAATCAGCCTTTAGGCTCAATAGCCAGGCATTCTCCTGCTGGTCCTCAATCTGGCAACCTGTGCTTGCGTTTGTTTTGATCCAGGAATGCAATACCTAGTTCAACCACTGGGTGTCAAACTTACATACTGCACCTTTAACATTATATTGAAACATCTGTGTATATTTTTTAAAACAACTAATCACAGAGTTAAGGGATCAGAAAAATATCACTCTGTAAAAAAATTTTTATAGTTTAAATGGGGAAATAAACATGCATGATGTGACCAAATAATCTGTGAGTTTACAGTAGACAACATACTTTGTAGAAACGCTTTAATCCTTTGTGAAATAAACTGCACAACCCAAAAGAAACAATGCTAATCAAAAGGATTTTTGTTGGCTCTCTATAGAGCAAAAATTATTGATTTTATTTTATTTTAGCATTTATGAGGAAAAGGCTTCATTATGGATGTGACACCTCTTCGTTATGGATGTGACAGATGTGAAATTGGCACTTGTGGAATCAAAAATAATTGTTTGAAAACATTGACAGAGACATTTTTGAGTGTTTTTACTAGGGGTGTGAACCTACACTGGTCTCACGGTTCGGTTCGGTTATGATTATCATGCCATCGATTCGGTTCAATTCGATATCTCGGTGCATTGACGATGCTTTCCATACATAATTAGATTTTTTTCTTTACAACACAAGAAAAAAAAATTGTATTCAAATCTATAAATGTTTATATTTATATATTACTTGTAATACAATTTTGTCCTTTAATACAAGCAGTCAGATATATGAACTGTACCTTTAATTTTACCTGCTCAAAAAAAACACTCTTTGTGAATGAAAACTCCAATACATGCTCAGAAGACAGCACGAGCAATTCATAAAAGTTTCATAACAAATAAACTAATGTAAATATTATCCCGCTTGCTTTTCTACACCCCTATGATTGGGCATTGTCTTCACCTGCTCAACAGAAAGGGCTGCGCTTGGCTTTAGAAACGAAAGCGCTGTTCACCCATGTGTGACGCGGAAAAAACAGCCGCGGGTCAGTCTATATGCGCATAATACGCGGTTATCAGGTAATCCACAATAGAATAAATACAATACAATAAACTCGCACCACAGGCACGCTTGTGTCTTGATCCACAAACAGCCGAGAGGAGGGAAATTTACCTCACGAACATGCCAGCGGGTCAAATGCCCAAAGTGTGTGTGTGTGTGTGTTTGTGTGTGTGTGTGTGTGTGAGAGAGAGAGAGAGAGTTAGAGTTTTACAGCATTTCTCCCTAATAGTGAAAAGCGGGTCGTGCTTTACCATTCCTCAGTGTCAGTGAAAGATCTGCTTTTTAAATAGTAGGAGTGTTTTATTTACTCACCCTCGCCTCCTTCGCCATAGTATTCTACCGCAACATCGCGCATAGGGGATAAATGACGTCAGTGCGTAATAACCGGTTATGATCTATTACTGAACCGATATCGAATTGTCCCCATCTGCATCGCGGTGCACCGAAGAAACGATTAATTTTGACACCCCTAGTTTTTACAGTACTGCAATACAAGCCTAGACAAAAAACCTAGAAAGGGTCTCGCTATTTTGGTGAAAACTTGATTTTTTTCATGGTAAGGTCTACATTTGCATGGAATTGCTCATCTGCTAAATGAATAAATGTAAATGTAAGCTACGATAAAGTTGCATGTCAACGAGTGTGTGTGTGTACCTGCGGTCTGTTGAGCTTCTTGGCGACGTGAGCGTTGTGTTCACAGAGTTCAGCAAAGGGTTTGCCGCTCAGTAAGTAACTCTGAGCGGTGTTGATGAACCAGTCCATGCCGGCGCTGCTGTCGGCTTCGCTCTCAAACACACTGAGAGCGCTGGACACCTGCGCAAACTGCTCCGTCACGTCCGGCTTCTTGAAGAAGAAGATGGGGTACCTCCGGTCACCGCCTGGGTACGTTTTACGCCCCACGTCCCCGGCAGAAGCAGGAGCTATGAGGAAAGATCATGTTCTGATGAGAAGTTTGTTGGTAATGATACAGAGGCTCAGTGTTTAAATGAATATAACAATAACAGCTAGTAAACAGTTTTTTTAAAACACTGTCTTTATAAATTGTATTAACAAAACATACAAAATAATAAAAATATATAGATATTTATATTTAGATATATTTATATAATTACAAATACAGTAGAAATCATAATTATTAGCCCTGCTGTGATTTTTTTCTTCATCTTCAAATATTTCCCAAACGATGTTTAACAGAGTAAGGAATTTTTCACAGAATTTCCTATAATATTTTTACTTCTGGAGAAAGTCTTATTTGTTTTATTTCTGCTAGAATAAAAGCAGTTTTTAATTTTTTCAAAAACATTTTAAGGTCAATATTATTAGCCCCCTTAAGCAATATTTGTTTTTGATTGTCTACAGAACAAACCATCGTTATGCAATGACTTTCCTAATTTCCCTAACTTGCCTAGTTAACCTAGTTAAGCCTAAAAATGTCACATTAAGCTGAATACTAGTATCCTGAAAAAAATCTAGTCCAATATTATGTGCAGTCATCATGGCAAAGATAAAATAAATCAGTTATTAGAAATGAGTTATTAAAACTATTATGATTAGAAATGTGTTGAAAAACTCTTCTCTTCCTTAAACAAACATTGGAGAACAAAAATATACAGGGGGACTAACAATTCTGACTTCAACTGTATATAAATACATAAATGCATGTACATACACATACAATATAAAGGTATCAAAACAATGGTAGATTAATAGCAGTTGATACAAGAACTTATACGGACAAAAGATTCGTATTAGCTTCCTTCAGAAATCCTACAAAGACAATTCTTGCAACCATTGTTTAAAATGAGGGCTTGCTGTATTTTTCCAATGACGAGCTATTATAAGTTCTGCATGTAATAAACAGAAAATCAACAATTTCTTATCTGAGCTAGTAAAAGATGTTGAGCGTAAATAATAAGGAAAAAGTGGTCAAAAAGGCAGGAATTATTGTGGCTGATTGGAATATTGGCCAAAAATGAACACTCTGAAAGTGCTGTAGTGTAACATGTCAATCACTAAAATATGAAATAAACACAAACATTTGAACACTCAAATTTTTCTCAAAATTGAAAATAATTTACTTTTTATTTATATTTTACATTTATTAATTCTTTTTATTAAAATGCATATATTTTTAATAATAATGACTCTTTAATAATCATGACTTTGTCAGATGAACCTCTTAAAATATACAGTTGAAGTCAGAATTATAATCCCCCCTTTGATTTTTTTCTTCTTTTTTTAAATATTTCCCAAATGATGTTTAACAGAGCAAGGAAATTTTCACAGTATGTCTGATAATATTTTTTCTTCTGGCGAAAGTCTTATTTGTTTTATTTCAGCTAGGATAAAAGCAGTTTTAAAATTTTTAAAAAACATTTTATGGTCAAAATTATTAGCCCCTTTAAGCTATATTTTTTCTCGATAGTCTACAGAACAAACCATCGTTATACAATGACTTGCCTAATTACCCTAACCTGCCTAGTTAACCTAACCTAGTTAAGCCTTTAAATGTCCCTTTAAGCTGTATAGAAGTGTTTTAAAAAAATATCTAGTCAAATATTATTTACTGTCATCACGGCAAAGATAAAATAAATCAGTTATTAGAGATGAGTTATTAAAACTATTATGATTAGAAATGTGTTGAAAAAATCTTCTCTCCGTTAAACAGAAATTTAAACAGGAAAATAAACAGGGGGGCTAATAATTCAGGGGGGCTAATAATTCTGATCGCAACTGTACATAAAATTTGAGACTTTTTTTAAATTTCATATTTTAAGTGCATAACTTGAAAGTCATTATAAGAGTTTGTCAAAAAAATTATTTCTTTTTTTACTTTTCAAAAATATTTACTTGTATTTTACCCTTTTTTACTTTTATTAATAACATTTTTGACATCATTAAAAAATTATTTATTTATTATTTATCCATCCATCTATTCTGTGGGGCTCATTAAAAGAAAAGAAAAAATGATACATGGATCACATATTAAAAAAAACTGGAATAATTTCCAGAGTTTAGATTTAGAACAATGATTTCATAAAGTTTCAGTTGTTTTTTTATTAATTTTTAAATATGTAAGTATAAAAAGCCACAAAAGTAGTTAAGGTAAAGAAAAAATAAAACAAAACAAAAACATAAAAATAAACAAAAAAACAAAAACATGAACGAATGCAAGCACGCACGAGTGCACGTACACGTGCATGCGAGAACGAACGAACGAATGCACACACATACAGTTGAAGTCAGAATTATTAGCCCACTCTGAATTATTAGCATCCCTGTCCCCCCCCCCCCCCCCCCCCCCCCCCAATTTCTGTTTAACAGAGAGATTTTTTCAACACATTTCTAATCGTAATAGTTTTAATAAATCATCTCTAATAACTGATTTATTTTATCTTTACCATGATGACAGTAAATAATATTTTACTAGATATTTTTCAAGACACTTCTATACAGCTTAAAGTGACATTTAAAGGCTTAACTAGGTTAATTAGGTTAACTAGGCAGGTTAGGGTAATTAGGCAAGTTATTGTATAACGATGGTTTGTTCTGTAGAATTAAAAATTAGCTTAAAGGGGCTAATAATTTTGTCCTTAAAATGGCTTTTAAAAAATTAAAAACTGCTTTTATTCTAGCCGAAATAAAACAAATAAGACTTTCTCCAGAAGAAAAAATATTATCAGACATACTGTGAAAATTTCCTTGTTCTGTTAAACATCATTTGGGAAATATTTAAAAAATAAAAAAATTTAAAAGGGGGCTAATAATTCTGACTTCAACTCTGTGTGTGTATATATATATATATATATATATATATATATATATATATATATATATATATATATATATATATATATATATATATATATATATATATATATATATATATATATAGCAACACTGCCAAGGTCGACCACACTATTTTGCAGGACCATGTGCACCCAATGGTTCAAACATTGTATCCTGAAGGCGGTGCGGTGTATCAGTATGATAATGCACCAATACACACAGCAAGACTGGTGACCAAGTGGTTTGATGAACATAAAAGTGAAGTTGAACATCTCCCATGGCCTGCACAGCCACCAGACCTAAATATTATTGAGCCACTCTGGGGTGTTTTGGAGGAGCGAATCAGGAAACATTTTCCTCCACTAGCATCGCGTAGTGACCTGGCCACTATTCTGCAAGAAGAACGGCTCAAAATCCATCTGGCCGCTGTGCAGGACTTGTATCTGTCATTCCCAAGATGAATTGATGCTGTATTGGCCGCAAAAATAGGCCCTACACCATACTAATGAATTATTAATGTGTCTAAAACAAGGCATTTCATTGTTCAACTCCTCTACATATAAACACCATGTTGTTATACATAAATCTGGTTTGTTTGTGTGTTTTTCGGTCCCTCACCAGTCATCAGGCTCTCTTTAGCAGCAAACGCCAGGTCCCCGAAGAGCCCGAAACAGAGTCCCTCAGGATTAGCACGGTCGACGGGTCTGCTGGCGTCCTTGAACATGTGCTGGTACAGTGTGCTGTCTTTGGAGCCTGACAGCAGGAAGTACGGGTCGTGCTGGTGCCGCCACACGATGCCCGTGGTCACGTCTTTGTGCTCCTCGAAAGTGGCGAAGGGGATGAACGGCCGCCGGACGTCCCACACGTAGATGTTGTGGTCCACCATCATGGAGCAGGTGGCCAGATGATAGCGGCGTTCTGGACGCCACTTGACCCGCGCCACCGAAGCGATGGTCTGGACACAGTAGATCTCTTTCACACGATTGGTGGACATGTCCCACACCTTCACCATCTTATCACGGCCACCTGTTGCCAGCCAGCCTCTGACACACAGAAATATAAACACTGAATCAAGACTAAAATATATCTGGATCCATAAACGTTCTCAAACTGAAGATAAAAACAGATTTTAAAAAATTTATCTTAAAATTAATTTTTTTCATTTATACTTATAATATTTACTTCAATTCAAACATTAATTTCTAACTTTAGAAACCAAAAAGATATACTTAAACTAATAATATTTCTACTGTTATAATTATATTACAACATATTATAACATAACAATAGTTTAATAGTATAATAATATTAACTAAATAGGAATGTTATTATTCAATGATATTATTTATAATTTTATTCATTTATTACTATCATTATATTTTTTTTTATTATTATTACTATTCCTACTCATTTTATTTTATAAGAAAACAATAATAAAAAATAAAATATTAAACAAATAACTGAATTTAAAATAAAATAATGATTATTATAATTTAATATTATTCTTATAATAATTATTATTTTAAATGTTATAACATTTATTATATAATACATATTTATTAATTATTTTCTAATTATTATAATATATTTTTATTATTATCTTCTGACTTGTTTTCATTTTATGAGAAGGAAATAATATACATTTACACACACACACACACACACACATATATATATATATATATATATATATATATATATATACACACACACACACACACACACACACACACACACACATTACTACTACTAACAATAATAACATTAAATTAAAAATATTATAAAAATGCAAATAATGGTTATTATAATTTAATATTATTATTATATAATTTTGAATAAATTAATTATTTTAAATAATTATTATAATATAATAATCATTATTTTAAATTGCATATTATCGCTTATTTGTATAATATTATTATGTATTTTTATATATTTTTTTAAATATTTATTATTATTTGTATGGTTTCACATTTTATCTACTTAAAATGTTTACTTGTTTCAGTTTGGAGCGCACACACACCTGTCCTCAGGATGCCAGTCACAGCAGAAAACAGGTCCGGTGTGTGCGGTGAACATCCTCTCATAGCGGTCGGGTCTGCGAATGTCCCACAGCTGCACATTTCCATTCTCGAAAGAAGCCGCAAACGTGAAATAATCCTTCATACTGAACTGCACATCTCTGACGCTCTCCGACTGACCTGCAAAAACACACACAGATGCCCACAAACAGTGGATAACAATCGCCTCTGGGTTAAAGACATTTTTCACAAACAGAATCGTTTTATTTTAAGTCAAGATACTCCAGACAAAACTGTTTATGGGGGGTGGGGGGCTTGAATTTGTTATTAATTATACATATAATAATTGGAGCAAGATGATTTACACATTTTAATAAGAGGACATATTAATTTAACACGTTTCATTTCAGTTAGCGACAGTGTTTTTTGACCAATCATTTTAGTCTTCGTTTATAAAAAATATAGTATACACTTAAAGTCAGAATTATAAGCCCTCTTAAATTATTAGCCCCCCTGTATATTTTTCCTCCTACTTCTGTTCAAAGAAGATTTCTTGAACACATTTCCCAGAATAGCAACGTCCACTAAAGGAGGTCGAGCCTTCTCATTTATGGCCCCTAAACTTTGGAATAGCCTTCCTGATAATGTCCGAGGCTCAGACACACTCTCTCAGTTCAAAACTAGATTAAAGACCTATCTCTTTAGTAAAGCACACTAAGGTTGTCATAATACCATTAATTCACATTACGCCACAGCCATATCACCCTGCAGCCCAAGACCGGTTACTCACTGAAGCTAAGCAGGGCTGAGCCTGGTTAGTACCTGGATGGAAGACCACATGGGAAAACTAGGTTGCTGTTGGAAGTGGTGTTAGAGAGGCCAGCAGGGGGCGCTCAACCTGTGGTCTGTGTGAGTCCTAATGCCCCAGTGAAAAGTGAAGGGGACACTACACTGTCAGTGGGCGCTGTCTTTCGGATGAGACGTTAAACTGAGGTCCTGACTCTCTGTGGTCATTAAAAATCCCATGACACTTCTCGTAAAGAGTAGGGGTGTAACCCCGGTGTCCTGGCCAAAGTCCCTCAATCGACACTTACCCATCATGTCCTCCTAATAATCCCCATCCACCGAATTGGCTCTATCACTGTCTCTTCACTCCACCAATAGCTGGTGTGTGGTGAGCGCACTGGCGCCGTTGTCCTGTGGCTGCCGTCGCATCATCCAAGTGGATGCTGCACACTGGTGGTGGTGTGGAGAGACCCCCCTCATGATTGTGAAGCGCTTTGGGTGTATGGCCATACACAATAAATGCGCTATATAAATACACATTACATTACATACTACAGTATACCAGCTGAAGTATCGTGACCAAGTAGTATTGCGATACTGTAATTCATAACTCAAATCTATGAAATAAAGAAAATTGTCAGAAATATTATATTTTATGTTATAATAGGCTTACTTGAATTGAATTTATAATTCCCTTATTATTAAAACAAGTATTGCACATCACTTCACCTAAAACGCTTTAGTGTTTTTGTTAAAATAAGATTAATGACCAAAAAAAATTAATTGAAATCAAGATACAAATTATACCGAATGAAATTCGTTACAAAAAGATCAAATTAGGCAATATGAAGTGGTCAAAAATTTATTAAAAAATAATTTCAATGTTTCCTGTTGCTCTTTTGGGTTTTTTATCTATTTTTTTTTTTTTTTTCAGGTAAGAATTCACTTGGAGTTGTTCTTTTTAAGAGATTGTTCGGTTGTTGTAGCTACTACAGTAAATTATATCAAAGTCTCTTTAAGGCAAGTCATTTCACTCAGCGGCCATCTTTGAAACACCTCTCGGGCAGTATGCTCGGGCATTCTGTTAGAATTGGGAAACATCAAATTCTCCAAAACTGCTTGCCAAGCTGACGATTAAATTCCATATTACAAATAACCAATAAAATTAAAGCACAACCATCTATTTAGTTTCATTTTTAAATGTTCGTATCACACAAAATCTGCAGAAACTCACGTCTGGTCCGAGCTCCTCCCCTGGAGAATTGTCATTCTATAGCGATCGCTAATTGGCTCCTGTACTAGAAGGCGGGCTTTATTCGCCATATAGTGACTTGTCTTGTGTATTCTATAGTCTTTGACTATATTGACAGGAACAGAAATGAACTGATTCAGATGTGCGTTCGAACTGAAGAGTCAGAAAACGTGCAATAATCTACCATAAATGGCGTGGATTCTACACAGTTTTGCAACCTTAAAGGGCTCCACAGACTATTCAAATAAAAAGGTCTCTTGTTGCACAGGCATACGAGCATTTTAGTGACTTTTCCACATGCAACATTATGTGTTTAATAGATAGACCGATGACGATACTACCGTTTCCAAACTATAGTGGCACCGGCGATATTTTGGAGCCATAGTGTCACGATACTACCATAGTACCGGTAAACCGTGCAACCCTAAAGCACACACAATGCATGACAGGTGAGCGGGCTTGACAATACCACCTGTAGGACACACTCCTCCTGTCTTAATGCACCAGATATTTTATTAGTAATACTCATATGCTTTACATATTTGTTTCTATGTTTGAGTATATAACTACTATTTTCATTTATAGCACTTCATTTTTGCATCGATATTTAATATATCTTTTTTAAATACACTATGAACAGCAGCTACGCTAACTGTTTTCTTTGTTTCTCCATTTCCACCTGGGTATAACCATCCTGAGGCCTCTAGAGATTGTGCAGCGCAATTGATGGGATCCAAGACCTGTGAATTGATGATGCCAAACATCGAGGACCTCAAGGACAACACATACGAAGAGATGATGCCAACCATGGTGGACTTCAAGGACAACACATATACTTAATACACTTCGTTAAACATGTTCACATAGACGTCACCTATATTCAATAAATTTGCAGGTTAACTATTTATTTAATAACTTATATTTAATGGTAACTTTAACCTAATTTGATTGTAATGCAATAATATGCACCTTTTCTAAAGCTGCTTTGAAACCATAATTATTGTTAAAAGCGCTGTACAAATAAACTTGAATTTAATTGAATTTCTAAACACAATAGTTTTAATAACTCATTCCTAATAACTGATTTATTTTATCTTTGCCATGAAGACAGTAAATAATATTTGACTAGATATTTTTCAACATACTAGTATTCAGCTTAAAGTGAATTAGGCAGGTTAGGGTAATTAGGCAAGGCATTGCATAACGATGGTTTACCCTGTAGACAATTGAAAACAAATATTGCTTTAAGGGTCTATTAATATTGACCTTAAAATGCTTTAAAAAAAATTAAAAACAGCTTTTATTTTAACCGAAATAAAACAAATAAGACTTTCTCCAGGAGAAAAAACATTATAGGAAATACTGTGAAAAATTCCTTGCTCTGTTAAAGGGCCACGAAACCCCCCTGTCTCAGCAGGGTGTTTTCACACCTCTAGTTTGAAAAAAGTCAGGAAAGTGGGCGTGTCCAGCTCTGGGAGTGTGGGAGTGTCGGAGGAGGGAAGGACTTGCAAAGAAGGGAGTTTCCATTTGGGCACGTGCTGATTTCACAGGCAAAACAAACACACAGACGCAGTATGTTTGATACCGCACGGGGAATGGGAGAAAAAAATCCTCCGCATTTCTCTGTAACTTATGTACTTGGTAGGTAGCGTCAGAAAGCCGTGTGTGTATCTATGTCACAAAATGCAGCAAAAATCCTGCACGACGGGAATAGTTTGTGTTAACATGTTTACACTCGGAGAGCAGCACTTACAGCGGATCTTTCAATCTATAATATTGTACTGTAATATTGCAGTGATATTACCATACCGTAAACTTGGTAACTAAATCATTTTGACTGAGGTATGTCTTTAAAAACTGAAAGAGCACTGCTGACGATACAAACTAACTTTGCAATCTGGGTTAAACAAAGGAAACTGCACTGCACACACTTACTAAATCTGTAGACCGACAATCAAACTGGAGCTGTGTCTTTTTATTAAAAGGAGACGAGCGGCAAATCCGGATTTCATCATTTCCAGATGCGAAAAGCTCTCAGGTAAAAATGTTCCTTACAAACGCATTTCTGTCGCGTGTCGCGTGCACTATAATCCACACGTGAGTCCATCAGCTCTCCAAATTCTAGTTCTTTCACTTGTTTTGGCAACACAACGTGGCGTCTCTCTGCCGTCTGAACGCTGTAAACAGGTAAACAGTCTCCGGAGCTATCGTGCATATTAATGAAGTTTCACGTCATACACAATAGAGCGCGCTGATTGGTTTGAAGCACGTCTTTGTCATGAATTAATGCCGTACACTCAGATACGTCACAATGTTCTCGAAAAGACAGAGAGCCACTCTCCAGGCTGGATTTACACCTAAGTATCTCATGATCGTGACGCAGCTTCAAAAATTCGTTTCAAACCGGAAGAACGAATTTGCTCAAAATAACGCAAAAACAACCAATTTTCACTTTTTACTGAAATATATGTGTCCTAATAGTGTTTATAGCAGCGTGGGACACATATATTACTGTCAACATTTAAAAAAATGTGTTTTGGTGTTTCGTGACCCTTTAAACATCACTTGGGAAATATCTGGAAATTCACGGGAGGGCTAAAAATTTTGACTTCAACTGTAAATTTAGACTTGTAAATTCCTAAAATGACCTTGGCACATACTTCAGCCCATGCATTTGCGGTAATAAAGTTCACACGCACCAGAAAAAGTGCTGACGCTCTCCTTCTTGCGCAGGTCGAAGCACTTCATGAATCCGTCCTGCGAGCCGGACAGCAGCATGTTGACCTCTGTCGGGTGAAAGCAGACCTTGTTGACGGTGCGCTTGTGTTCGGTGAAGAGCTGCTCCTGTTTGTTTCGGCAGGGTCTGGACAGGTTCCAGGTGACCACGGCTCCATTGGTGGCGGCGGTGGCCAGCAGGTTCTCCTCCATCTGATGCCACATCACGTCCGCGCAGCTGAAGTTGAGTGAGGGTTTGCGGCCCACACGCAGGTTCAGGCGCTCCACAAAACCATCCTCCTCTAAACCGTAGATCTTGAAGATATTACGGCCGGCCACCACCACCTGAAAAACACAACCACACACCATGCTTCACAAAAAAAACTGGATTTAATCGCACTTATACAAGAATAAAAATACATTTGGATTATTTGGTCTTTATTGGGCAAAAAAAACAATAAAACTTCATTGACATTGGTTACAGTATAATTTAAAAAACAAACAAAAAAACATCTTGTAAAAACATCATAATAATAAGCCCACGAGGGTTTTTCCAATGAGTATTCACACGAGTGCTCTATAAAGGGTTATATAATAATTTATGTTGATATTAATAAGAATATAAGTAATAATACAATTTACTAAAATATATACAAATTAATTAAATTAAATCACAGTTATACATTAGATTATAAATTTAAATTAAATATAAATTTAATTTAGATATTTATAATATTGACGATATTTAAATGACAAATACAAATATTTACATTTACATACATATGCATATAAAATATATCACCAATATGAATTACATTCTACATTTTAATTTACATAATGTAATTTGCATAATTTAAATATTCATTAAAACACAAATAATACAATATGTAAATATTGATATTTAAAATAAACATTTTTAAAATACACAATAACATGAAATAACTGGCGTGAAATTGAAATATAGCAATACTTAATTACAAATTACTATAAAATACAGATATATACATTGAAATGACAAATACATTTAAACTACTGTTAGATTATAAATTATACATAATAATTACAGTTGCGATCAGAATTATTAAACACCCTTAATTATTAGCCCTTCTGTTTATTTTTTTCCCCAATTTCTGTTTAACAGATAGAAGATTTTTTCAACACATTTCTAAACATAATAGTTTTAATAACTCATTTCTAATAACTGATTTATTTTATCTTTGCCATGATGACAGTAAATAATATATGACTAGATATTTTAAGACACTTCTATACAACTTAAAGTGACATTTAAAGGCTTAACTAGGTTAATTAGGTTAACTAGGCAGGTTAGGGTAATTAGGCAAGGTATTGTATAATGATGGTTTGTTCTGTAGACTATCGAAAAAAATATAGCTTAAAGGGGCTAATAATATTGACCTTAAAATAGTTTTTCAAAAATTAAAAGCTGCTTTTATTCTAGCCGAAATAAAACAAATAAGACTTTCTCCAGAAGAAAAAATATTATCAGACATACTGTGAAAATTTCCTTGCTCTGTTAAACATCATTTGGGAAATATTTAAAAAAGAAATATAATTCAAAGGGGGGCGAATAATTCTGACTTCAACTGTATATACACACCAGTTAATCTGCAACCAGATTAACTAAAACACTGTAAATAAAAACTTAATTGCATTACATTTACAGGAGTATATTTTGTAAGAAAACACTATTATAATGTGTTGCCTTGAATTTCATTATTATTATTATTATTTCAATTTACTGGGTGTTTTTCTTTGATTTAAAACAGGCAGCATTTAGACATGCAAAAAAAATTTTTTAAATCACCAAATGCACAGTGAGTATAAATGTGACCTGTGTGGCGTCCCGACAAACGCTGATGGCGTTTGCTGGTGCGTCCAGGTGGCAGAACATGGTCCGTCCACTGATGGTGCTCACCCTGGTCATCTTCTCCATCTCAAGCTGAAAATCAACGAGAAGAAGAGCAAAGACGGAAACAAACACACACACAGAGATGAGCGATAAGCAAAGACAGAAACACACACACACACACACACACACACACACACACACACACACACACACACACACACACACACACAGACAGAGAGATGAGCGAGAAGTCAAATAAAGCAGATGCTGCAGTTCAGTCTCCAGCCAGCAGGTAGAGCACAAATTCATCAACATCATCATCTTCATATGGGGGATTAAGGAATTACGGGAACATTTTGCATCTCCAAGATAAACCTTTATTATTATTTTTCAAAAACAGAAACTTTAATTTTGAATAATAACACAAATTATATCAAGTTATCCCTAAAAAATAATGCTTGTATGTGTATATAGGGAGATTTTTGTCCTGACCATATTAAGGACTCCCACTATAGTTATTTTTGACTGTCTCAGCCTCCTGAATCATACATTCATTTATTCATTCATTTTCTTTTCGGCTTAGGACCTTTATTAATCCGGGGGCGTCACAGCAGAATGAACCACGAACTTATCCAGCATATGTTTTACGCAGCGGATGCCCTTCCAGCTGCAACCCATCCCTGGGAAACACCCAAACGCTCATTCACACATATACACTATGGACAATCTTAGCTTGCCCAATTCACCTATACTGCATGTCTTTGGACTTAAATTTCTGTTATTTCTCAGCCACATATTTTAAATAATGTGTCAAAACAAGCAAACTCTAGTTATATACATATATATTTTATTAGCACCACCTTTCTTTAAAAAAAATACAAGTTTTAAAAGCTATAATAAACAAAATGTATGCACAACATAAATTAAAATTTTTTTTAAGTAATTTTGTTTCTTAATGTTCAATAAAATATTTTCTGAATTCTGAGGTCTAAATCAAGGTTAATGTTTATTTTGAGGGTAACTACACCTTTAACTTCTAAATTATTTTAAAATGCTATATAAAAAAAAACTGTATTTTTTTATGTCATTTATTTAATCGACACTCACAATGAGATACTAATCTAAAAGTCTTCTGAAAATCAAACCAAAACAGAATATTTCTCACGAATGCAATGTAGCATAAACAATATTAAATTCAAGACAATCAGAACGTCTCAAAGTTTTAAAAGCTATAACACATTACAACATAAATTTATGCATAAAAACATGGAGAACTTTTAAACAAATGTTATTGTGAGGATGTAAGGAAGACAATTAAACCATACTGATAAATAGTTATGAAATGTTAATTTTTTAGATGGATTTGTTGGTTGTACTGATATGCTATAGTTTTACATGGACAATTAGTGAAAATTATGACCTGTTTAAAGGTATTTAAGACCAACATCGGCATATTTCAGTGAATTTTTTAAGGCCTTAAATTTAGTTTTTGAAGACATTTTAAGACCTTGCAAACACCCTGAAAAAAAAACTACAAGTTTTATGCCCTTTGAACACAATATATTTTATTTTGAGAAACATTTAAAATATTTTGGAGCTGTAAACATGTCAGGCTGCTCTCTTCATTAGTTTCAAAAACACAGATTTCTTTCAAATTTAAAATGGCATCTTTGGATATTTTTTTTTCTGCTGCTGATACTGTTGTCCTGAAAAGCTTTTAAAAAATGTAAATTAAAAATCTTACACATACCTTAGGAACGGTATAGCAGACAATATTGATGTTTTTAAAACCTTGACTTTTCTAAACCGCGGTATACCTTGAAAACGGTTATCGTCCCATGCCTACTATTGACGCAAGCTCAGGGTCCCTATGTGATATTCAGTGTATATATCTATGACATTTAGCAAGAAATGATATGTAGAAGCATCTACACATAGATGCAAGCAATAGACTCACGCTTTGTGTCCAAAGCCTGTTGTGTTGAGAAAGAAAAAAAATCAGATAACCTTCAAGCTTTACTCCACACCAAGTCCTTTGAAAAAAGCGAGAGCAGAAAAAACATTCTTCAGTGTGTTTAACAACATAAATGACAAACTATTGTACTACATATGCATTTATTAATAATATGCTTATAAAACAATATAACAAATAAATATGCTTACTTGATGTAAAACAGCCAACATGTCAGGGAATATTATTGTTATTGCAGCACAGACTTGAACAGATTTTTTCTCTCTCTCTCTCCATCTGTTTTCTCATGCAAACTTCGAGATCAAAACTCCAGTGTGTGGCCGCCGGTGGGTGACGTCACACACACATTTACGAAGGCGCGTTTAACATCTGTATAAGGAATTTCACACCAACCTACAGAAGAGAAGAGAAACAAGGCATATTAATAAAACACTAATATCATAAAACATTAAGTGAAATATGTACTGAACGCTGCTGCTAAAAACCATATTATACCTTTTTAAATATATTTATATAAATATTTTTATACAATTTATTCAATTTATTATGTCCCTTATGACTAGGCCCACACGGAATCTGCGTGCGCAGAATTCCGCAGATTTTTCGCCGATTTTTAGCCCATCATTAATTCTGTTTATTTACTTACAGTTAACTATTTACTGTTAATCTAATTGGATTTGCATTTTAAACATTAAATAAAAGTTAAAAAGATATTATTTTTTATTTCACATTTTAAGGTTTTAGTTATGAGACTCGTTCCCAGAGATGGGTTGCGGCTGGAAGGGCATCCGCTGCGTAAAATCGTGCTGGATAAGTTGGCGGTTCATTCCGCTGTGGCGACCCCGCAAGGGACAAAGCCGACAAGAAAATGAATGAGTTATGAGACTCCCAAAAGAATTCCGTAGAAATCCGCAGATTTTTACCAAAATTCTCAGCAGAAATAGCAAAAAACGTCCGCAGATTCTGTCTGGCCCTGCTTATGACTATAATTAATAAATAAATTAATAAACAAATCTAAAAAAATACATATTTATAAACTAAATCATATTTTCACTTGAATATAGCTGCTTATTTACAGTTATATTTTACATAATTTGTATATTTTATCACCACAATTAGTGCATTATTAAATAATATAACACAATTAATAATCAATTACATGACACAATTACAATGATTGGCATTTCTAAATATTATATAAGCATGACATTTATAAAATATTAAAAATGATATGAGCAATTCCATGCAAATGTCAACCTTGCCATGAAAAAAAATTAAGTTTTCACCAAAATAGAGAAACCGTTTCTACATTTTTTGCGTAAGCAAGTATTTTACAGTACTTTTAAAATACTCATAAATATATCTGTCAGTGTTTAAATCTATTATATTTAATTTGCCAAAATCACACAAGTGGCAATTTCACAGGTGTCACATCCATAACGACACTTTTTCCTCATAAATGCAAAAAAAATATGAAATAAAATAAAATCAATCATGTTTGTTCTATAGTGAGCTGACTCATATAGGTTTGATTAGCATAGTTTCTTTTGGGTTGTGCAGTTTAATTGACAGAATTTCTAAAAAAGTATGTTGTATACTGAAAACTCACAAACTTTTTTTGTCACATCCATAACGCATGTTTATTTCCCTCATTAAAAGTATAAAAAACGTTTACAGATTGATATTTTTCTGGTTCCTTAACTCGGTGGTCAGTTGTTTTGGAAAATATAAACAGATGTGTCAATATAATGTTAACGTATACTTTCTATGTGAATTTATGTTTTAAGTTTTTACTGCAAATGTCACATCCATAACGCTGGAATTGCTCGTATATTATTATTAATAATACTTAGCATACAAAATTGTTTTAAATGTAAAAATAATACACATAAACATGACATGGGTCTGATGATATAGTTACATTAAATTAATCATGCAATTACTTGAATTTTACCTGCAATAAGGGTCATATGTAACGTTATAGCATTGTTTTTCGTTTTATTAATTTATCTGCACTGCGATATACGTTAATAATTACCATTATTATTACTTTATTTAGCAATAAGCTTATTAACGCAGTGTTTGTGATTGTAAAAAGGCAGAAGCATCGATTAAATGCCAACATTTTAAATAAATAGGATTTTATCCATATTATCCGACTGCTGCTTCGAGGTCATAAAAGTAAAACATTTTCTCAAAACATTACAGAGCTATAAATTTAAGCTAAATGCAAGTAGTAAATCTGAGTTAGTTAGTTCTGTAGAGATTTTGTCACAACAAAAGTTGTGTATACGGCTTTATAAACACCTCGGAGCAACTCGTACAGCTCGAGTCTATAACGCTGCTCCTCGTGTCGCCGAATATTAAAGATTATCTGCAGTATGAGTTTATATAAGTCTGAAATAACCGCACAGAACTTACCCCTTCAAAACAAATGTGTCCGTTCACGAGAAGCGGATGTAGAATCATTGTTTACGTTCTCCGCTGACGTCACGTCCCGTCGTAAGGCGCGCTCCTTTAGTGCGTCAATAAAACTGCAGGAAAAGAGCTGCGAGATTTGCTAAAGAACGCCTTTACAAGTTCACAAAACAGGTTATTTTTCATAATAACTCCTAATGTGCTGTTGTTTAACGTGCTTCGTGTGTTGTACATGTTGTAAAGCGCGTGTTTGTGTGCTGTTACGGACAGTGTTGGGGAAGGTAGTTGCGTTACTTAGTTACTTTTTATGGAAAGTGATGCGTTACGTTACTTTTGCGTTACTTTTTCTTACCTGGATGAGGCTTGATCTGTTCAAAACTTGCAGGTTTTTTTTTTAAATAGACGAGCTCTGTGATTAACAATGCACGTTATAACCTTCATTTACCTTAAAAAAACACACAAAAAAATAATAATTTTGAATAATGTTATTTTTGTAAATCTTCCTGACCCAGAGCGATGCTGTATATGCAGATTATTTAAAGTTTAAAGCAATGTGTTTGCTACTTTTGTACCTATTGTCTTATTAGTAAGTAAAATAACTGTCCGTTGAGACATACTCCTTTTTTTTCTCGATGCGTTCAGAATAGTGAGATCGCAGTGTCTGTTCCCATCCCCTCATTCTCTCATTGAGTGCCTGATTCAATGTGACTAAGTTAATTTTAATTCAGCAATTAATTTTTTTTAGCGAATTAATAAAAAAAATAAAAATAAATAAAAAATTAAATAAATAAAAAGTTGAATATTATTACAAATTTTATAAAGTAATGCATTACTTTACTTAGAAAAGTAATATGACGTAACCCCTATTTTTTTACAGTCTATGGTTAACCTCAACACTGGTTATGGAAGCATATGCGAAGCAAAATATATTTTGAAATGTTTGATGCAAAACGGAAATAACAGTTCTTTATTTAAATTTGCATTCTTCATATGCAAGGTTTCCGCTACATTCATTTTTCCGTGGCGGGCCGCCACACCAAAATTCATCCCGCCACGGCTGCATTACAACGCATTTAAAACATTCAGTCGTGTTTTTTTATAGCGGGTTATAATCGCACCAAAACATATTGAAAGGTAAGTGAATTAAACAGCGCAAACTTTTCTGTAACCGTAGTGCTGTGTGCTATTTGTTCAACCCTTTAAGGTGGCATACTGACTGACTGACAGCTGTGTGATGCGTGAGGCCATAGAGGTAAAGTTGGTTTTATATTCGGATATTCAGACATTCTCCTTAATAATAAAATTTCAGAAAAGTATTCTTTGCAAATTCTAAATAGGGAAATCATATTAGCAGCCAATGACTATCAAAGTACAGCATTGTTTACAGTCAATTAGATAGTGTTAATGTTGTTTTGAGGTCATACTTGCATGCTAATTCTGACCGAATATTCAAAGTAACATGGTAAACATTATAGAGACTTCTAAATGAACGAATGTGCGAATATAAAACCAACTTTACCTCTATCGTGAGGCCAGCAAACACGGCGTAGCTTTCAGTTAAGATGAACACAGTTTCCATATAAGTATACTTTATTGATAAAGGTCATTGGCTCTGCATACAATGATTTTATCTTGCTGTAGTTTATAGCCGTTTCACTTTACTTCAGGACGCATCAATGTCGCAAAACGCACAAAAACGCACTAAATCGCACTTCAGCAGTGTTTATTTGACAGCGCACATAAAGATCTGCACTTGAGCAGAGTATATTTGAGGGCGTGCAAGACGTTTTGTGCACAAACAGAGGAAATCGGCGCGCAAGCAAAGAGATTCGCATGCTCGTATTACATGAATGCGATCTCGACTTGATACTGCGTGTAATATTTGTCTTTAAAATAGTTGGCAGATCTGTGTAAAAAAAAAAAAGCCTGCCGCCACAGCTGGAAAAAATCCTAGAGGAAACACTGATATGACATATGTGCAAAGTTTGGTGCAAAATGAAATTATATAATTTGCATTTGCCATTTCTAACCTTAATCTTAGTCTTAATTTTAAGTTGCATACTAATTTTAATGCTTTACAAGTTGCAAAATTAAATTGAACATGTAAATCACCAATTGAATTTAACGTGTGTAACGTACAAGCAAAAATGGTAGCAAAATTATAATTTAAATATTAAATTTAAATAAAAATTATAAATATATTATTAAATACTGCGTTTTCATCATTGCGTCATGGTATGTTTGTAGCAAAATTCAATTCAAAATGCATTCTGAGCTAAAGATATAGCAAAATGGCGAGTTGAATGTATTTTTAATGCATTGTTGACACTCACTTTTTCTCTCTGCCAGCGATGAGTCTGTTCACCTGTGAAGATCCTGCTGTTTGGAAAACGGTTCACAATAAATACTGGACTGTAGTAGAAGCTAAATCAGCTGGAAATAGGAAGACTTCAGGAAAACTCCTGCAACTCAACAAATGGTTGGATTCTCCACAAACAAGCACTTCATTGCAAATGTTGTATCGTCATTTTATTTTATTATACTTTATATTATAATATCAATTATATAATATAAATGTAATTTACAAATGTAGGATTTATATGTTAATAAAAATTATTAAAATGCATATTAGAATATATACATTTAGAATAATTATACTGATAGAAATATTGCTAAATTTCATATAATTTTTAAAATATGTACTTATAATTTGTTTTATCTTTACAATTATAATTAGCAGCTAGTGTAAAGTATGGCATCCTTATTTGATATGGTTTGACACATTTAAAAAATAAAATCACAATCAAATTTTAATTTTATATATATCAAAAAGGAACTTTTTTAACTGCATATAAATGCAAACTGCGTAAAATTTATTTTTTAATTGATTTATAGAATGTAAACATTTTTTACAAATTTGTTAAATTGAACAAACGTAAATATATTGTAACAATTATATGATTTTAATGAATCTTTGAATTATTATTTATTATTATTGTTTTACAGTAATAATAATATCTTGAACATATAAACCAATCTTTTTACTCATCATAATTATAATTAGCCATAACATGTAATATAACACAAATGTAAATACA
This sequence comes from Danio kyathit, assembly GCA_903798195.1. Lineage (NCBI taxonomy): Eukaryota > Metazoa > Chordata > Actinopteri > Cypriniformes > Danionidae > Danio > Danio kyathit. The sequence continues at coordinate 43,059,980 of LR812542.1, read as the reverse complement.
CACTATACACTATCATTGCCTGTTTGATATTAGACACATGAACAATTCTAATATATATATATATATATATATAATGTGTGTGTGTGTGTGTGTGTGTGTGTGTGTGTGTGAATGTATTGTTGATTACACCAAAATAGAATATATTACACAAACAATTATACATTGATAATAAAGAAATTACAGATGTTAATACTAAATAAAAATACTATATATCATTTTATATATATAGTATTATTAACTATATATATATTAATATTAATTGTATATATAATATATTATTATAATATTAATTATATTAATATTGCTGCTTCAACATACACAGTTGCAGTCAGAATTATTCGCCCCCCTGTTTATTTTTTTTCCCCAATTTCTGTTTAATGGAGAGCAGATTTTGTCAACACATTTCTAAACATAATAGTTTTAATAACTCATTTCTAATAACTGATTTAGTTTATTTTTGCCATGATGACAGTAAATAATATTTGACTAGATATTTTTCAAGACACTTCTATGCAGCTTACAGGGACATTTAAAGACTTGACTAGGTTAATTAGGTTAACTAGGCAGGTTAGGATAATTAGGCAAGTTATTGTATAATGATGGTTTGTTCTGTAGACTATCGAAAAAATATATAGCTTTAAGGGGCTAATAATATTGACCTTAAAATGGGTTATAAAAAATTAAAAACTGCTTTTATTCTAGCTGAAATAAAACAAATAAGACTTTCTCCAGAAGAAAAAATATTATCAGACATACTGTGAAAAATTCCTTGTTCTGTTAAACATCATTTGGGAAATATTTAAAAAAGAAAAAAAATTGAAAGGGGGGCTAATAATTCTGACTTCAACTGTGTATATATATATATAGTTACATTGTTAACATGTTAATTTAATGTATTAATGATCATATCAATTACTAAAATATGCATTTAAAATAAATAAGACATTAAAAACGGTTAATTTCGATTTTAAACTGTACTTATTATAATAGTTGACATGCAGTTTTTTCACCCATAATACAGCTTCACTAGCATTGCCTCTTATCGATCAATTTTCTTTCTACAAAAAAAAAATTTTACAAACACCTCTAGAACCATTTCATCTGTTCATAACAGTATTTCCCTGTGAAGAGACTCCAGTTGTAAATGCAGGAGATCTGTGTGTTTGTCTCTGCTTAGGTTTGAGGAGGATCTGCCGGCAGCCATTACGGCTCGACCGGAGCGTTTGCTCACACATGCTGAGCTCGTCAAGATCATGGAGTGGAAACTGACTGTAAGCACTCATAAAAATAGACTCACACGATAACAAGAGACACGCTGCCGGAAACAGACACGTGTTCTCAGACGTTCACACAGATTCAACAATGCTTTACTGATTTCCTCCCAGAAAGGGAAGTTCCGGCCGCGTCTGCAGCAGCTGATTGGCTCCAATAATGAGGAGGCGGTTCAGAGCTCCAGCAGCAAAGCGTTCAGTTTGTTGCCTGATGTACAAGCAGCAATTAAAGAGCTGTGCAAACTCAAAGGTGTCGGGCCCGCCACCGCATCAGGTATGCTATAAAGGGTCATGAAACCCTAAAACACATTTTTTGAGATGCTGACAGATATATTCGCGTAGCACGTTTCTAAAAACACTATAAGAGCACGTATATTTCACTATCAAATGAGAATGTGTTATATTTGCGTTGTTTGGAGCAAATTTGTTTAAAAAGAAATGAAGCAACGTTACGGTAAATGTGTACATTTTAAGTGGTGAATGGCCACCAGTACACAGTGACGTCATCGGGTTTTGTATAACCACTTGAGAGTGAAACATAAGCATTTCTATAATTATGCATAGGAATATAACAGTCAAGATGATCCATACTCAGATGAGCCTGTATTATTAGTTTTAGGTTGTTATCTTGGATTATTAGAAGGCTGTCTGGAATACTCAATTCTGATTGGTCATCTGCGACACTCCAAGGTGTTATTCCAAGATAACAACCTCTAAATAACACTGGCTCATCCAGGAACTTAGAATCAACATTTTTTGAGATGCTGACAGTAGGGCTGGGCGATATGGCAAAAAAAATAAATCTCGATTTTTTCATAAAGTTTGACCGATTCACGATTTAGATTTCTTTTATTTATTTTTTTATAAAAAAATTTTTACTGTGTAACTACCTTACCAGCTTACCTTGTTCATTTAAATTTAAATAAATGCTGAAACTAGTTTTTTTCATGCTCACTTGTAAAAGAAAAGCAATAGTGTGACTAAACGCGGTTATGGCACTCTCTCATATAGGGATGCTAAACATAGCTACAATAGAAGTCACAGCAGGTCATATGTTGTGCAGCTTTGGGCAAATTTTATTTGGAGAGAAAATGACCAAAATGTAACTTGAAGATTAAAAAGGATTGGAGGGGAAATAAATATTCAAATCTCTGTACATAACAGAAAAATAAACAATGATAATGCAACAATAGTTTATCTGTATTAGTGGCATGGCAGAAATATATATTTGGACAGGCCTTGTCAAAGTGAGCGGGCACTTTCACTAATAAAAAATATAGCACTTAAATTATTTCATAACAATCAATAAAATAACAGCGGTTTTATATCAAAAGTTGGTAATGATATAAAATATACTACATTTTGATGGTAAAATATAACCATTTAAACGATTTCAGTATTTAAACATTAAATAACGAATGCATCAAGTTAAATATAAAAAAACGAATGAAACAACACAGCATATCAGGATATAAAGGACTATATTTAGCAAAATGCTGCTCTTTTTATCTTTGTAATTTTATAGTTTTATTTTTGTTATTTTAATTATTTTTTGTCTTCATAAATAACTAACGAGCTATAGACAAATATCTGCTTGACGTTTTCGAAAATATTTGTGCGTAGCTCCTCCACCCAGTGTATATTAAAGTTCACCGTGAACAAAAAAAAAAACCTGTTACATATCTATCTATATTTAAATGTCTATCTTATATTTAACTGAATCGTATAATGACCTATAGCTGAAATGTTGGAAATTGCTTAATTTATTTTTATAAAACATTTGTCGATATGTATTGATATTTTTTGGAGTAAAAACTGCCGACATTTAAGAATCCATATTTATTTTATTCATTCATTCATTTTACTTGTTTATTGGTGCATATATGGGTTATGATTTAATTCATACAGTACCGTCCTTCAGGTGGTGCGCGGGTATAATATACAAAACCAGCCATCTGGGCTTTGAACTAGGTGCAATTATTTCCTTGTGTGTGTGTGTGTGTGTGTGTGTGGAGCGATGGGTGCGCGGGCATAAGTGACTAAGTGACTCCACCTGTCGAGCCCGTCTCGCAGCTCGCGCGGGAGAGACAGACGGCTGCGGGGACGCAAACAACAGCACGACGCGCGTAGAAACATTAGCGAAGCTGGCTGGCTGCGGAGCTGTTGTTGCTCTAGCGGGAAAATGTCCCGGTGTTCCCAATGGCAAGTCCGCCCTGGCGCGCTTCCGCTAAATCAGCTGGTAGCTCATCAACAGAGCCGCGACGTCAACACACAGAATGAGCACAATTCAGCACGGTTGTCTAACAGTTTAGAACGGTTTGGCACGATAGTGGGAAAGTGGCTTTAATATTTTTATAAAAAAATCGCGATTCTTCGATTTTGTAAAAAATACAATCGTCTTAAAACGTAAATTCGAATTAATCGAAAAAAATCGAAAAAATCGCCCAGCCCTAGCTGACAGATATATACGCGTGGCACGTTCCTAAAAACGCTATTAGAGCACGTATATTTCACTATCAAATGAGAATGTGTTATTTTTGCGTTGTTTAGAACCAATTTGTTTAAAAAGAAATGAAGCAACGTTACGGTAAATGTGTACATTTTAAGTGGTAAATGGCCACCAGTACACAGTGACGTCATCGGGTTTTGTATAACCACTTGAGGGTGAAACATAAGAATTTCTATAATTATGCAAAGGAATATAACAGTCAAGATGATCCATAGTACTCAGATGAGCCTGTATTATTAGTTTTAAGGCCCATGCACACAGAGACGTTTTTTGCTCCCGTTTTCGGTCGACATTTAACGCCTCGTGACTAAATAAAGGGCGCCAATGTGATCGTGCACACCAACGTGCAAAACGGCAGGCGCAAAAGCGTCATTTTTAAAAAAAGTCTGGCTGTCTGAAAAAGAAGGCTGTCCGGAATACTCGATTCTGATTGGTCATCTGCGACACTCCAAGGTGTTATTCCGAGATAACAACCTCTAAATCTCTTGGCTCATCCAGGAACTTAGAATCACCTTGACCATCAGTGAATACAATCACATCCGTATACTTACAAACACATTCATTTGTATCTGGTTGTCTGTCACACCGGCGCCGTCTTGTGAATAAATAATTCATTGGTTAGTATATGCTTCATTCAGCCAGTTTCATTTGTCAGCTTTGCATCTTTTGACTGTTTGGCGCCATCTTGTGTCTGAATAATGTGCAGGTTAGTGTATACTCCATCAGCTGTTTTCGTTTCTGTCAGCTTTGCGTAAAATTAATGGACGAAAAAACTATTAAGGCTCAGAACAATGTTTTGTGTCTAATTTTTACGCTTAGTGGCAAGTAGTTAGTGTAAAAAAGTGGGATAAAGTACATCCAGGATGTACTTAATCCCACTTTTAAAGCCCTTCAGTTTTACACTGCAGTGCTCCGCTTCACGTCGGGCTGCTGATAAACCTGTCAGGCTTTATTCTGTGATAACAACCTCCTGGATGTACTTTATTCCTAACACAACATACCTTGAAACATACCTTGTGATTGACCAATCAGAATCGAGTATTCCACAGGGCTGTGTAATAATATACATGTAAAGCACATCAGATTGTTTCTATCAGCTGTGCTGGCGGCCGGAGCTCCAGATAAAGTGGCCTTCATGGCGGATGAAGCTGTGGAAAGCATCGCAGAGCTCAGACCAGTCGAGTACACGGACAAACACTACGCACTTTACCTCCAGAAAATGCTGTGGAAAACATCAGAGCTTAATAAAGGTAAGACATTTAGGCCCAATCCCAATTCTATTATTTTTTACCTCTACCGCTTCTCCCTAGCCCTGGAAACAGAGTGTGAAGGGCTTCAAAATGACCCCTAAGAAATGGGACAGCACTACAACACTCCCACACATCATCATATAGGGAGTGCAGAATTATTAGGCAAGTTGTATTTTTGAGAATTAATTTTATTATTGAACAACAACCATGTTCTCAATGAACCCAAAAAACTCATTAATATCAAAGCTGAATATTTTCGGAAGTAGTTTTTAGTTTGTTTTTAGTTTGAGCTATTTTAGGAGGATATCTGTGTGTGCAGGTGACTATTACTGTGCAGAATTATTAGGCAACTTAACAAAAAACAAATATATACCCATTTCAATGATTTATTTTCACCAGTGAAACCAATATAACATCTCAACATTCACAAATATACATTTCTGACATTCAAAAACAAAACAAAAACAAATCAGTGACCAATATAGCCACCTTTCTTTGCAAGGACACTCAAAAGCCTGCCATCCATGGATTCTGTCAGTGTTTTGATCTGTTCACCATCAACATTGCGTGCAGCAGCAACCACAGCCTCCCAGACACTGTTCAGAGAGGTGTACTGTTTTCCCTCCTAGTAAATCTCACATTTGATGATGGACCACAGGTTCTCTATGGGGTTCAGATCAGGTAAACAAGGACGCCATGTCATTCGTTTTTCTTCTTTTAGACCCTTTCTTGCCAGCCACGCTGTGGAGTACTTGGACGCGTGTGATGTATTGTCCTGCATGAAAATCATGTTTTTCTTGAAGGATGCAGACTTCTTCCTGTACCACTGCTTGAAGGTGTCTTCCAGAAACTGGCAGTAGGACTGGAAGTTGAGCTTGACTCCATCCTCAACCCGAAAAGGCCCCACAAGCTCAACTTTGATGATACCAGCCCAAACCAGTACTCCACCTCCACCTTGCTGGCGTCTGAGTCGGACTGGAGCTCTCTGCCCTTTACCGATCCAGCCACGGGCCCATCAAGACTCGCTCTCATTTCATGAGTCCATAAAACATTAGAAAAATCAGTCTTGAGATATTTCTTGGCCCAGTCTTGACGTTTCAGCTTGTGTGTCTTGTTCAGTGGTGGTCGTTTTTCAGCCTTTCTTACCTTGGCCATGTCTCTGAGTATTGCACACCTAGTGCTTTTGGGCACTCCAGTGATGTTGCAGCTCAGAAATATGGCAAAACTGGTGGCAAGTGGCATCTTGGCAGCTGCACGCTTGACTTTTCTCAGTTCATGGGCAGATATTTTGCGCCTTGGTTTTTGGTTTGGTTTTTCCACATGCTTCTTGTGACCCTGTTGACTATTTTGAATGAAACGCTTGATTGTTCGATGATCACGCTTCAGAAGCTTGGCAATTTTAAGAGTGCTGCATCCCTCTGCAAGATATCTCACTATTTTTGACTTTTCGGAGCCTGTCAAGTCCTTCTTTTGACCCATTTTGCCAAAGGAAAGGAAGTTGCTTAATAATTATGCACACCTGATATAGGGTGTTGATGTCATTAGACCACACCCCTTCTCATTACAGAGATGCACATCACCTAATATGCTTAATTGGTAGTAGGCTTTCGAGTCTATACAGCTTGGAGTAAGACACCATGCATAAAGAGGATGATGTGGTCAAAATACTCATTTGCCTAATAATTCTGCACTCCCTGTATGTCGTCACAAGCTCTTCATATGAGATCGATGATGACGACTGTTGTAGTTATTTCAGTTGCATTTTTTTGGGGTATGATTCTTCAGGATATCATGTTGTCATAACAATATAATGTGACAATAAGCTCGCAATTATACTGTGTATTTAACACCATGGCCATTCATCTATGTAAAAACAAGAAAACTAAATTAAAAATATAGCCTACCAGACACTGTAAAAAGGTCATTCCCGGCCACTAGAATTTATTTATTTGAATTTTTTAAGGGGTTTTTCACCTTTATTATGATAGGACAGTAGAGATTTTAGACAGGAAAGCATTGGGAGCAGAGAGAGGGGAAGGATTGGCAAAGGACCTCGAGCTGGTAATCAAGCTCGGGTCGCCGTGAGCACGTCGGTGCATATGTCAGCGCACAGTTTCACTAGGCTATTGGCGCCGACCCACTAGATTTGTTTTGACAGGGTATTTGAGTGTCATCAGATGTTGTGGAACTACTATACAGGAGTTATTATTAGGGATTATAGATCATTTTTTAAAAAAGCATGACCGTAAAACACAAATAGTACAGTCATCTAACCAATCAGGGCAGAGTACAGTCATCTGACCAATCAGAGTGATCTCGGAAAGGAGTACAGAGAGACCAGATCTCATTATTTTAAACTCTGTTAGAAAAGAGGTGATTCTGAAATTGGTATTATGAAGATTTTTTTTGTTTAACCTTGGAAAGATGTAAACCCGTTTCAAACTAAATCAGTAATGTTTCAAATAAAATACATATTCATCAAGATCTTTCTAAAATGTGTTTTGTGTCTCAGTGGACGCTCAGCAGGACTGGACTCCTCACCGGGTGGAGCAGTGTTTGTGGACATGGGCAGTGGCCAATCAGATTCAGCCCTCATTATTGCAGGAAGTCAGTCTGAAGGATGCAACCAATCAGAAGCCAGAGAAGAGGAAGACAGCCGATGAAAAGCCGTCAAAAAGAACGAAGACTGAATGACCACAAAGACAGAATGGAGCAGCACTTAATCATAAAATATCCAGACATTGTTAAAATTTGTAAAAAATAAAATAAAAATCATATTTTGTATCCCATCAGAAGAACTTGTCTCACTGTAAACACAGAAGCGCACGCAGACGTCTCCTCACAGTATGGTCTTTATTTCATACAGCTGAGAAATGAACGCAAACACAAAACCATACAAAATAAAACTACAAAAACAGAATTGCCTCAGGTCCCATTATTTCAGAAGTACAATACATCATGAAATGATAAAGAATTTGATAGAAACTATCAGTATTTACATCTCTTTTTTTTTTTTTTAAATCATCTCATCCAGAGAAAACTATTAGCCTTATATTTTCAGTAATTTTCTTTAGTGTAAACAGAATATTTTACTGCAACGAGTCTTGTCATCTCTCGTAATTTGGCACCATTTTGAAATCTGTAAATGGACTACAATTTTTTTGAGTAGGACTACAGCAATGGCGGCAACACAGACGATCTCACTGAACGCAGCGAAGATCTCAAAGCAACACTCTCGCGAACCTACACCTACAACATCATGGAGGAAAGAAATGTTCAGCAGGAGATACGAGAGCAGCTATTGGCTGGCATGGAATGTGGGCGGGGCTAAGGGGGAGGAGGTACTTGGTATTTAAGTTTGTTCCCAGTTTTAGACATATTGGTTGAGTACAGTCCTTCACCGACACTGTTCAGGGTGGCAAACTACCATAGTAACCGTACTATTTTGCAATATGCAGACTGTCAATAATATCTCAAATTATGGCGTGATCCACTCAGAATCTGAAATTAAAATAATGCTAAATTAGAAACATTTATTTTATTTAAATAGAGATATGGACAGTACTTGGATGTGAATTTAACATGCTAATCTGCATCCCAGGTCCATAAATTGATTTATAACATTTTAATTTAAATAATAATAATATATATTGAAATTAAATTAATACAAATTAAGAACATGCACAAAAAAAACCTAATTTGTTGAATTTGAAATATTAAAATCGCTAAAGCAAAAAAGTAATAAATTAAAGCTTTATTAGAATATGCCAAAAATAGGTTGAATTTAAAAAATATATAAAAAGGAATTATATAATTAAATATACTCTCACTGGCCACTTTATTAGGTACACCTTTCTAGTACCGGGTTGGACCCACTTTTGTCTTCAGAACTGCCTTAATCTTTCGTGCCATAGATTCAACTAGGTACTGGAAATATTCCTCAGAGATTTTGCTCCATATTGACATGATAGCATCACACAGTTGCTGCAGATTTGTCGGCTGCACATCCATGATGTGAATCTCCCGTTCCACCACATCCCAAAGGGGCTCTATTGGATTGAGTTCTGGTGACTGTGGAGGCCATTTCAATAGAGTGAACTCATTGTCATGTTAAAGAAACCGGTCTGAGATGATTCGTGCTTTATGACATGGCGCGTTATCCTGCTGGAAGTAGCCATCAGAAGATGGGTACACTGTGGTCATAAAGGGATGGACATGGTCAACAACAATACTCAGGTAGGCTGTGGCGTGGACACGATGCTCAATTGGAACTATTGAGCCCAAAGTGTGGCAAGAAAATATCCCCCACAACATTACACCACCACCACCAGCCTGAACCGTTGATACAAGGCAGGATGGATCCATGCTTTCACGTTGTTGACTCCAAATTCTGACCCTACCATCCGAATGTCGCAGCAGAAATCAAGACTCATCAGACTAGGCAACGTTTTTACAATCTTCTATTGTCCAATTTTGGTGAGCCTGTGTGAATTGTAGCCTCAGTTTCCTGTTCTTAGCTGACAGGAGTGGCACCTGGTGTGGTCTTCTGCTGCTGTAGCCCATCCACCTCAAGGTTGGACTTGTTGTGCGTTCAGAGATGCTCTTCTGCAGACCTCAAATGTAACGAGTGGTTATTTGAGTTACTGTTGCCTTTCTATCAGCTGGAACCAGTCTGGCCATTCTCCTCATACCTCTGGCATCAACAAGGCATTTGCGCCCACAGAAGTGCCGCTCACTGGATATTTTCTCTTTTTCAGACCATTCTCTGTAAACCCTAGAGATGGTTGTGCGTGAAAATCCCAGTAGATCAGCAGTTTCTGAAATACTCAGACCAGCCCGTCTGGCACCAACAACCATGCCACGTTCAAAGTCACTTAAATCCCCTTTCTTCCCCATTCTGATGCTCGGTTTGAACTGCAGCAGATCGTCTTGACCATGTCTACATGCCTAAATGCATTGAGTTGCTGCCATGTGATTGGCTGATTAGAAATTTGGTTCAACGAACAGTTGGACAGGTGTACCTAATAAAGTGGCCGGGGAGTGTATAATTATAAACATTATATTAAAATAAATAAAAAATTACCACAACATTAGATTAAATCAGAAAAAAAAATCAATATTTGTAATGATAAACATTGAGAATCCTGCTTGTTTGAAATAATAATAAATGCAAACTACACACTGCTTCATATTATACTTTTAAAAATGGTATTATAAACTGTAAATAATAGTCAGTATGCTAGTATACCACTCTGAACACAACCTGATAGTTTGACACCGTTTCCAACAGTCACGTAACACATGAAGACTCACACAGACTACAGTATGTCTGCTGTAACAGTCTGAAAACCAACAGATCATACAGCACATTAAAGCATCTTTAACACATACACACACACACACACACTCCTTCAGCATCCATTTGATGAGTGTTCAGAAATAATACATCTATCATCCGCTGCACTTTCTCTCCATTTTCCTTCACTTTATCAGCTATTTGTCCCGTCTTTCTCACCTCATTTTCTTCTACCACATATCCAAATACGGCTTTTTTTAATAAAGTATCTCTGTCGCTTTCACACTGTTTATATGCATGCCTAATAAATATTCATAAGCTTCTCGTTTTTCACCTGTCTAAACGTGCCAGCCAGGTGAATATTAGAGGAACTGCACAAATGTTTGCTGGAAAAGAACATTTAAATCTGTTATTACTGAAATAATCATTTCTAGTATATATTCTCCTCAAAAATCCCTTCCTTTGCTGTAAAATAGGTTGTGAGTGCCGTTTTATCCTGATTTAAATATTTAAATAACTTGCCTCCTCTTAAAAGCATTGTTAAAATGAAATCTGCTGTTAATTTAGTTACATAGGACATGCAAGATTTGGCTTTTTCCTTAAGTAAAACATCATATTTTTAGCTAAAAACATGGTAATAATTAAATTCCATTTAAAAAAGCACTTTATTCCCCCACTTTTGTTGGAAATAGTCTCATTTTATAGATCCCCTACAGTTAAACACGAGTGTTTTACCATTTCTGAATCCATTCAGCCGATCTCCAGGTCTGGCAGGAGCATTTTAGCTTAGCTTAGCATAAATCACTGAATTGGATTAGACCATTAGCATCTCTCTCTAAAGTTCTTTTACAAAAATCGATAATTTTCCTGCTTAAAGCTTGACACTTCTTTTTTTTAGAATGTTTATTTTGAGTGAGCTGCTAATGGTCTAATCTGATTGAATGATCTATGCTAAGCTAAACTAAAAGTGCTCCTGCCAGACCTAAGATTGGCTGAATGGATTCAGAAATGATTTATGACTTCCAAGTTGAGTTGAAGCAAATAATGATCAGTTTCTTGAGCGGACTGATTTTTTTTTTATGTTAATAGGCTTATTTTATAACACCCCTAGAGTTAAACACATAAGTTTTACTATTTTGAATCCATTCAGCAGATCTTCAGATCTGGCAGGGGTATTTTAGCTTAGCTTAGCATAAATCATTGAATCGGATTAGACCATTAGCATCTCCCTCCAAAAATTCAAAAAAGCTAATTTTCCTATTTAAAGCTTGACGTTTCATATTTTTGAAATTATTTTGAGGGAGATGCTAATGGTCTAATCCGATTCAATGATTTATGCTAAGCTAAGCTAAAAGTGCTCCCGCCAGATCAGCTGAATGGATTCAGAAATGAGTATATTTCAAAAAAAAAAAAAAATGGAGAGTTCTTTTAAAGATTACCAGCACTTTGAGACATATACAAGTAAAACAAAATTAATACCCATCACTTCTAAGCTAAGTTGAAGCAAATACTGTTCACTTTCTTGCGCAGACTGATTGTTTCTCTTCATAAGACCTCACTGTATCACCAGGAGCCACAGGTATTAATTTAGTTTCACCTGTATGTGTTTTTTAACTATCAAAGCTGACAGCCATTGACCTGCATTTAAAGGAACACTCCACTTTTATTGGAAATAGGCTTATTTTATAACTAGTTAAACACTAGAGCTTTACCATTTCTGAATCCATTCAGCCGATCTTTGGGCCTGGTGGGAGCATTTTAGCTTAGGGTAGCATAGCTAAATCATTGAATCAGATTAGACTATAAGCATCTCCCTCCAGATTAAAGACAAATAGATAATTTTTCTATTTAAAGCTTGACGCTCTTTTAAAAATAATTTAGAGTGAAATGCTAATGGTCTAATCAGATTTAATGTTTAGGCTAAGCTAAGCTAAAAGTGCTCCCGCCAGACCTAAGATCAGCTGAATGGATTCAGAAATGGTAAAACTCAACTGTTAAACTCTAGGGGGCGCTGTAAAATGAGCATGTTTACAAAAAATTAAGTGTTCGTTTTAGGATTTCCAACACTTAAAAAAAACATAGAGATAAAACAAAATTAATATCCATGACTTTTAAGTTGTAATATAGCAAATAATGCTCAGTTTCTTGCTCGGGCTGATTCATAAGATGCTCTTAATAAGATCTCAATGTAGCATCAGGAGCCACAGGTATTTAGTTTTACCTGTATGTGTTTTTTTTTTTGGCTATCAAAATGCTAATAGCCATTGACTTGGACTTTAAGTATCCAAAATGATCACATTTTCAGCTAAAAATCTTCTTTATTGATCAACTGAAGAAAAAAAAAAGTCTTGAATGTCCTCAGGTTGAGGAAATCGAACTGGAAATTTTTTGGCTAAACTGTCTTTTTAATGTGTTATATTACATAACGTGACCTTTGGGCACAGCAGAGTCCATTAATTAAACATTTTGTATGATTAAAAATCTTTGCCTCTCATCTTCCAGCACTTTCTGTTTCAGTGTAAATCCTCCTCATCATCATCACACCCTCAGTTCAAGACGATCTTTACACACTCCACAATAATCCAACAACAATAGCCACTCTGAACAGATATAAATATAGGACTATGGCATAAAAATCCACAACAATAAATAGACACACGGTCAAGCTTTTCGAAAATGAAAAGAAATCAAGTCAGAACACAGCAATCTTATACTAATTTTCCCTTAGCGATTTCATTATTTCCCTCTTTTAGCAGCTTAGCGAATGATAACTTGGCACTACTGAATTTTGTATGTTTTCTTTGTCAAAGTGTTATGATGTCTAATGAAAATGCTAAATCCTATCACGATCATCAGTATTAGTTAGGCAAACAGAACGTCCCTGTGACTGGAGTTTTGTACTGGTGGTCGTGACACTCGTTTCCATGCCGAAATCATCTTTAATTACGTTATGGCAGTTTCCATAACAACTGCAATCGGCACAGCAATAACTGCAGAAATCACGACTGTGCGCCACAGATGTATTGGCTTGTAAACTCCAAACTTACTGTCTCGTGTTTATGTGTTCAAATGTTGACTCTGTTCCAAAACCTAGTGAGCTCCCTACATAGGCAGCTGCCTTCTAAGGGTGCATGGATTGGAAGCTGTTTTAGAACACTATACCAAAGTCCCTTTTCACTCGGTGGCCATCTTTGAAATGCCTCTCGGGCAGTATGCTCGGGCATTCTGTCTGAATGGGGAAACTTCAAACTCTCCAAAATTGCTGGCCAAGCAACGACTGAATTTCATATTAGGAATCACCAATAAAATTAAACAACAACAGTGTCTTGAGTTTCATTTCTAAACATCCGAATCACACAAAATCAGCAGAAACTCACGGCTGGTCCGAGCCCCTCCCCTGAAGTATTGTCAGTCTATAGCGATTGCTGATTGGCTCCTGTACTAGAAGGCGGGCTTTATTCGCCATATATCTATCGATGATTGGCTCCTGTACTAGAAGGGGGGCTTTATTCAACATATATCAATCGATGATTGGCTCCTGTACTAGAAGGCGGGCTTTATTCGCCATATATCTATCGATGATTGGCTCCTGTACTAGAAGGGGGGCTTTATTCAATATATATCAATCGATGATTGGCTCCTGTACTAGAAGGCGGGCTTTATTCGCCATATATCTATCGATGATTGGCTCCTGTACTAGAAGGGGGGCTTTATTCCATATATATCAATCGATGATTGGCTCCTGTACTAGAAGGCGGGCTTTATTCGCCATATATCTATCGATGATTGGCTCCTGTACTAGAAGGGGGGCTTTATTCAATATATATCAATCGATGATTGGCTCCTGTACTAGAAGGCGGGCTTTATTCGCCATATATCTATCGATGATTGGCTCCTGTACTAGAAGGGGGGCTTTATTCAACATATATCAATCGATGATTGGCTCCTGTACTAGAAGGCGGGCTTTATTCGCCATATATCTATCGATGATTGGCTCCTGTACTAGAAGGGGGGCTTTATTCAATATATATCAATCGATGATTGGCTCCTGTACTAGAAGGCGGGCTTTATTCGCCATATATCTATCGATGATTGGCTCCTGTACTAGAAGGGGGGCTTTATTCAACATATATCAATCGATGATTGGCTCCTGTACTAGAAGGCGGGCTTTATTCGCCAAAAATGATCGATGATTGGCTCTTGTACTAGAAGGCGGGCTTTATTTGACATATATCAATGAATGATTGGCTCCTGTACTAGAAGGCGGGATTTATTCGCCATATATATCGATCGATGATTGGCTCCTGTACTAGAAGGCGGGCTTTATTCGCCATATATCTATCGATGATTGGCTCCTGTACTAGAAGGGGGGCTTTATTCGCCATATATCTATCGATGATTGGCTCCTGTACTAGAAGGGGGGCTTTATTCAATATATATCAATCGATGATTGGCTCCTGTACTAGAAGGCGGGCTTTATTCGCCATATATCTATCGATGATTGGCTCCTGTACTAGAAGGGGGGGCTTTATGCAATATATATCAATCGATGATTGGCTCCTGTACTAGAAGGCGGGCTTTATTCGCCATATATCTATCGATGATTGGCTCCTGTACTAGAAGGGGGGCTTTATTCAACATATATCAATCGATGATTGGCTCCTGTACTAGAAGGCGGGCTTTATTCGCCAAAAATGATCGATGATTGGCTCTTGTACTAGAAGGCGGGCTTTATTTGACATATATCAATGAATGATTGGCTCCTGTACTAGAAGGCGGGATTTATTCGCCATATATATCGATCGATGATTGGCTCCTGTACTAGAAGGCGGGCTTTATTCGCCATATATCTATCGATGATTGGCTCCTGTACTAGAAGGGGGGCTTTATTTGCCATATATCTATCGATGATTGGCTCCTGTACTAGAAGGGGGGCTTTATTCAATATATATCAATCGATGATTGGCTCCTGTACTAGAAGGCGGGCTTTATTCGCCATATATCTATCGATGATTGGCTCCTGTACTAGAAGGGGGGCTTTATTCAATATATATCAATCGATGATTGGCTCCTGTACTAGAAGGCGGGCTTTATTCGCCATATATCTATCGATGATTGGCTCCTGTACTAGAAGGGGGGCTTTATTCAACATATATCAATCGATGATTGGCTCCTGTACTAGAAGGCGGGCTTTATTCGCCAAAAAATGATCGATGATTGGCTCTTGTACTAGAAGGCGGGCTTTATTTGACATATATCAATGAATGATTGGCTCTTGTACTAGAAGGCGGGCTTTATTCGCCATATAGCAATCGATGATTGGCTCTTGTACTAGAAGGCGGGCTTTATCCGCCATATATATCGATCGATGATTGGCTCCTGTACAAGAAGGCGGGCTTTATTCGCCATATATATCACTCAATGATTGGCTCCTGTACTAGAAGGCTGGACTTCATTCGCCTTATTTACCGTTACCCTTTTTTTCCCCATTCGAAACTATACACGTGACATGTCTTGTGTATTCTATAGTCTTTGACTATACACAAACGTACTTTCTCCAATAGAGTGCTAAAAATAACAAAAAGATGCTTTTAAGACTATTAAAAATAAAAATCTATTTTTGCTGCAATTCAAAAAATGGCCATCGGTGTCGCTACTAACATGTATTCCACATACAGCCTTTTTATTATTACATTTATTCAGCAATGATGCATTACATTGATCAAAAGTGACAAATTGTCGACAGTAAAACGTTACGAAACATTTCTTTTAAATAATTTGTCAAAAAAGTTGATAACAATAAGAAAAGTTTCTTGAGCACCACTAATAAGCATATTAGAAGAAATAATTAAAAATGTTAAAAAATAGTTGTAATAATATTACGTTCTTACTGCATTTTTGATCAAATAAATGCAGCCTTTGCGAGAGAAATCTTTTTTAAAAATGTACAAATTATATACACATTTATTCATATTAATTATTATATAATTTTTTTAGCTTGTTGCGATAAATGTACAAATTATATACATATTTCATTAATATTAATGATTATATAATATTTTTTGTAGCTTGTTGCGATACATGGGCATATTTGACAAAAATAAGTTATCTTAGAAGGCAACATAATGCATTTCTACACCATGCTGCCTACATAGACAGCACACTATGATTTGGAACCGAGCTAATCCTTAACTAAAGCAAGAAACATCACTTTTAAAACAAGTTTTACCTTGTTAGGACTGAAAAAAAAGTTCACCGATCCCTCAACAAACAGCGTTGAGTGATATTAGCTACAAACTCATACCTCATAGAGGACCGTGTCTTCAATCGTAAGGCTTTGTTTTTGAGTCAGCGAGATTCCTGGTTGAAGTGATGGCGTTTCATCTACTACGGATGCTATCTGTAACGCATAACAGGCTTAGATGAGGCTGTTAAATCAAAACAATACAGAAAGGCATCATGAACGAGCCTCAGGCTGAATTCACACAAATCTGATATGTATGCGTGTGTGTATGTGTGTGTGTGTGTGTTGTAAGATGTACTGACGGTCTGTTCAAATAAGCTCGCCGGGCCCTTGAGCTGCCTCCGAGTGTTCATTAAAAATACCACGCCGGTTATGTTCTTCAGTATGGAATGTGAGTATGCGTTACTTTTCATTTCACACCTCTTCCTGTTTGTACATCCATTTTTTTACATCCGCTGCTGGTCGAGCGGAATAGACTGAGGTTGGATTTTTTAGGGGGCGTGGCTTTCCACCAGCATGGGCGTGTCATCAGGGAGGGGGCGGGATCTGTACCCCGAGCAGCTCGTAAGCGAAAATGTTCCAGAAGATGGCGAAGAGGAGGAAGGTGACGAAGGAGAAGATGAGCACCCACCAGGAGCACTGTTTATGCAGAGACTCCTCGTAGCTGCGCAGGATCAGCAGCCCCATGCTGATGCCCACCACTGCGCCCGACAGATGAGCCATGAAACTGGGCTGCGGACCGGAGGAGGGCAGGGGTGGAGAGAAGCGCAGCCAAACGGCACGGCCCACTTCTGAACTCACTGGAAATGACAGACAGAGGACCAGCGTTCTACCATGTTTATGCTTTTTTTGGTATGCGTGGACATTCTGATTGACACAAATTAATTATTACACATAATTATTTCTATTTTACAACATGTAGCATTTAAGGCTTGTGTCTTCAGAATATCTCTATTATGCAAAAATCACTTTTATAAGGGGTTTAAACACAGTTGTGTGGAAATAGTGTGTGAATATAAGCAGCTTCTAATGGTAAAAATATATTAATTTTATAATCACACTTGATAGAAACAGTCTGCAGAAACACTTTGATTGACATTCTCCCTTTGTACGTGTCATCAGAGGGGGAAAGCCCCGACCATTAGTGACCATCTCTCCCTCATTAGCATAGGATGTTAGTCCTTTTTTAGAATCTGCCACTATGCTAACACACACATTTGTAGCTCCGCCCTCTTTTGAAAAGAGCACAATCTCATTTGAATTTAAAGCGACAGTCACCAAAAATGGCGCGATTGGCTTAAAAGGGGCAATTTAAAAGAGTTACAGGGGTATTTTGTGCTGAAACTTCACATATACACTCTTAGGACATCAGAGATTGATTCTAGATCTTGTAAAAAGGGGCATAATAGGTCACCTTTAAAGGTGCATTATGTAGGATTAAACTAGGTATTGCAGTCCAAATTTAAAATATCGGAGAGGATTTTTTTCAGATGACTCACAGATCACGTCACAAGGGTATCCGGATGCAGCCACTGTAAACTTATTGGTCCACTGCTTTGGAACTGACAGTGATGAGCAGTACTGTGTGTAAAAATTGGAGATCTTTTAACATTTACACAGCGTTCTTCAACTTTCACACCCAGCACAGCTCATCACTGTCAGTTCCAAAAGCAGTGGACCAATCAGAAGAGCTTAGAGGCGGGGCAAACACAAGCTTCTGTTTATAGTAGAAAGTTGGAATGACAACGTTTTTATTTACCATTATATCATGGCGGAGGAGGTGCTCGTTGTGGCTTTGTCCAGAATATCCTGAGTTATATGATGCGTCTTCATGTGCTTATCATAACATTTTGTTTTCCTATTTCTTATGGGTGCCGTCTATATTACATCATGTTCATGATACCGCATCACGTGGAAATCACGCTGCGTATTTTTAAAACCCATTCCTGGGCGCCGCATTAAGCATTTTTAGAAGCAAAGACGCATTTGGTGTGAACGAGCCCTTACACTATAAGCTGCTCAACTAATGTTTACATTTGATATATTTATTTGCTAATTACTCTGAATCTCCAGCTCACTTCGGAGGCTGCTACTGCCCTCTGGAGGTTTTCAGCTGGTTTTTAGCTGTGCCCCACATACATCGAGGCAGCCTGTGTGACTGAAATTAAATACGCTGTTTAGTTTTCCACTAAAGGCAACCTTGGGTGTTGAAATATAATTGGGTAAACTGGCAGTGGGCGGAGTTACACTGACCAAAACAAGGAGAATAACTGACTTAAGCATTGTTATTCAAATAAACAAATAAGCTCACTTAGGATGTTTCTTAAACATCTGGAAACATATTATGGTATTTTTATGCTGTACATACAGCATCTTTAAGTTTAAGCTCAAGCATGCTGTTTTGTGTGTCTATTCATGTGCAAATGAGCTGCTGTTCCCTGCCTTCTTTCTGGTAGCCTGCCATAGCACTATTATGAACTGTGCACTATGTAAATAGTTACTTACTGCAAACAAGTGCAAGAATCATCCGCAGCAACTTGTATGGACACTTCATTCCGGCCCAGTTCTGAAACATGAAAAAAATGGGTGGTAAAATTGTGTTACTGGTTTTATTATGAACAATTTATCCATAATACACAGTTGAAGGCAAAATTATTAGCTCTCCATTGAAATTTTCCAAGTACTGTTTAACAGAGAGATTTTTCCAAACATTCTAAACATAATAGTAGATCAACTTGCTATCTTGCAAGATTCTAGTATTCAGTTCAAACTGCAATTTAAGGCTTTGGGATGTTCAAATCCAATCACGTGATCGGAAATCCGATCGCGCAGCTTCAAACTCAATCAGAATCGGACATTACCTCCCGATCAGGACTCGAATATATAAGTATACGTTCTCATTATTTTTAAACACATCTATAGTTATGCGGTGGCACAGAGTTAGACCTCTTTCTTGACTTCACACAGAAACAGCAAGCAGTGAGGCATGGCATCACTTTGTTGCAGAGACGCTATTGGTTAAGTAGAACACGGAAGCAGCTTGAAGCGGAAAGCGCGAGTATGTCTGCGGTCTGGAGGTATTATAAAGTTGATGAGGAGAACATTGCCATAGCAAACTGTGAGATATGTAAACTTGGGATTTCCTGTCAGGTATTCAAGGTTGTGGCGCTGTTTGTTTTTATATTAGATTATTTTATATTTACTGTTGCACTAAAGTCCAAAAGTGAAGAATTGATGTTATTTATAACTTGATTGTTCAAGCTACCTCACAGAAGTGCGTTAAGTTTATTAACAAAGGTTGAATGTTAAAATAAGATGAATTAAATAAAGAATAAGGAACATCCTGGATCTGTTTCTTCGCTCTTCTTTATTCTTTTTTTATGTATTATAGAAGTATCGGATTGGGTTTTGGTATCGGCAGATACTCAAAATCAATTCAATTTAATTCATCTTTATTTGTATAGCGCTTATACAATGTAGATTGTGTCAAAGCAGCTTGACATGGAAGATTGTAGTGAATTGAAACAGTGTCAGTTCAGTTTTCAGAGATTAAGTTCAATTCAGTTCAGTTTAGCTCAGGTCAGTGTGGGTTAATATTCACTACTGAGAGTCCAAACACTGAAGAGCAAATGCATCGATGCTCAATCAAATGACTTGGAGGCAAAAAAAAAAAAACCTGATCAGGACATCCCTAGGCTTAACTAGGTTAATTAGGTTAACTAGGTTACTTTGGCTAATTAGGTAAGCCAACAGTGGTTTGTTCTGTAGCCAATCAAAAAAAAAAAAAAAAAGAATAATTTCTTAAGGGGGCTAATAAAATTGACCTTAAAATTATTTTAAAAATATATAAAAATCTGCTTTTATTCCAGCCAATTGAAAAGAAATCCTTCTTTCTTAGGAAGAAAAAATATTATAGAAAATACTGTGCAAATGTCCTTGCTCTGTCAAACATCCCTTACTGTACATTCACACTGAAAGCGGCGAGAGCGTCAAAGTAGCCGGAAGTCATTAATTTTCAATAGGAGCCAGCGGCGAGGAGCAGCGCGGCGCGTCTTTGCCGGTGTGAGCATCGAGGAGAGTTGAAATCAAGTCAACTTTATGGTAATGAGCTATGACACGGTTCGGCGGCAAGCAATCGGAATGTAGAAGTCCACCGCTTGAGAGGAGTCCAGAGAACACAACCACTGTAAACTTTGGTTCCGATCACAGATCACAGTTGCTCCCAAGAGTTTGATTATTGCGGTCGCCGGATTTCCAATTATTTGCAATGTTTTCTAACAGGAAGATACATTAGAAAAGTTACTGGCGAGTTACTGATGTGCATCAATGTTATATATATTTTTTTCTTTAAAAAAGCGGGAATCTCATGCGACAATACAAAACAGTATTGCTGCTTCAGGATATTTCAGACATATGGACACATTGGATAATTAAGTGGAGCAAAGCCACACCACATGCAACTAGATCTTCCGTAGTTAAGTGAATTTGATAATAAGTGTGCAACATCTTCACGCTAGAAAGCATGTTTTATGCGGGTAACTGATTTGTTGATATGCAACGGCTCCTTTATTGCAGCTAGCTCTCTGCAACTCTCACATGGTCGCCCACTGAAGCTAAGCAGGGCTGCGCCCGGTCAGTACCTGGATGGGAGACCACATGGAAAAGCTAGGTTGCTACCGAAAGTGGTGTTAGTGAGGCCAGCAGGGGGCGCCCAACCTACGGTCAGTGTGGGTCCTAATGCCCCAGTATAGTGAAGGGGACTCTATACTGCTCAGTGAGCGCCGTCTTTCGGATGAGACGTTAAACCGAGGTCCTGACTCTCTGTGGTCATTAAAAATCCCAGGGTGTTCTTTGAAAAGAGTAGGGGTTTAACCCTGGAATCCTGGCCAAATCTGCCCACTCTGTCCATCCTTATATCATAATTGGCTTCATCACTCTGTCTTCTCTCCACCAATCAGCTGGTGTGTGGTGTGCAGTCTGGCGCAAAATGGCTGCCGTCGCGTCATCCAGGTGGATGCTGCACACTGGTGGGTGGTGGATGAGGAGATTTCCCCTATGTGTAAAGCGCTTTGAGTGTCTAGAAAAGCGCTATATAAATGTAAGGAATTATTATTATTAAATACGAGATCAATGGAGTGCATTTTGACGCTCTCGTCGCCGGAGCTGACGGCAGACAGCATTGTCGCCAGGGCGGCCAGAGCGACCTTTGATGCTCTCGCTGCTTTCAGTGTAAACATACAGTTAGGAAACATCTGAAAAAGAATAAAAATTTCAAAGGAGGCCGGTTAATAATTTTATCTTCAACTCACGGTTCATTTTACATTTTTTAAATCTAATTTTGACCTCATGTTTATGATGTTAAAAACATAACTCCAGTAAAACAACCGATTTCTCTCTAGAGACGCACAATAATAGAGCCAAACGAAGTCTGCTTAAACAGATATTCATACTGCTGATGAATAATGATTCACGTCGACTTACATCTTAACTGTTAACTTTCAAAACTGTTCATTTCCAGGTGAAACTACATTCATTCATTCATTTTCCTTCGACTTAGTCCCTTATTTTTCAGGGGTCTTCACAGCAGAATGAATCGCCAACTTATCCAGCATATATTTTACACACTTCCAGCTGCAACCCAGTACTGGGAAACACCCATACACTTCCATTCACACACATACACTACAGCCATCTTAGTTCATACAATTCACCTATAGCGCATGTCTTTGGATTGTGGGAGAAACTGGAGCACCCGGAGGAAACCCAACACAGAGAGAACATGCAAACTCCACACAGAAATGCCAATGAACCCAGCTGGGACTCAAACCAGTGACCTTCTTGCTGTGAGGCGACAGTGCTAACCACTGAGCCACAGTGCCAAGCTGTAAAACTCCATATCTAGGCGATTTTTTTTGGTACTTTACAAATGAATTGAATCAGTTTCCTGTAGTTTCTCACACGCAATACATCACAGAGCTCAACCTGTACCGAATCCAGAACATTCCTTAAATTCCTCTCACACAGATTAAAAGGCCCTTATATTCCCACAAGAGCATCTGTGTGTCTGTAGACGCATCCATCAGCAGCGGCAGACGCTAAACAGACTTTATGACTCTCTGAGGCCTGTTTGTGTCTGTCTGTGTGCGGGTGATTAGAGACCCTTTGATCTTTAGGGAAGCCGCAATATAACGCCTCTGGAGAGATTCATTCTCTGCCGCTCTGCCTGATTTCCCCTGTTCATTCAGTCTGACTTAGAACCCGGAATGGCAGCAATTAGGTTGGTTTACCATGACCACGTTGGCGAGATGTGCCGAGCAGAGAGCGTAGACCCCGCCGGAGCCACCGACCACTGGAGCCCGCATGTCTGTGATGGAGACGGTCAGTGAACCTGAGAAAACACAGACAGAGAAATTATGTTGTTTAAAGGTGGCCACTTTGTTTACAAGACGTCAAATAAGTCTCTGATGTGCCCAGAGTGTGTATGTGAAGATTCAGCTCCAAATACCACACAAATAATGTTTTAGAACTCTTTGCCACTGCCCCTTTTAGGCTTTGTTCCTAATCGTGCCATTTTGTTGACTGTCGCTTTAAATTCAAATGAGATTGAGCTCTTTTCAAAAGAGGGCAGAGCCTGTCTGTGTGTCAGCATAGTGGCAGATTTAAAAACAAGACTTACGTCCTATGCTAATGAGGGAGAGATCATCACTAATAATGGGCGGGGCTTTCCCCCTCTGATTACACCTACAAAGGGAAAATGTCAAAGTGTTTTAATCAAGTCTGATTATAAAAATAGAATTAATTAATTTTTACCATTAGAAGCTTGTTTTATTCACAGACTGCTGCCACACAACTGTGTTCAAACCTCTTATAAAAATCTTTTTTGCATAATATATCCCCTTCAAATAACAATTTCAGACAAAACCAAGAAAATTTTGTGCATTTTGTCTATTCGTTAACACGACAACATTGTTTTTTGGGTTGAAAACACATAAATTTGGATTACAAAGTCTAATTTTTTTTTTGCAAACGATGCTTATATAGGAATCTGATACATATAAACATATAAATTAAATATAAATATAAAAATCATATACATATAAATTACACATATGACATACAAGTTCATATTTGGATTTCACATATATATCATATATGCAACATTTTTAAAAAATATTTGAAAAAATATATATTTGCAATATTTAAAAATATAGCAAAAATGGCCATTTACATATATATTTTTTCAAGCAATAGAATTACAAATATGTACATGTTTGTTTATATATATTTTACAGTATACAAGGCCATACAGTTAAAGTCAAAATTATTCGCCCTCCTTTGAATTTTTATTTTCTTTTTTAAATATTTCCCAAATGATGTTTAACAGGACTTTTTTTTACAGTATTAGTTTTTTACAATAAGTCTTATTTGTTTTATTTTGGCTAGAATAAAAGCAGTTTTTATAAGGTGAATATTAGCCCCCTTAAGCTAAATTTTTTTGATTATCTACAGAACAAATCATCGTTATACAATAACTTGCCTAATTACCCTAACCTGCCTAGTTAACCTAATTAACCTAGTTAAGCCTTTAAATGTCACTTTAAGCTGAATACTAGTATCTTGAAAAATATCTAGTCAAATATTATTTACTGTCATCATGACAAAGATAAAATAAATCAGTGATTAGAGATGAGTTATTAAAACTATTATGTTCAGAAATGTGGTGAAAAAAATCTCTCCGTTAAACAGAAATTGGGGGAAAAAATAAACAGGGGGGCTAATAATTCAGGGGGGCTAATAATTCTGACTTAAATTGTATATGAACACATATTAAATATATCTTTTATATTTATTCATTCATTCATTTTCTTTTCGGCTTAGTCCCTTTATTAATCTGGGGTTGACACAGCGGAATGAACCGCCAACTTATCCGGCACGTTTTTACGCAGCGGATGCCCTTTCAGCCACAACACATCTCTGGGAAATCTTTTATATTTATAATATATAATTATAATATATAACATATATGTACATAGGGTGACGCGGTGGCGCAGTAGGCCTCACAGCAAGAAGGCCGCTGGTTCGGGCCTCAGCTGGGTCAGTTGCCATATCTGTGTGGAGTTTGCATGTTCTCCCCGCTTTTGCGTGGGTTTCCTCCGGGTGCTCCGGTTTCCCCCACAAGTCCAAAGACATGCGGTGCAGGTGAATTAGGTAAAATTGTCCGTAGTGTATGTGTGTGAATGAGTGTGTATGGATGTTTCCCAGAGATGTGTTGTGGCTGGAAGGGCATCCGCTGCATAAAACATGTGCTGGATAAGTTGGCGGTTCATTCCGCTGTGGCGACCCCAGATTAATAAAGGGACTAAGCCGAAAATAAAATGAATGAATGACTCTTTACATATTTATACATGCCGTTGCAGCCGCAACTCAGTACTGGGAAATACTCACACACTCTTATATTTACACACAGACTTATACGTTATCAGTAACTCGAACCAGTGACCTTCTTGCTGTCAGGCGACAATGCAACCCACTAAGCCACTAAGTCTTTTGTATATGTATATAAATTCAAATATGAACCACCTAACAGACTCCTCCTGCTCACCATTTCTGTTTGTTGTCAAAAAGCTGACAGGTGGGCAAATCTAAGCTTGTTTTTAATAAAACAAATGTAAATATGCATATAATAAATAATACTGATAATAATAATAATATTATACAAAAGCAAATTGTCATGAATAAACTGAAAAAGCCCCGCGAGATGAAGGCAGTGATTTTTATATTTATGTAGAAAATAATAATTTTTGTAATATTTTAATCCTTTAATTTTTTTTTATTTGTAAGATATTTGCGTATTGCTCTACATCCTGTGTGTATTAAGCAATGTTTAAGCGAGGCACACAACTAACGCGCTCTGCCCTGGACTTCAGACCATACCTGCCAACACTCTCGTTTTTCCCGGGAGTCTCCCGTATTTCAGACCCATCTCCTGTATTGTTTTGTCTCCCGGAAAACTCCCGGAATTCCACCCCGACTCCCGCTCCTCAACAGTTAGGTACAGTCAGGCTTGAAACCTGGTGCATGTGAGCGTGCTCTTCCGTCCGCGCGCACCCCTCCTCGCTCTACATTTCGCGCACCCCTCTCCCTCATCACCCCCCCCCCCCCTGCTGTTCAATTCGCATTCCGCAGATTTTCCGCAGATTTTTATCCCATCATTAATTCTCTTTATTTACTTAAAGTTAACTATTTACAGTGAATCTAATTGGATTTGCATTTTAAACATTAAATACAAGTTAAAAAGATATTATTTTTTATTTAACATATTAAGGTTTTAGTTATGGTACTCCCAAAATAATTCCGTAGAAATCCGCAGATTTTTACCAAAATCCTCCGCAGAAATAGCAAAAAACGTCAGCAGATTCCGTCTGGCCCTACTCATAAGCCACCCACCACCCCCCTCCCGCTCTACAGTTCGCGCGCACCCTCAAACACCCATCCCCCATCACCCCCCACCCAACCCCCCCAAAGATATGCTTTAAACCTCCTCTTAGCTGGTCTATTAACCAGTCTATTTTAGTTCCTAAAAATAGCAACGCGCCAGCCATGCGCCTTAACACAGCTCCTTTTTTAGACCAGAACGCCTATGGGCGCACATATGAGCGCAAATGCATTTGCTATTTAAACAGCATGGTGCAAATCGTCAAAATGACACTTGCGTCCAGCTGAAACTAGCAAAAAAACATTTGCGTCGCGCCTTGCGCCACATTGCGTCAGGTGTTTAATAGGACCCCTAATCTGAGAATTGAACCGAAAACAAAGAGGAAGTGCATTTTCAGATTTCAATGAAAGATTACAAGGGCAAACATTTAATTTTTTTCTTAATGACATGCACAGATGAATTGTTCACCGCAAGACTAGCTATGTGAGCAAACAAAATCAATACAGTATGGTTAGTTTTGATTTCATTTGTACTTTAGCACTGGTTTTGTACTCCAGGGTCACATATATTATTTGCTCGGATGTTCCAGGTGATTGCTCAGCGTCTGCTTACTAGCACATTTACAAAAGTGTCCACTCCCAAATAGACATTAAAAACCCAAAGCGGCACAAAAACCACATTCAGTAAAGCTAATTCTGTTCTCTGGAAAGTGAACATGCATGCAAAATACAGCAGGAGCGGCTGAGATAATTGAATATTGGCATGTGGAGTGTGTGTGTGTGACTGATCGTCTATAAGCTGCGTCTCCACACCGGCTCTGCTGCGCTCAGCATTCACACTCCATCATTCTGCTCTTCTTTATGTTTAATTTTCACCATACTCTTTCTCCTCACACGTCTTACACTCTCTCTGTCTATTCCTCATTTTCTGTGTCTCATATATACAGCTGAAGTCACAATTATTGGCTCTCCTCTGAATTTTTATTTCTTCTTCAAATATTTTGCAAATGATGTTTAACAGAGCAAGGAATTTTTACAGTATGTCCGATAATATTTTTTTCTTCCCAAGAAAATCTTTCTTGGCTAGAATAAAAGCAGTTTTATTATTTTTTTAAACATTTTAAGGTCAATATTATTAGCCCCCTTAAGCAATATAATTTTATTATTGTCTACAGAACAAAATTATACAATGACTTGCTTAATTAACCTAGTTAAGCCTTTAAATGTCACTTTAATCTGAATACTAGTATCTTGAAAAATATCTAGTCAAATATTATGTGCTGTTATCATGGCAAAGATGAAATAAATCAGTGATTAGAGATGAGCTATTACATCTATTTTGTTTAGCCGATAGCTAGCTCTCTACAACTCTCACATGGTCGCCCACTGAAGCTAAGCAGGTCAGTATCTGGATGGGAGACCACATAGGAAAGCTAAGTTGCTGGGCGCTCAACCTGCAGTCTATGTGGGTCCTAATGCCCCAGTATAGTGTAGGAAACTCTATCAGGGGCGTCGCTAGGCCCCATTTACTGGGGCATGTGCCCTAGTGAAAATCGCCAGTGCCCCAGTAAATGCTTTGAGATACGAGTTACTTTTCAATGCAAGTCTATTTATTAAGAGTGGTAATCCCAGAATAAAGACGTTATTCTCTATGTGCAACCGAACCAACGCTGATGAAAGCAATGTAGTTTAATCAAAAAGCAAACTGAGCATGTGCGCAGAAAAAAAAAAACATACTGCTTGACGCTGATGCGCTGCTCTGCTTCCGGTATAAGTCCCGGTTGTGAACATGCACGCCGGAAAAATAGCCGCCCCGCTCATGCGTTGTGAAACCGGCGTAACAGTCTTTTATGCGGAGGTGTCGGCACGCAGTGAGTTTTGCAAGTCGACAAAGCAAAGTTTAAATAATATGATGGTGATCTTTGTTTAGACTAAGCATGGCTCCTGACAGATTTTTTGTACGAAGCAAAAAGGATGGATGAAGTCAGGGAGGTTAGACCTAATAAACCTAATTCTTGGTGAGTCGGGTCCAAGACAACACACAACTGATAATTCTATAAAACATCTTTTTGTATTCTACTGAATTGTCTATAGAATTTCATTCTAATAAAATTAATATTCATGCCAAAGATTTCTTAAATGATCTTAGCACATCATCGCCATATCATAATTAGCTTCATCATCAGCTTCTCCACCAATCAGCTGGTGTGTGGTCTGGCGCAATATGGCTGCCGTCACGTCTTCCAGGTGGATGCTGCACACTGGTGAATAAGGAGATTCCCCCCCAATGTGTAAAACCTGGTTTATACTTCTGCGTAGAGTGATCGGTGTGACCCACGGAGCATGTCATGCTCGTTGCTGTGCATTTATACTTCTGCGTGCTGTTTCTGTTGCTCTGCAATAACACTTCCGAAACACTAGCTGGCAGTAGGTGTTTATGTTCCTCTGTGTTGAGCTTCTTCGCTGGTGTTTTGTTTTTTCTGAACGCTACCTTAATGTACAAGTGGTTCAAACTTGCTCATTTTGAGGCTGGAATCAGCGGACGTGCAACAACTTTAACCATTAGGTAAATACAAACGACAGTTTCCATCTAGAGCTCCTTCACGGGACTCCACACTTGTAAACACTCGCGCGGCTCTCACCTCCGCCCACACTCGTCAGCGCTACCAAGCCGACCAATCACAGAGCTTGCGCTATGTGTGGTTACGACGTGTAGTTAAATTTTTTGAGAGGTGCGCGTCAGCATCGCTGACGGCCACGGCGAGGGCTATGCGTCCACGCGTAGGCTGCGCTGTAGCATACGCGTGCGCTTGATGCAGAAGTATAAATCAGCCTTAAAGCTCTTTGAGTGTCCAGAAAATTGCTATATAAATGTAAGGAATTTATTTATTTATTTAGAAATGTGTTGAAAAAATCTTCTTTCCGTTAATCAGACATTGGGGGGAAAATATAGAGAGTGGCTAATAATTCAGGAGGACTAATAATTCTGACTTCAATTGTACATCAAAAAATTAGATGAGTAAATTTAGATTTAGAAATAAAACAATGCAATAAAAAATATGGTATAAAAAATATGAATGGAAACTAAAATAAGGTGGTGCAGTGGGTAGCGATGTCGCCTCACAGCAAGAAGGTCGCTGGTTTGAGCCTCGGCTGGGTCAGTTGGCATTTCTGTGTGGAGTTTGCATGTTCTCCCTGTGTTGGCATGGGTTTCCTCCGGGTGCTCAGGTTTCCCCCACAGTCCAAACTAGGGTTGGCCGATGGACGATGGAATCGTCTTTATAGGCGGAGGTGAATTAATTATAAATGAGGTAAATGAGGTGCCGGCACAAATTAAGCCTTGGATAGAGACAAGATTAATTAAATATCACGTTTAACAACTAAAGTGAGACATGATCCAGCGATACATCCTTGATAAACTGTCCGACGTACACTGTTCTCTGGAGCTCAGACGAGCGCATGACAGTGTGTGTGTGGCTGTGTGTGTGGCTGTGGTCACGTGATGTGCGTTTTCAGTGGACGGAGGGCTGTTCAGAAATGCTAGATGAAACAACAGTGTGGACGTGGGTCATTTTCGTTCTAAAATGCCATTTTAAAAGTAAGCTGTATTAGTGTAAACGCGACCTGAGTGTGTATATTTCACAAGCGGGTTTGCGACAGGGGCGGGGCGGAGGATCGGTGATGCCTGCTCAGCATCGTGATGTCTATCGGCCATCGGCAATGGACGATGGCATCGTCTATCAGCCCAACCCTAGTCCAAACACATGTGCTATAGGGGAATTGGGTAAACTAAATTGTCCGTAGTGTATGAGTGTGAATGTGAGTGTATGAGTGTTTCTCAGTGATGGGTTGCAGATAAGTTGGCGGTTCAATCCACTGTGGCGACCCCTGATAAATAAAGGGACTAAGCCGAAAAGAAAATGAATGAATGAACTAAAATTCATGAACTAAGTGACAAGCTAAAATCCCTGATATTCCAGTATATGGACACACACAAAAATCCCTGATTTTCAATGTCTGGAATAAACATGTTAAAATTCAATGATATTCCAGATATTCAATGACCCGTGGAGAACCCTGTTTACAAGTCATTTGCGACAGTTCAGTTTTATAACAGTGTTTTTCCTCCGTTTCTGGACTGAAAGGCTGTGTCCTGCAGGGGTTTGGAGGAACTCTAATTAACCAGATGTGAAGCAGCTAATCAAGGTCTTCAGGATTACTTAATAATAATAATTACAGACGAGAGAGAGCGCTTGATTAGAATGAATTCAGCAGAACATCCGTGTTTTACAGAAACAAATTGAATGCCTATATACGTTCCTATATCTCATTCAAACACACACTTATTGACCTGATTTATTAAACATTGCAGAAATTATTAAGTTATTATCAGTCATTCATTTTCCTTCGGCTTAGTCTCTTTTTCAGAGTTCGCCACAGCGGAATGAACTGCCAACTATTCCAGCATATGTTTAACGCAGTGGATGCCCTTCCAGCCGCAACCCAGTACTGGGAAACACCCATACTGGGACTCGAACAAGCGACCTTCTAGCTGTGAGGCGACAGTGCTAACCACTGAGACACCATGCTGCCATGTATTATCAAATTTATAAGTAATAATATAAATACATATCTAATACATACACTCGCCGGCCACTTTATTAGGTACAGCTTACTAGTACCGGGTTGGACCCACTTTTGCCTTCAGAACTGCCTTAATGCTTCATGGCATAGATTCAACAAGGTACTGGAAATATTCCTCAGAGATTTTGCTCCATATTGACATGATAGCATCACACAGTTGCTGCAGATTTGTCAGCTGCACTTCCATGATGCAAATATCCCGTTCCACCACATCCCAAAGGTGCTCTATTGGATTGAGACTGGTGACTGTGGAGGCCATTTGAGTACAGTGAACTCATTGTCATGCTCAGGAAACCAGTCTGAGATGATTCACACTTTATGACATGGTATATTATCCTGCTGGAAGTAGCTATCAGAAGATGGGTACGCTCTGGTCGTAAAGGAATGGACATGGTCAGCAACAATACTCAGGTAGGCTGTGGCGTTGACACAAGAAAATATCCCCCACACCATTACACCACCATCACCAGCCTGAACCATTGATACAAGGCAGGATGGATCCAGCAGATCGTCTTGACCATGTCTATGCCTAAGTGCATTGAGTTGCTCCCATGTGATTGGCTGATTAGAAATTTGTGTTAACAAGCAGTTGCACAGGTGTACCTAATAAAGTGGCCTGTGAGTGTATATTATCAAACACTATAAAATACACAAGACGTGTCACTCGTATACTTTTGAATGGGGAAAAGTGTAACTGTCAATATGGCGAATGAAGCCCCGCCTTCTAGTACAAGAGCCAATCAGTGATCGCTATATGGCGAATAAAGCCCGCCTTCTAGTACAGAAGCCAATCAGTGATCGCTATAGAATGACAGTTCTCTAGTGGGGGCAAAGAGCTTAGAATGACCAAGAGGCGACACTCAATAGAACGTTCCATTGCAACAGCAGCGCCCAGCAACAGCCCCAGATTCCGCCATTTTGGAGTGAAAGCGGTCGGCCATCCATTAGATCTTATTGCTGTCATGATGGCAAGCAGCTGCTTTGTTTTTTATTTATTTATTTATTTAAAAAGCACATTAAAGCTGAGATATAACCTGAAAGACGACAATACAACACTTACTATGTCAATCCTCAGCACTTTTAATAGTTTATTTTACAGACTTATAATATGCTGTTGTTCTATTGGAATTTTCATTCCAAAATGGCCACCGCATGACACTAGCGGCATCTAGTGGCTGTTTCCCAAATCGCACTAGAGTGTCGCCTCTTGGTGATTCTATGCTCTTTGAGGGGGCGGCAGAGACCAGACGTGAGTTTCTGCAGATTTTCTGTGATACGAACATTTAGAAATGAAACTAAATAGACAGTTGTTGTTTCATTTTATTGGTTGTTCGTAATATGAAAAAAATGGTAAGCTTGCCAAGCAGGCCCGGATTAAGAAATCAGAGGCCCCTGGGCACAATGTCTTGTAGGCCCCCTACAAGGCCGCAACTCTATAGTTGAATTAAAAAATAAGATTAATATAATATTTTTTAAATAAAGTTAATCTATAATGTTTTGCCCACATTTTTAAAATAAATGACATAGTACATATATTTATAGTCAACAAAGATTTACCTGATTTTAAAAGCATTTAAAGCACACTTTGATAAAAATACTAATAAAACTAGTGAAAATTAATGGTTTTTAATATACTTGTTCAAGTTCACTGAAGCAGTACTAAAATTTATATTTAATGGTATTTTTAATGTATAACTTCTACAAACTTATAATGCATAATTTGGATATAACACCTCTCCAATCCAGTTCTATGAATCTGAGTCCTCCATAATACACACACTGAATAATGATTCCTACTGTCTCCCTCGTGATGAAGAAGAGTAGGCAAAAAGCACTTGATTATAAAGCTGAAAGTATCCGAAATCACACACACTGTACCAGTTCTCTCCTGTCTCTCTCCTCTTCAGGGGCTTTTTCTGTCTCTCTCTCTGTCTCTCTCTCCATGAGGTCGGAGAATATGGGTGAAGCTGGGCGACTAACATTGTAAATGCAGATTAATTATATTAAGATGTCGCTAACATTTAACACCAGGTGGAAAATACCTGTTCATTGAATATTTATTATTATTATTATCCTTATTAAATACCTTGTGACTCATTTTATATACTTTATTAAAATTTTTAAACAAAAACATTTCCTTTCTATTGAAAATAAATGTATTTCCAATC
>LR812542.1:43012163-43024663 GCA_903798195.1 Danio kyathit | reverse complement strand
ATGCATGTTGTCTTACTCCAAGCTGTATAGGCTCGAAAGCCTACTACCAATTAAGCATATTAGGTGATGTGCATCTCTGTAATGAGAAGGGGTGTGGTCTAATGACATCAACACCCTATATCAGGTGTGCATAATTATTAGGCAACTTCCTTTCCTTTGCCAAAATGGGTCAAAAGAAGGACTTGACAGGCTCCGAAAAGTCAAAAATAGTGAGATATTTAGCAGAGGGATGCAGCACTCTTAAAATTGCCAAGCTTTTGAAGCGTGATCATCGAACAATCAAGCGTTTCATTCAAAATAGTCAACAGGGTCGCAAGAAGCGTGTGGAAAAACCAAACCAAAAACCAAGGCGCAAAATATCTGCCCATGAACTGAGAAAAGTCAAGCGTGCAGCTGCCAAGATGCCACTTGCCACAAGTTTTGCCATATTTCAGAGCTGCAACATCACTGGAGTGCCCAAAAGCACAAGGTGTGCAATACTCAGAGACATGGCCAAGGTAAGAAAGGCTGAAAAAACGGCCACCACTGAACAAGACACACAAGCTGAAACGTCAAGACTGGGCCAAGAAATATCTCAAGACTGATTTTTCTAAGGTTTTATGGACTGATGAAATGAGAGTGAGTCTTGATGGACCCGTGGCTGGATCGGTAAAGGGCAGAGAGCTCCAGTCCGACTCAGACGCCAGCAAGGTGGAGGTGGGCTGGTATCATCAAAGATCAGCTTGTGGGGCCTTTTCTGGTTGAGGATGGAGTCAAGCTCAACTCCCAGTCCTACTGCCAGTTTCTGGAAGACACCTTCAAGCAGTGGTACAGGAAGAAGTTTGCATCCTTCAAGAAAAACAAGATTTTCATGCAGGACAATGCTCCATCACACACGTCCAAGTACTCCACAGCGTGGCTGGCAAGAAAGGGTCTAAAAGAAGAAAAACTAATGACATGGCCTCCTTGTTCACCTGAGCTGAACCCCATAGAGAACCTGTGGTCCATCATCAAATGTGAGATTTACAAGGAGGGAAAACAGTACACCTCTCTGAACAGTGTCTGGGAGGCTGTGGTTGCTGCTGCACGCAATGTTGATGGTGAACAAATCAAAACACTGACAGAACACATGGATGGCAGGCTTTTGAGTGTCCTTGCAAAGAAAGGTGGCTATATTGGTCACTGATTTGTTTTTGTTTTGTTTTTGAATGTCAGAAATGTATATTTGTGAATGTTGAGATGTTATATTGGTTTCACTGGTGAAAATGAATCATTGAAATGGGTATATATTCTAAACTCTGCCCAAAAAGTCGCTAAATGACCCTAGATTACGTCATACGTCAATTTGCATATTACTGACGTCATCAAGTTCTACTGCTTCTGTTTGTTTAACAGCCTATGGTTAATAAAGGGGTATTTATATTTGCACTACACTTTATGTATGTCAATTTAACTACATTTATTACTGTTTGAATACAGTGTATCAGTTTAGATGTGTAGTGAATTTGCAGTAATAAAAGTTTCGAAATGGTCACATAGAGTGCTTTCACACTAGCACCCGGGTTCGTTTGACATCAGAGTATGGTACGCTTAGCTATGTGTACATGTCTTCTGAACTCGGATGCACACCCACAAACCGTACTTGAGTCCGCCTGAAAGAGGTGGTCTGGGGTACAATTCATATGAACTCTGATCCGGTTCACGTCTGGTATGAATGCAATCGTACCAAATAACAGAAGTGAACCGCCAACAGTACAACATCGTTTTCATAACGTTCATTCGTGTGTGTGTGTGTGTGTGTGTGTGTGTGTGTCTGTGTATCACATACTGTACCTTGCTGACAAGCGGGACTGTGCCAGGGCAATCACAGTAATAATGTCTGCTTGTCTCCTCCAAAAACAGCTTCTGCAGACATCGCGTTATGTTCTGAACGATTATAAAATTTTATAAAAATATTGGCAGATGGACGCGAGTCGCTTTCTGTATGTCCAAAACCAAAAGATTCAGTAAAAGCAGAAAGACTGCGATGTGCATACGTCTTTCTATTTTGACACTTTGCTTTTGTGGCCGTCACCTAGCAACAGACGTACACAAAACACCAGCTCGATGACGCAAGCGTACCGGGGTGCAGAAGGAAAAAAGACAGTGTGAACACAAACCAAGCGAGAAGGTGGCAAGGGGGGACAATCGAACTTGGGTACAGTCAAGGCAATTGAACCAAGCGTCGCTAGTCACTTTTTTTGAAGATTTGTCACTGGGGGGGCTGAAAAGTTGCTAAATATAGCCACAAAGTCACTAAGTTGGCAACACTGTAGGTTAGTATGCTCTACTTAGCTGTTTCTGTCACCTTTGCGTTTTTCACTGTTTGCCACCATCAGTGTTGCTAACTTTCAGACCCCTTTAGTGACAAATTTTTTAAAAAGCGACTAGCGACAAATCTAGCGACTTTTTGTTGTTGTTAGGCCGTACTCACACTATGTACAGTTGCGTTGAACCGGGCCAAAGCACGCTTGTCCCCCCCTCCCGTCTCCCCCGAAGGCTTGCACTCACATTACATTTGGGCCTGGGCACGCTTACGTCATCGATGACGCGCTGTTCAGTTTAGGAAGAGAAGTGCTCTCGCTCAGCACAGTGGATATTGCTGTAGTTATATTGTTTAAGTCGTTTGATATGCGGTGACACACAGTCAAATATTTCACAGAACAGATCAGCCACTTTTGACGCTCATAAAGTCCTCGTGCTGCAGGAATTAGGAGGTTTGCTGAAGGCGCAGCTGACGTGCAGTGAGGGGTTTGCGTCTTTAATAAACTACGACAGTTTGCGTTCATTGAACAGCACGAATGATTAATTAATCCATATGATATGATACAGTCCCTTAAAAGTCACGTCTCGCTTTCAGTTTCGGGTTTGTGCACGCTTGCACTCACACTGCAAGCGTACCGCGCCTGAGCTCAAGTGAACCGCGCTCAGGCCCACCTCTTCCAACCGGGCCAGGGCCGGCCAAGTGAACCGTGCTTGAGCCCGGTTCAGAGCACTTACACTTCTCAAACGATCTGGGAAACGGGCCTGGGCACGGTTCGGATAGCATAGTGTGAGTACGCCCTTACTGGAGATTTTTAAAGACTCATGTGTCCGTACTGTATGGTCTCTCCTACCTGCTGCCTGAGAGCAGATCACCCCTCTGCGTAGTGACGGCAAATGATTTAGCACCGCGTGTGTGAGGTATTTTCCTTGTAGCGTTACAGTCAAACGGATCTGCTTCTCCATTGCTTTAAATTTAACAATTAATTTGTCAGTTTACTCTTTTCTTGTTCACAATCAGAGAGATTTTAGTGACAGCTTTAGAACTTGTGTGAGTTTATTATGTTTGTGAGATTACTGCAAATTCATTAAACATCTATATTGATATACTGTATTCAAACAATACACTTAGTTAAATTGACATTTATATATAAAGCCTAGTGCAAATAAAAATAACCCGTTATTAACCATAGGCTGCTAAACAAAAACTGCTGGACGCGATGACGTCAGTAATATGCAAATTTACGTATGGCTTAATCCAACAACTTTTTGAGCAGAGCTTAGCGCCTTTTCATTGAAAATAGTTGGCAACACTGGGCGCCATCTTTTGACTGTTTGGCGCCATAATGCTCCATTCACTGGTTTACATTTCTGTCGGCTTTGCTTTTATTTAAAGAATCAAACAACTATTACAGCTCAGAACAATGTTTTGTGCCTAATTTTTGTGGCAGGTCGTTTTTACAGAATAAAGCCCTTCAATTCTATACAACAGTGCTTTGCTTTGTGTCTGGTTGCCGATAAGCATTCCTGGATGTACTTTATCCCTAACTTAAACTCTCCCTACATAATCATTCCAATCAATCTAAAATTCTGAATTATTTATTAAAATAAGCTTTTTCAGGCATCGCAGATAACGTCGCAGCATCGTAACATCGCAGAAAAACAAACCATCGCAATGTCCGTTTCTTTCCAATATCGTGCAGTCCTAACAATAAGAGCTTGTTTAAATAAACTGCATGGTTGATTTAAAACCTATAAAAAGTCATTTTATAAACACGTAGGCAGTTTATTTACACAATGGTTTCAAGTTGCGTTTCAAGAGCCCTGCAGCTGATGCTCATTTATTTATAAATGAGATATAAAAACTTTAGGGTGAAGCTTGTTCATCTGGTCCTGTCAATCACAACACAAGCACATCAGGCATCCGTAAACAAACCTATATTTGACCGTTCTCACCCGACATGCATGAACATGTAGCTGAAGAACCTCCAGATCTGAGCGCGGTGTCCGGGATGATACACCAGCGGACTCTTCATGAAGTCCGGCTGGTAGGTTTGCAGCACCCATTTATTGAGCATCACGCCGTAGCACATAAACACCATGATCTGAAATACAGACACGTTCTTGACCCTCACATGTGAAATAAAAGTCAGAAAAATCTCATATTTATAAAACAGGGTATATATAATAATCAGTAAGTGAAATTCAAGACCTTTTAAGACCTTTTCCATACATTTCAAGCATGATTTTAAGGCGACATTTTAACTTACATTTACTAAATTGTGTAAGTTTTAAGTAAGTAAAGAAACAATATAATAAATAAAAAATGCTAATGCCAGCAGGGGGCGCCAGTAGAACAGCAGGAATAACAGTGTTTCCTTAGTTACTGCAGTAAACAAAGCAGCGTGATGTCAAATCTAGCAGGATTTTATCAACTACATAAACGACACCGCATCCTAATATTCGCAGATTAAACTCAGCCAAACTTTAGCAAATAACTATAAAGAAAATTATGCAAAATTTAATACCATGTCAAATAGCATTTAAGGATTTTTAAAACTTTTTAAGGGCTTTAAATTACTCTAAATTGATTGATCAACTTTTAAAACTTTTTTAGACACCCTGTAATACAATCATTTATTAATCTTTTAGACAAAATAAGCCATTTTAGACCTTGCTAGGAGTTTTTTAACTTGCATTTAACAGAAAATATGCTGTGAAAATATACCTTTTAAGACCTTTTTAACAAAAATTTCATACATTTTAAGCCCTCATTGCCACTTTAGATTTTAAGCAGTAACATTGGCGACATTTTAACTTCCCTTTTACAGTTACTAAAATTCGGATTGTAAGACACGAATCCTAAACTCCATTATTCATTTTCTAAATAAAAATGCCACTGCCAGCAGGGGGCGCCAGTAGAACAGCAGGAATAACAGTGTTTCCTTGGTTACTGCAGTAAACAAAGCAGCGTGATGCCAAATCTAGCAGGATTTTATCAGCTACATAAACGACACAGCATCCTAATATTCGCAGATTAAATTCAGCCAAACTTTAGCAAATAACTATACATTGTATAATCAAAAATGTAATACCATATAAAACAGCATTTAAGGATTTTTAATACTTTTTAAATTACTATAAATTGATTGATCAACTATTAATAATTTTTAAGACCCTGCGGACACCCTGTAATACACCAATTAATAAACTTTTAGACAAAATAAACACACTTTTAGACCTTCCTTAGAGTTTTTAACATGCATTTAACAGAAATGTACTGAATGAACAATACTTCATCGTGTCTTGACTTCTTTTGCTGTGAAAATATACCTTTTAAGACCTTTTTAACACGTTTTACGTTCATCTTAAGACCTCATTGCCACTTTAGGTTTCAAGCGGTAACATTGGCGACATTTTAACTTACGGTATATTTAAGCCTATAGAACAGCAGGACTAATGATGTTTCCTTGGTTACTGCAGTAAACAAAGCAGCGTGATGCCAAATCTAGCAGGATTTTATCAACTACATAAACGACACAGCATCCTAATATTCGCAGATTAAATTCAGCCAAACTTTAGCAAATAACTATAAAGAAAATTATGCAAAATTTAATACCATGTCAAATAGCATTTAAGGATTTTTAAAACTTTTAAGGGCTTTAAATTACTCTAAATTGATTGATCAACTTTTAAAACTTTTTTAGACCCCGCAGACACCCTGTAATACAATCATTTATTAATCTTTTAGACAAAATAAACACTTTTAGACCTTGCTTGGAGTTTTTTAACTTGCATTTAACAGAAAATATGCTGTGAAAATATAACTTTTAAGACCTTTTTAACAAAAATTTTATACATTTTAAGCCCTCATTGCCACTTTAGATTTTAAGCAGTAACATTGGCGACATTTTAACTTCCCTTTTACAGTTACTAAAATTCGGATTGTAAGACATGAATCCTAAACTACATTATTCATTTTCTAAATAAAAATGCCACTGCCAGCAGGGGGCGCCAGTAGAACAGCAGGAATAACAGTGTTTCCTTAGTTACTGCAGTAAACAAAGCAGCGTGATGCCAAATCTAGCAGGATTTTATCAGCTACATAAACGACACAGCATCCTAATATTCGCAGATTAAATTCAGCCAAACTTTAGCAAATAACTATACATTGTATAATCAAAAATGTAATACCATATAAAACAGCATTTAAGGATTTTTAATACTTTTTAAGGGCCTTAAATGACTCTAAATTGATTGATCAACTATTAATAATTTTTAAGACCCTGAGGACACCCTGTAATACACCAATTAATAAACTTTTAGACAAAATAAACACACTTTTAGACCTTCCTTAGAGTTTTTAACATGCATTTAAAAGAAATGTACTGAATGAACAATACTTCATCCTGTCTTGACTTCTTTTGCTGTGAAAATATACCTTTTAAGACCTTTTTAACACGTTTTACGTTCATCTTAAGACCTCATTGCCACTTTAGGTTTCAAGCGGTAACATTGGCGACATTTTAACTTACGGTATATTTAAGCCTATAGAACAGCAGGACTAATGATGTTTCCTTGGTTACTGCAGTAAACAAAGCAGCGTGATGCCAAATCTAGCAGGATTTTATCAACTACATAAACGACACAGCATCCTAATATTCGCAGATTAAATTCAGCCAAACTTTAGCAAATAACTATAAAGAAAATTATGCAAAATTTAATACCATGTCAAATAGCATTTAAGGATTTTTAAAACTTTTTAAGGGCTTTAAATTACTCTAAATTGATTGATCAACTTTTAAAACTTTTTTAGACACCCTGTAATACAATCATTTATTAATCTTTTAGACAAAATAAACACTTTTAGACCTTGCTTGGAGTTTTTTAACTTGCATTTAACAGAAAATATGCTGTGAAAATATAACTTTTAAGACCTTTTTAACAAAAATTTTATACATTTTAAGCCCTCATTGCCACTTTAGATTTTAAGCAGTAACATTGGCGACATTTTAACTTCCCTTTTACAGTTACTAAAATTCGGATTGTAAGACATGAATCCTAAACTACATTATTCATTTTCTAAATAAAAATGCCACTGCCAGCAGGGGGCGCCAGTAGAACAGCAGGAATAACAGTGTTTCCTTAGTTACTGCAGTAAACAAAGCAGCGTGATGCCAAATCTAGCAGGATTTTATCAGCTACATAAACGACACAGCATCCTAATATTCGCAGATTAAATTCAGCCAAACTTTAGCAAATAACTATACATTGTATAATCAAAAATGTAATACCATATAAAACAGCATTTAAGGATTTTTAATACTTTTTAAGGGCC
The DNA here is from genome assembly GCA_903798195.1 of Danio kyathit. Lineage (NCBI taxonomy): Eukaryota > Metazoa > Chordata > Actinopteri > Cypriniformes > Danionidae > Danio > Danio kyathit. The sequence continues at coordinate 43,017,045 of LR812542.1, read as the reverse complement.
TTAAATGACTCTAAATTGATTGATCAACTATTAATAATTTTTAAGACCCTGAGGACACCCTGTAATACACCAATTAATAAACTTTTAGACAAAATAAACACACTTTTAGACCTTCCTTAGAGTTTTTAACATGCATTTAAAAGAAATGTACTGAATGAACAATACTTCATCCTGTCTTGACTTCTTTTGCTGTGAAAATATACCTTTTAAGACCTTTTTAACACGTTTTACGTTCATCTTAAGACCTCATTGCCACTTTAGGTTTCAAGCGGTAACATTGGCGACATTTTAACTTACGGTATATTTAAGCCTATAGAACAGCAGGACTAATGATGTTTCCTTGGTTACTGCAGCAAACAAAGCAGCGTGATGTCAAATCTAGCAGGATTTTAATCAACCACATAAACAACACAGCATCCTAATATTCGCAGATTAAATTCAGCCAAACTTTAGCAAATAACTATAAAGAAAATTATGCAAAATTTAATACCATGTCAAACAGCATTTAAGGATTTTAAAAACTTTTTAAGGGCTTTAAATTACTCTAAACTGACTGATCAACTTTTAAAACTTTTTTAGACCCCGCAGACACCCTGTAATACAATAATTTATTAAACTTTTAGACAAAATAAGCACTTTTAGACCTTGCTTGGAGTTTTTTAACATGCATTTAACAGAAAATATGCTGTGAAAATATATCTTTTAAGACCTTTTTAACAAAAATTTCATACATTTTAAGCCCTCATTGCCACTTTAGATTTTAAGCAGTAACATTGGCGACATTTTAACTTCCCTTATACAGTTACTAAAATTCGGATTGTAAGACACGAATCCTAAACTACATTATTCATTTTCTAAATAAAAATGCCACTGCCAGCAGGGGGCGCCAGTAGAACAGCAGGAATAACAGCGTTTCCTTAGTTACTGCAGTAAACAAAGCAGCGTGATGCCAAATCTAGCAGGATTTTATCAGCTACATAAACAACACAGCATCCTAATATTCGCAGATTAAATTCAGGCAACCTTTAGCAAATAACTATACATTGTATAATCAAAAATGTAATACCATATAAAACAGCATTTAAGGATTTTTAATACTTTTTAAGGGCCTTAAATGACTCTAAATTGATTGATCAACTATTAATAATTTTTAAGACCCTGCGGACACCCTGTAATACACCGATTAATAAACTTTTAGACAAAATAAACATGCTTTTAGACCTTCCTTAGAGTTTTTAACAAGCATTTAACAGAAATGTACTGAATGAACAATACTTCATCGTGTCTTGACTTCTTTTGCTGTGAAAATATACCTTTTAAGACCTTTTTAACACGTTTTAGGTTCATCTTAGGACCTCATTGCCACTTTAGATTTCAAGCGGTAACATTGGCGACATTTTAACTTACGGTATATTTAAGCCTATAGAACAGCAGGACTAATGATGTTTCCTTGGTTACTGCAGCAAACAAAGCAGCGTGATGTCAAATCTAGCAGGATTTTATCGACATAAACGACACAGCATCCTAATATTCGCAGATTAAACTCAGCCAAACTTTAGCAAATAACTATAAAGAAAATTATGCAAAATTTAATACCATGTCAAATAGCATTTAAGGATTTTTAAAACTTTTTAAGGGCTTTAAATTACTCTAAACTGACTGATCAACTTTTAAAACTTTTTTAGACACCCTGTAATACAATAATTTATTAATCTTATAGACAAAAATAAGCACTTTTTGACCTTGCTTGGAGTTTTTTAACATGCATTTAACAGAAAATATGCTGTGAAAATATATCTTTTAAGACCTTTTTAACAAAAATTTCATACATTTTAAGCCCTCATTGCCACTTTAGATTTTAAGCAGTAACATTGGCGACATTTTAACTTCCCTTATACAGTTACTAAAATTCGGATTGTAAGACACGAATCCTAAACTACATTATTCATATTCTAAATAAAAATGCCACTGCCAGCAGGGGGCGCCAGTAGAACAGCAGGAATAACAGTGTTTCCTTAGTTACTGCAGTAAACAAAGCAGCGTGATGCCAAATCTAGCAGGATTTTATCAGCTACATAAACGACACAGCATCCTAATATTCGCAGATTAAATTCAGGCAACCTTTAGCAAATAACTATACATTGTGTAATCAAAAATGTAATACCATATAAAACAGCATTTAAGGATTTTTAATACTTTTTAAGGGCCTTAAATGACTCTAAATTGATTGATCAACTATTAATAATTTTTAAGACCCTGCGGACACCCTGTAATACACCGATTAATAAACTTTTAGACAAAATAAACACACTTTTAGACCTTCCTTAGAGTTTTTAACATGCATTTAACAGAAATGTACTGAATGAACAATACTTCATCGTGTCTTGAGTTCTTTTGCTGTGAAAATATACCTTTTAAGACCTTTTTAACACGTTTTACGTTCATCTTAAGACCTCATTGCCACTTTAGGTTTCAAGCGGTAACATTGGCGACATTTTAACTTACGGTATATTTAAGCCTATAAAACAGCAGGACTAATGATGTTTCCTTGGTTACTGCAGCAAACAAAGCAGCGTGATGCCAAATCTAGCAGGATTTTATCAGCTACATAAACGACACAGCATCCTAATATTCGCAGATTCAATTCAGCCAAACTTTAGCAAATAACTATAAAGAAAATTATGCAAAATTTAATACCATGTCAAATAGCATTTAAGGATTTTAAAAACTTTTTAAGGGCTTTAAATTACTCTAAACTGACTGATCAACTTTTAAAAAAAATTTAGACCCCGCAGACACCCTGTAATACAATCATTTATTAAACTTTTAGACAAAATAAGCACTTTTTGACCTTGCTTGGAGTTTTTTAACATGCATTTAACAGAAAATATGCTGTGAAAATATACCTTTTAAGACCTTTTTAACAAAAATTTCATACATTTTAAGCCCTCATTGCCACTTTAGATTTTAAGCAGTAACATTGGCGACATTTTCTAGCATTTAAGGATTTTAAAAACTTTTTAAGGGCTTTAAATTACTCTAAATTGATTGATTAACTTTTAAAACCCTTCGGATCCCCTGTAATACAACCATTTATTAAACTTTTAGACAAAATAAACACTTTTAGACCTTGCTTTGAGTTTTTTAACATGCATTAAACACAAATGTACTGAATGAACAATACTTTTATCGTTTGCTGTGAAAACACACACAGACATAGGCACACGTACTGTTCATAATGCATGAAATATTGGAGGGCGGTGGGGGGGTTTATTAAGTGAAATATACTGTCATAATAAGTTTAGATGGTATTTTGTGGCGCAAATGATGCGATTTGCGAGAATGAAGCGGCGCAAGTTGGAAAATCTGAACTTCATCGGACATTCGTGCCACATTAAACAATCATAACTTTGCTCTTGTAGGGGCGTGATTATGACGTAGTGCCTGTTGTTGGTGTTCCGAGGGAAAATCCTCTTTCCAATACTGGACAACAGCTCATCAACCTGGGCTCGGCTCAGTCGGAAGCACTGCTGAAAGCTGCTGAAAGCTTCCATCATCCAGGTACAGTTTCTGGATAAGTTGATGAACTCAGAGCAGGGTGCCCCTCTGAAAGGATCTACGTAGTTGACTCAATCTCTAAAGGATCTACTGCGCTGAATATATATGCTGTTTTTCAGCCTTCCTAAAGCACATCCACACAGCCATTCTTTCAATAAAATCCATGTTAGCCATTTACCAACGAAGACAGAAGCCCCGCCCATGACGCGAATCCACGTCTATCGCGAATGAAACAAATTTGACGCGCAAATGAAGCGAGTAAACTCAAAATGTTTGCGCGTCTATTTACGCGTGAATAGCGTGACTTATTCACACGTGCCGCGTCTGGTGTGAACACAGCATTACTCCTGCAGTTCAACACACGCCCCCTGCTGGAAGAGAATGAATTTGCATTTTTAGCAAGAACGTCAACCGCTTCAGTTTTGTGCGTTATTTGGTAGTTATTCATTCTTATTCAGTTTGCACATTTTCAAGATGTTAAACCAATTCTAAAGATTAATTTCAGGTTAAGCCATATACCTGAAATGTGTTTGGCAGTGCAAAAAGAGATTTTGTAAAAATGTAACAGTTAGAGATAGATTTGTTTATTCTAGCCGAAATAAAACAAATAAGACTTTCTCCAGAAGAATAAATATTATAGGAAATACTGTGCAAAAATTCCTGTTAAACATCATTTGGGAAATATTTGAAAAAGAAAAGCAAAGGAGGGATAATAATTGTGACTTCGACTGTATATATGACCCAAAACATAGCATTATGACATTATTTAGCATGCTGCTCAGCGCTGTACCTGTACAATGGTGATGACGGCCATGAACACAGGCGGAGGGCAGAGTCTGTTCTGGTGGAAGTACCAGCGACGGTCCGTCTCGCATGGCAGAATCTCGTAGGCCACATAACGCACAAAGCGCTTGTACACGCCCAGCCCCGTCTCGTCCAATAGGATCTCTCGCTGCAGAGTGCGACGCCCATTCGCAATGGCTCGGCGAAAACTACTGGAACGTTTACTGTTCAGCTGAAACAAACAGAGAGAAACGTGACTGTAGAAACGTGTTTATATAGTGAATGTCGAATTAATTCCTTCATTTATTCATTTTCCTTCCGTTTAGCCTCTTTATTCATCAGAATCGCCACAGCAGAATGAACCACCAACTATTCCAGCATAAGTTTTATGCAGCGGATGCCCTTCCAGCTGCAACCCGGTACTGGGAAACATCCATACACATTAATTCACACACATACACTATGGCAAATTTAGTTTATTCAATTCCCCTATATCGCATGTTTTTGGACAGTGGGGGAAACCGGAGCACCCGGAGCAAAC
>LR812542.1:43002163-43007163 GCA_903798195.1 Danio kyathit | reverse complement strand
AGCGTCTGAAGAGCATCTGCACGAGCTCTGATGACGACACCGATATTACACGATTGGCCGAGTTCACCGCATGACAACAACCACATGTGTTTCGGGTTTATTATTGGACAAATTCCGTCTCACAAATTTTAAAACAAGCAATTAACTTTTCATACCATCTCTATTTTGTACACATCATGCTTATTAAAAGACTACAGATATTTTACTGCAGTATCATCTTTAGTTAAATAATCTGGTTATAAAGGCTAGATTGTTTGCACAGGTTTATTTTCGACCTTTTTTTATACAGTACAGACTATTTACTGTATTCAGCTCCATAAACAATTTAAATGATATATTTTATTAAATAACCTGAATATTAACTCAAAAGAGTCTTACAGACTTGTAATAAAATAATTATCATCATTGTTCCTGACACCCTAAAGATTTCTTAACAAATAAAGAACTATTTTATTAAATAATTATAAAATAATTTTTAGGATTATAAAATATATATTGTATTTCCTGTCTAGCTGTTTATTCAGTTTTAAAAGTGACACTGATGTACCTGCTCTTTCTTACTTCTACTTAAAGTGTAGCTCACTTATTTTAGGAATTTTGTTCAATCTTTTTGGATTAAAATGCTTCTTTGAAAATGCTTTTATTATCCAAAATAATCTTAATCATTGTATAAATTAATCAAAACACCTTGTTTTGGGTTTTACACTAATGTTTATTGGAAAGTTTTATATCTATAAATGTAAATAAATGTAAACCCCTTTTTAGCATATTAAACAAGAACTATTAGCCTAGAGTGATGTTTAAACTCCTAGAATTTGTGTTTATTGCTTTGTATTTAATAGGCCTGTTGGTTTTTGTGTTTATATTAGCCTCTCGTTTCCCCTTGATTCTCTCATGCGTTTGTAATATATTTAATTCATTAATCACTTATTGTTTAAAAATGAACTATAGTTTGTAGAGACTGTATTGTGTTTTATTTGTAAATATTTTGTTGTTATAAAAAAAAATAAAAAATGATGATGATGCCATGTGATCGGTCATCATGACTGCCGCAACTTTGAACCCCGAAGTGTCCGGCTTGACGGCTCCGTTTTCAACTCCGCCCCCGCCTGTGCACGGCTAATCTCGTTGATCACCGGCTGCAGCTGTGCTTCATGTCGAACGCACCTAATGTTTTGGTTTGAATGAATCGCTTGAGTGAATAATTCAATGAATCTATTTTTAAGACAGGGATCTGTCGCCACCTACTGGTCATTTTAGTGTCATATTATTTTTCCAATAAGTGTCATATTTTTCCATTTCCATGACATAAAATAAAGACAAAAACATCTTAAGAGACCTAATGCATTGCTGTTTTTCAGGTCGTTAATGTAAAATTATATATATATATATATATATATATATATATATATATATATATATATATATATATATATATATATATATATATATTGTTAACATAAATAATTGTTTTTAAAAAATCTATCATATTTTCACAAATGGTATATTGATTTTACATAACAGTTTTAAAAATGGGATTGAGTGACATTAGACAATATTTTAGTATTTTTCCATTAAGCAAAGCTGAAGCAAAAAAATCTCAAAGCAACACTACAATGTTTTGTTCCTGAAAGAATCAGTTTCATAACAAATAATTTGATTCAGCTTTTCAATGATGAACTGTTTCAGTGATTCATTTTGAATGAATCATTTGAGTGAATGATTCAATGAATCAATTTTCAAGACAGTCATCTGTCGCCACCTACTGGTCATTTTAGTGTCATTAGTTTTCCATGACAGGTGAAAAATCAACATACCAGCACAAAAAAGCTTCACCAAAATGTACTGGGGAAAAATCCCCCGAAATAGAACCTTTTTTGTCGATATCACACACCTAAATGAATCAGTGGTTAAATGATTTCCAATGTTAAACATTTTTACAGGAATGCTCAGGGTGAAAATATAATAGTATTAGGGTGAGGAATAGAGATTTATTCTCTATGGAGCGTCGCAATTGTTGATTAAAGGATGTGAGAGGCTGAAATGATCGAGTATGCCACTCACGGTGCATAAAATATAGAAAAACCTCTTTTTACATTTCAAGTTATGCAAGTAAAATGATATATTTATTTATAGCATATGTCATATTTCTCCAAAATGAATTATTCCTGCACTCTCAGAAATAAAGGTACGCGAGTTGTCACTGAGGTGGTACCTTTTCAAAAGGTACAAATTTGTACCTAAAAGGTCTATATTAATACCTCAAGGGTACATATTAGTACCTAAAAAGTACAAAAGTGTTCCTCTTAAAATTTTTAGGTACTAATATATACTTTTGAGGTACCAACATGGGCCCTTTAAGTACAAATGTGTACCTTTTGAAAAAGGTACCACCCCAGTGACAGCTGGCGTACCTTTATTTCTGAGAGTGTGAAGGAATCAGTTTCATAACAAATCATTTGATTCAGCTTTTCAATGATGAACTGTTTCACTGTTTTGGTTTGAATGAATCACTTAAGTGAATGATCCAATTAATCAATTTACAAAACAGGGACCTGTTGCCATCTACTGGTCCTTTTAGTGTCATATTTATTTTCTAATGACAGGTGTAAATCAGTCAAGATACCAAACAAAAAACACTCACCGAAATGCTATTGAAAAAAATCCCAAAAATATTGAGACTTTTTTTTGTCAATCACACACCTTAACCTACTGCATAACTGCATTAAAGTAATCAAAATGACATTAAGAATATTACACAAAACACACTTTTTTAAAGGTAATATATTAAACAGAAAACTATGAATATTTTTCTCCATTTCTCAGTGAATATAGGCCATGTATTTTGGTGCATTTAAACAAAACAGATTTATTAAACAGATATATTTATTAAAATAATATTTCAGTCACCAAACATATTTAGAAATTGAAAGATAAAACGATTAAATTCAAGCTAAATAATGTAAAAAAAATTACAACCTACAAAATTTCAACTACATTTTTCACATTTTTTGCTTCTCTTGATTGTTTCCTCTTTTTAAAATTTGTATTTAATATTTTTCTATAGCATATACATTTGGCTGTACTAGTTTTTGTATCGTTATCTTAAGTTATTTTGTTAGATTAGCTCCAGATTTGGCTTCAGTACCAACTAATGTAATGTATATGCACAAATATAATATTGTATAGCTTCCTATTAAAAATATGAATTTAAAAGAGATTTTAAGGGGTGTATATATATATATATATATATATATATATATATATATATATATACACAGTATATACATATATAATATTATTATTTATTTATATAATTTTTTATTGATTTTTTTTTCCCAATATGGATGTTTTTGCTGTATTTCTGATTAAATAAATGCAGCGTTATTGGGCATAAGTGCTTCTTTTTTTTTATCTAAAAACTTGCCCATCTCAGATGTTTTTGTGACTCTACATCACTCCTCAAGTCGGCTCTATTTTGCAGCTACACTTGGATGAATAAGTAGCAAGCACTGAAATCTTGTAACCCTTGACTAGTCAGTACACACACTAGACCTAATCAATAAGACGGTTCAATCTTTCGTGCTTACCATCTTGTAAACACAAGTGGATGCATAAAAGAGAGGGCTTTGCATGCGACTCACCAGTTCTATGAGCTCCTGATAGCAGACGTGTCCGTGTTCGTTGCTCTGCACCAGCGCCAGCAGCATCTCCAGTTTACTGGGGTCCAGCTGTAACTCATGGTGCTCAGCTAGACTGGTGAAATTTTCCACAGTTATAAAACCAGTCTGCTCTGGGTCCAGCTGAACAGCAACACATAGAGAGAAGGAACCAGTGGTCAGTTCATATGCATGGATATTCACTAAATGTTCATGACTTACATGCATCTATTACACTGAACAAGCATTCACTGCAAAAAAAGGTCTTAATGCCTTAAATTTTAAGTAGAATCAAAATAACTTTTCTGGTCATCTCAACTTAAAGGTTCAAGACACCCTGGAGTACAGATTTGTGTTGAGCGTCAATTAAGACAACATTAGCACCTGTCAGCTTTAATTGTGGGGAAAACTGGACAATTTGGAGCTTTTGTCAGCTAATTTCATCTTCCGGGTTTAAAATAATTTTTATGGCGGGATCAAAATCGGTGACGTAGCGCAAATCTGCTAGTGGAGTGATGACACGTCAGTTTCTCATTAATATTCATAGCAGAGATTTCTTATCCTATGAGAAGACCCTGCTTCTTAGTCATTCATGAGAGCATGTGCTTTCCGATGACAGACTAATATGGACAGACCGCAGACCCGCCAAGTTGTGAAACAGTGCACGACACGCAGTATTTGGCTGTTCACGAAGGGTCATATATGTTTGTTTCCATGATCCACGGAGTTTGTTGCATGGCTTTCCCCGCAATGCTGTCAGGGCCGATACAGCCAACTTGTTTGTGTGCAGCAAGCATTTTTGTCGGGAGAGCTGTACGAGAATTGGAGAATGGCGGCCTTTGTCTTTTATCAGTTGAGTTTGTTACCATTCAGACACATCGCCTATATTTGTGCTGCTGTGTTCGCCATATGTTTAAAATCCTCCAGATTACCGGCAGGGATAATGGTTGGAATAGACAGGGAAACAGACGTGCTGCACTGTAGAGATCAGCTGAAATGTTACCCGAATCCGCTCCTTCATACTAATCATCCATCTATCCGCCCGCACATATTATTTTATCTGATATATATATATATATATCCACACCCGACCCGCACCCGATCCGCACACGATCGACACTTTAATAATTCTAATTCTTTGTTTTAAGCATGATGATAGGTCACCGTGGATCGTTGGTTTTTAACAGCAGATTCAGCTTTTACATATACTGTACAGGAAAAAGATAACAAAAACGGTGCCGTTGTGTTACGTTTATTTGGTCTTTTTCTTTGCACTGTGCAAAAACAGAATAGCATCTACTGTGCTTGGATTGGGGCGATTCCGCCTCGCTTCCAAAACAC
>LR812542.1:42995718-43002063 GCA_903798195.1 Danio kyathit | reverse complement strand
AGAAAGAAAGAAAGAAAGAAAGAAAGAAAGAAAGCTGAAGCAATCGCGAGTGAATGTTGAGTTAGTCAGTGATGATGTAGAGAGAAACAGAAGCGAGTGAATCAGAGGCTCTGTGTAATGAGCGAAGGATGAAGGATGGAGGGATGAGAGCGGCAGACACATGTGGAGAGACGGATGGAGGAGAGAAAGAATCAGTTAGCGAGGCGATTCAGCACAGAGCAGCCGCTGCCGTGTCACCATGGTTACAAATTACCAATGTGTCACCCCGAAAAGACTGACATCGAGCATTTCTCTCTCTGTGTGTGTGTGTGTGTGTGTGTGTGTGTGTGTTTGCACCGCCAGCGACCGATCTACTTCTGTCACCTCACACCACACGATCAAGCACACAAACACAGCTCAATACAACTGCAGTATCTACCATCTAAAATACCACCATATTTAAATATAGTAATTAGCTAAAGGCTGGATAAAATGTGTTTACCATTCCAGCGGTGCCGCATCATCAGCTCAGCAGCCGAGGTCACAGCGCAGAGCGTCCTCAATGCTGCTGATGGTCTGTTCATTGATTATATGAGCCAACAAAGCCTGCCGTTCGGCAAAAAGTGTGCTAAAAAGAGCCTTACTGTTGCCATGGTTTCTGAAAACACACACACACACACTCACACACACCATATGGCCGAGCGCAGAAACATCTGAGCAGCTGATATGGTGTCAGTAGTAAAATATGTCAGCTTTCACATCACAAATGATCTTAGGTTTACATGGCAACCCTTCAGAACTGTACTCGGAGCCGTACAGTGATGATATCAGGGGGAAATGTGATGGAATTTTGATTAATATGGCATGGTAATTAAATAGTACTCGCATGTGCATAATCCTACAAAAGTTTGGGGGGTTTGTTTTGTTTTTGTTTATTATGTTTATTCATTTTCATTGACTCATTTATTTGTAATTATTATTACAGTTTAAAAAATTTCTATTTGAATATATATATATATATATATATATATATATATATATATATATATATATATATATATATATATTATATATATATATATATATATATATTGTTTTTTATATTAATTTTTATAAAATTTTCAAGCATACACAAGCTGCCCATTAATTCAAGATGAAATTACAGGTGTTTGGAATGAAAAAAAATATATATTTCTTTATTAAAAATATTATATATTAATAATAAACAGATCCATAAAAAAGTATAGAAAAAATGATAAAACAAATTTATAAAAAAATAAAAATAATAAAAAAATAAAAATAAAACATTAGTAAGGCATAACTTAAAATCTAAAAACATACTAATGCTTTTTGTTTATTCATTTAATCAAAATATGGTAAAAACAGTAGTTCATTAATTCAAGATGAAATGACAGGTGTTTGGAAAGAAAATAAAAAATAAGATAAAAAATATAAAAGATTATTACTATTACTATTATTATTACTATTGTTATTATTATTATTATTCATTCATTCATTTTCTTTTCGGCTTAGTCCCTTTATTAATCCGGGGTTGCCACAGCGGAATGAACCGCCAACTCTTTGGACTGTGGGGAAAACCGGAGCACCCGGAGGAAACCCACACGAATGCGGGGAGAACATGCAAACTCCACACAAAAAGGCCAACTGACCCAGCCGAGGTTCGTACCAGCAACCTTCTTGCTGTGAAGCAACAGCAATATCTACTGCCCCACCACATCGCCTATTATTATTACTATTATTTTTACTATTATTATTATTATTAATATTATTATTATTATTACTACTACTACTACTACTACTAATAATAATAATAATCAATAAAATAAAATAAATAAAATAAACAAATAAAATAAAAATAATAATAATAAAAATCAATAAAATAAAATAAAACAAAACAAAATAAACAAATAAAATAAAATAAAAATAAAATATAAGTAGGGCATTAATTAAAATAGTCAACATAATCCTTTTGGAACTCTTACCACAAGCTGATAACAACGACAAAAAATGTATTAGAAAAAAGATCAATAAATAAAACAAATGAAATAATAAATAAACAAAATTTATAAATAAATAAAAATAAAACATTAGTAGGGCGTTACTTAAAATAGTCAACATAATGCTTTTATTTATTCTGTTTATTCATTTAATCATAATATTATCGTAAATATTATTACAATTTAAAAATAACTAAATGGTTTTATATTTTAATATATATATATATATATATATATATATATAAAAAAAATTTTAATCACTTTTTCAAGCCTATACAAGCTGTCCATTAATTCAAGATGAAATTACAGGTTTTTGGAAAAAAAAAAAACATTTATTTATTTATTAAAAATATTTATTAAAATATTATATTTATAATAAAAAGACCCATAAAAAAGTATAGAAAAAAGATCAAACAAATAAATAAAAAAGTAAAATAACTAAAAAATAAAACATTAGTAGGGCATTACTTAAAATATAAAAAAATGATAAAATCCATAATAATGCTTTTTGTTTATTCTGTTTATTCACTTAATCAAAATATTGTAAAAACAGTAGTTCATTAATTCAAGATGAAATTACAGGTTTTTGGAAAGAAAATAGAAAATAAGATTAAAAATATAAAAGATTATTACAATTGTTATTATTATTATGATTATTATTATTATTACTACTACTACTACTACTACTACTAATAATAATAATAAAAAGCAATAAAAAAATATACAAATTTATCAATAAAATAAATAAACAAAATTAAAAAATTAAAATAAAACATTAGTAGGGCATTAATTAAAATAGTCAACATAATCCTTTTTGTTTATTCTGTTTATTAATCAAAATAATATTTTAAAACAACTTTGGTCTTAGTTGGTTTTAGTATTAATATTTATAAAAGTTTTAATATTTAATATTTTTATTTATTATTATTTCTAGTATACACATTTACAATCCCCACACAACTCATACCAAAAAATAGCGTTCAAGCTGTCCATTAATTCAAGATGAAATTACAGGTGTTTGGAGAGAATTTATTTATTACAAATATTTATTAAAATATTATATTTATAATACACAAACTAATAAAAAAGACAAAAATGTATTAGAAAAAAGATCAATTAATAAAACTAATTATTTAATAAATAAACAAAATTAAATAAATAAATAAAAATAAATAAAACCTTAGTAGGGCGTTGCTTAAAATAGTCAACAATCCTTTTTGTTTATTCTGTTTTACAGGTGTTTGGAGAGAAAATAAAACCTATTTATTTATGTATTTTTTTTTACAAATATTGAATTATTTGTATTATTAATGTATTACTATTATTAATTATTAAACAGAACTATTTTCCACAATTAAAAGCACTGACCAACTTAATGCAAGCTTACTGAATAAAGGTTTTCATTTCTTTGCTCAATCATGAAAAAATTTGTTTTGAAACTTTGGAAGAGACACTTGTTCTCAGCAGAAAACATACGAGAAACAGGAGGCCAAAGCTAATCCTCATAGACTCTATAATCAATGCAGCTGGTCATGAGGAAGAGTCTTAGAGGACGAACTGCTGCTATTTTATGCAAATATAATGCTAAATATGGTGCAGCAATGCAACTATCAACTGCCCTCTTTCTCTCTGAACAGATGCTGCCAAAGCACATGTAAAAATACACACAAACACACACACATAAACTAAATATATGTAACATCAACATCTGTACTTCTTTCTTTCTGTAAGATCTGTCTTTTGATTTCAAATGTGAGTGACGGATGCGCAAAAAAAGTGTTTAGTCATGATGCATCATTACAGATGAAATTCGAGAGCCCCTCCATATATACTACCTGACCAAAGTCTTGTCGCCTATCCAAGTTTTAGGAACAGCAAATAATAACTTGACTTCTAGTTGATCATTTGGTATCAGAAGTGGCTTATATGAAAGACAAAGGCCTCTAGATTATGCTTATTTGACCAAAATAAAATATGATTTTTAATTTTTTAATTAGGACAGTAAGGTCTGACTTTACTTAGACTTGTCTTGTCACTTAACAGAAATAATAATAATAATTAATAAAGTCATCTGGAATGGCAAAGAAAGCGTTCTTGCAGGACTCCCAGAGAGTCTTTGGATTCATCTTCAATGCCTCTTTAATCTTACCCCAGACATGCTCAATAATGTTCATGTCTGGTGACTGGCTGGCCAATCCTGGAGCAGCTTGAGCTTCTTTGCTTTCAGGAACTTTGATGTGGAGGCTGAAGTATGAGAAGGAGCGCTATCTTGCTGAAGAATTTGCCCTCTCTTGTGGTTTGTAATGTAATGGGCAGCACAAATGTCTTGATACCTCAGGCTGTTGATGTTGATCATCCACTCTGCAGATCTCTCGCACGCCCCCATACTGAACGTAACCCCTAAACCATGATTTTTTCTTCACCAAACTTGACTGATATCTGTGAGAATCTTGGGTCTATGTGGGGTCCAGTAGGTCTTCTTCAGTATTTGTGATGATTGGGATGCAGCTCAACAGATGATTCATCAGAAAAATCCACCTTCTGCCACTTTTCCAAATGATCAACTAGAAGTCAAGTTATTATTTGTTGCTCTTACAACTGGGATCCATAAGACTTTTGTCAGGAAGTCTACAGTATTGCTTATGAGAAGATCCAAGTCCAGAAAAGGAGCCCAAAAACACAGTCAAAACATTCCATGTGAAATATCACAATACTCAACAGCAATATGACATATCACACACACTCACCAGCCACTTTATTAGGTACACCTGTCCAACTGCTCACTAAACTTCTAATCAGCCAATCACATGGCAGCAACTCAATGCATTTAGGCATGTAGACATGGTCAAGACGATCTGCTGCAGTTCAAACCGAGCATCAGAATGAGGAAGAAAGGTGATTTAAGAGACTTTGAACATGGAATGGTTGTTGGTGTCTGACAGGCTGATCTGAGTATTTCAGAAACTGCTGATCTACTGGGATTTTCACGCACAACCATGTCTAGGGTTTACAGGGAATGGTCTGAAAAGGAGAAAATATCCAGTGAGCGGCAGTTCTGTGGGCACAAATGCCTTGTTGATGCCAGAGGTCAGAGGAGAATGGCCAGACTGGTTCCAGCTGATAGAAAGGCAACAGTAACTCAAATAAGCACTCGTTACAACCGAGGTCTGCA
Organism: Danio kyathit; assembly: GCA_903798195.1. Lineage (NCBI taxonomy): Eukaryota > Metazoa > Chordata > Actinopteri > Cypriniformes > Danionidae > Danio > Danio kyathit. Next base: position 42,996,894 of record LR812542.1, on the reverse strand, counting down.
GAAGAGCATCTCTGACCGCACAACACGTCTAACCTTGAGGCGGATGGGCTACAGCAGCAGAAGACCACACCGGGTGCCACTCCTGTCAGCTAAGAACAGGAAACTGAGGCTACAATTCACACAGGCTCACCGAAACTGGACAATAGAAGATTGGAAAAATGTTGCCTGGTCTGATGAGTCTCGATTTCTGCTGCCACATTCTGATGGTAGGGTCAGAATTTGGCATCAACAACATGAAAGCATGGATCCATCCTGCCTTGTATCATCGGTTCAGGCTGGTGGTGGTGGTGTAATGGTGTGGGGGATATTTTCTTGGCACACTTTGGGTCCATTAGTACCAATTGAGCATCGTGTCAACGCCACAGCCTACCTGAGGATTGTTGCTGATCATGTCCATCCCTTTATGATTACAGTGTACCCATCTTCTGATGGCTACTTCAAGCAGGATAACGCACCATGTGATAAAGCACGAGTCATCTCAGACTGGTTTCTTGAACATGACAATGAGTTCACTGTACTCAAATGGCCTCCACAGTCACCAGTCTCAATCCAATAGAGCACCTTTGGGATGTGGTGGAACAGGAGATTCGCATCATGGATGTTCAGCCGACAAATCTGCAGCAACTGCGTGATGCTATCATGTCAATATGGAGCAAAATCTCTGAGGAATACTTCTAGTACCTTGTTGAATCTAAACCACGAACGATTAAAGCAGTTCTGAAGGCAAAAGGGGGTCCAACTCAGTACTAGTAAGGTGTACCTAATAAAGCAGCCGGTGAACATATGTTCCCAGTATCGTGCAGGCCTAGTCCCGACTCTTTAACACTTAGTACAGGCAATACAACACTGCTTATCTTCACTTAACTATACCGCAGTCGGTGAGAGGAGACACTGGCTAATTCTGTCACTTACAGCGCTCTTCTATTAATTCAGTTTATCAGACACAGCGTTGAATGTGTGTGTGTGTGTGTGTGTGTTTCGTTTCTGCGTGTGAACTGTGTGCGTGTGCATTACAGCCAGAAATAGTCTGAGCTCAGCACTGCTTCCTACAGCAGAGAAAAAATATCATAATAAACTGAAAGGTTAAGCATCTTGCTATTAAACACACACACACACACACACACACACACACACACACACACACACACACACACACACACACACACACACACACAC
>LR812542.1:42648218-42993218 GCA_903798195.1 Danio kyathit | reverse complement strand
GTTTCCAACATTCTTCAAAATATCTTCTTTTGTGTTCAACAGATCAAAAAAAAAACTCAACTAGTTGGGTGAACTATCACACACACACAATTACACACGACACAACCAATCCTTCACACACACACACCCACACACACACACAGTAGACACACAGTGCAGCACATTCAGACGTTGGTTACGGTTTCCAACATTCATCAAAATATCTCCTTTTTTATCACCTCCTTTTTTTTTTCTTTTTACATTTTTTGTGTGCACTATTCCTTTAAAGAGTACAAAAAAAAAACTACAATGACACATTACTCAAACACATGAATCCAAAGAATCTGAACTAATATAAACACTGATGTGATGCCACAGCATTGAATCAGCAATATACTACCACCGCAAAGCATGACCTTTATTCTAGCATCTTAAACTACCAAACCTCACACGTTCATGCTTCAAGAATGAACCCAATTAGCATATACTCATGCATATGTATTCAAACCAAGCTGTTGTCTGAATCCTGATCAATTTTTGAGTGCAGCGCATATGACATGAGCTGCCAGGATTTGGAAAGAGCTCTCAGGTCACAGTTTTGCCAACCAAACTCAGAGCGTCTCTCCTTTAAACGTTTATTTTCTTTTATATTCTATTATCACTATTTATTTGACTTAATCCACCATGCTGTCAACCTCAACGTTCACTACTGACCAGTTTATATGCTTCATTTGCATAAACGAATGCACATCATATATTGTTTGTTGTACAATATGTGGGTTATAGTGTTGTCTATTCAGGGTGCGAATTATACATTGACAATCAGGGGGGTCCACTTTTTCGCTAATGTTAGTTTTTGTGGTACATGCTTCAGTGAATCATTCTCCTATTAAGAAATTACATCTAATTTCTTAATAAATGTATTTAAGTTTTGAGGGTTTTGTGGGATATTTTGTGTATTCTGACCTACAGTATCTGATTAGCTACTTCTGAGGTTACTGTAAGTCAAACTATGCATCTGATTTGACTACTTTTAGGCTATATGTAGAAACAAACCGCTATTTTACGAGTGAATAGATATGTTATCTATCGGTGCTCTATATTTGCCGGATTCAGACTGTTGAATGATTGGCGCGATTATGCATTCACAGTGGTATGAACCATTGAGTGGTCAAATGTATATTTATATCATTGATTAGATATTTTATATTAAATTTAATTATTATTCATTCATTCATTTTCCTTTATTTATTAATCTGGGGTCGCCACAGTGGAATGAACCGCCAATTTATCCAGCATCTGTTTTACGCAATGGATGCCCTTCCAGCTGCAACCCATCATCAGGAAACATCCATACACACTCATTTACACTCATACACTACAGACAATTTTAGCTTACCCAATTCACCTGTACCGCATGTCTTTGGACTTGTGGGGGAAACCGGAGCACCCGGAGGAAACCCACGCAAACGCGGGAGAACATGCAAACTCCTAACAGAAACGCCAACTGAACCAACCGAGGCTCGAACCAGCGACCTTCTTGCTGTGAGGCGACAGCACTACCTACTGCGCCGTCATTAATTATTCATTCATTCATTTTCTTTTCAACTTAGTCACTTTAATAATTTGGGGTCGCCACAGCGGAATGAACCGCCAACTTATCCAGCATATGTTTTACGCAGCGAATGCCTTCCAGCTGCAACCCATCATTGAGAAACACCCATACACACTCATTCACACTCATACACTACGGACAATTTTAGCTTACCCAATTCACCCATACCGCATGTCTTTGAAATGTGGGGAGAAAACCCACGCGAACACGGGGAGAACATGCAAACTCCACACAGAAATGCCAACTGACCCAGCCGAGGCTCGAACCAGTGACCCTCTTGCTGTGAGGCGACAGCACGTCCTACTGTGCCACTGCGTCGCCCACCATTAATTATTAACATTACAATTTAAAATACAAAGGAGAGCAAATTAATTCTCAGCATTAAAGAGCTGACCCCCTTATAGATGTTGTTTTGATGTCATTCAGGGGGGGATCAAGCGTTAATTATGGGGGTCAATCCCCCCAAATCCTGCAGTAATTCGCACCTTGAATCTATTTATTGTTATGTATATACAGTTGAAACCAGAAGTTTACATACAGTGTATAAAAAGGCACATAACCATTAAAAAAAGTCAGATGTTAATGTGACTAAACTTTTTCTCTTTTAGGTAAGTGTCGGATTATCAAATTTGTTTCTGTTCTGCTTAATAGCAGAATAATGAGAGAGATGTTTATTGAGAAATTGTTTTAACTTTTCTTGAAAGTCAAGTTTACATACAATAAGATTATTAAGCCTCTGAAAAAGCTCAGATGATGGTGTCAAGGTTTTGGAAGTTTCTGATTGGCTAATTGACAACATTTGAGTTAACTGAAGGCAAAACTGTAGAATAGTATTTAAGGAAAACCTCAAACACACTGTTTCCTTGTGTGACAACATGGGAAAATCAACAAGCCAGAATCAACAAAAAATCCAGATTACAATTTGCTAAATTACACTGGGAAAAAGAATAATTTTTGGAGACATGTCCTGTGGTCTGATGGAACTAAGATTGAAGTGTTTGGCCATAATGACCAGTGTTACATTTGGAGGACAAAGGGGAAAGCTTAGGAAGACCATCCCAACTGTGAAGTATGGGGGCGGCAGCATCATGTTGTGGGGCTGTTTTGCTGCAGAAGGGACTGGTCCACTTCGCAGAATAGATGGCATCATGAAGAAAGAACATTATGTAGAAATACTGAAGCAACATCTCAAGACATCGGCCAGGAAATTAAAACTTGGCCACAAAAGGGTCTTCCAAAAGACCATGACCCTAAGCATACTGGCAAATTAGTTCAAATGTGCTTTAAGGACAACAGAGTGAATGTTTTGGAGTGGCCATCCCAAAGCCCTGATCTCAATCCTATAGAAAATTCGTGGGCAGAGTTGAAAAAGCTTGTGCGAGCAAGACAGCCAACAAATCTGACTCAGTTACATCAATTCTGTCAGGAGGAATGGGTCAAAATTCTGGCAAACTATTTTGAGAAGCTTGTGGAAGGATACCCAAAACATTTGACCAAAGTTATACAGTTTAAAAGCAAAGCTAAAAAAATACCAAGGAAATGTAGGTAAACTTTTGACCCTCTAGAAATTAAAAATAGTAATAAAAAATTCTCCAAAAAAAATTATCTCATTATTCTGGCATTTAGCAAATGTAAATGATTTAGGTTAATCCTAACAGACCTAAAATAGTAAACGTTTAGTATGATTTACCATCAGACATCTTTTATAAAAATGGTTATGTTCCTTTTTTTATGTAAACTTCTGGTTTCAACTGTATTTTTTTCTATCTTTACTGTTATTTTCTCTTTCACACGTTTGTTAACTGTCATATAAATCTCATACATTTTAATATATATAAGTTTATATAAAAACTCACTGAGCAACACTGTTAACATTCATTCATACATTTTCCTTTGGCTTAGTCTCTATTTTTAGAGGTCGCCACAGCGAAATGAACGGCCAGCTATTCCAGCATATGTTTTTACGCAACGGATGTCCTTCCAGCTGCAACCCAGTACTGGGAAACACCCATGCACACTCATTCATTCACACACACACACACACACACACTACAGCCAATTTAGTTTATTCAATTCACCTATAGCACATGTGTTTGGACTGTAGGGGAAACCGCAGCACCCGGAGGAAACCCATGCCAACACGGGGAGAACATGCAAACCCCACACAGAAATGCCCAGCCGGGACTCGAACCAGCGACCTTCTTGTTATGAGGCGACAGTGCTAACCACTAAGCCACAGTGCGCCCCCCTCCCCCTCCTCATTGTTAACACCTCCTTGTAACTTAGCTGTTCAAATAGGAAATCTCTGAAAACTTCTCTCTGACCTCCTTCTATTTCTGCTTTGGAGTAATGCGTTCTGTGAGCCGGCGGGTCAGACTGAGGTATAAATAAGTCATGTTTTTGCAGAGTTTGCACATAAACAAAGGTTTCATATCTAGCAGCTGTAAATGAAGACACTAAATAATGTGCAATATCGTTTCATGACTAAACATATTTCATTTAGAGTTGAAGTTAGAATTATTCGCCCTCCTGTGATTTTTTTTTTCTTTTTTAAATATTTCCCAAATGATGTTTAACAGAGCAAGCAATTTTTCGCAGTATGTCTGATAATATTTTTTCTTCTGGAGAAAGTCTTATTTCTTTTATTTCGACTAGAATAAAAGCAGTTTTAAATTTTTTTTAAAAAACCATTTTAAGGTCAAAATTATTAGCCCCCTTAAGCGATATTGGTTTTTGATTGTCTACAGAACAAACCATTGTTATACAATAACTTGCCTAATTACCCTAACCTGCCTAGTTAACCTAATTAACCTAGTTAAGTCTTTAAATGTCACTTTAAGCTGAATACTAGTATCCTGAAAAATATCTAGTCAAATATTATTTACTGTCATCATGGCAAAGATAAAAGAAATCAGTTATTAGAAATGAGTTATTAAAACTATTATGTTTAGAAATGTAATGGAAAAAAAATCTCTCCGTTTTTCTTTTTGGTCTGAGTATTTTTGGTCTCCTCTTTGAGTCTCGGTTTCCAAGGTTTCATTTTTTACTGAAAGAATATTTCCTTTTCTTCTCTGCTAATGGCTGAAGAGACGAAGACAAATCCAGCGCGAAAGAAATATCTGTATTGAAAAGGCCAGTGAAGCGGAACTGAATTCAGTTCAAATAAAGTGAAATTTAGCTATATACAGTGTCAAAAGCAATAATGAAGTTCATCTGAAGTTCATATAAATCAAATTTAACTACAGGGTGGCATAGTGGCTCAGTGGTTAGCACTGTCGACTCACAGCAAGAAGGTCGCTGGTTCGAGTCCCGGCTGGGAACTATTGACATGTTATCAGTAGTTTATCAAATATAAAAAAAATGAATCATTTTAATCAAAACACACTCTTATTAAATGACAAAAAATTCATATTTAGTTTTGTTTTTGTTTTTTACAGCTGTATGTTCATATAGTCTTTTTACATTTGTACATAGAGTCTTTTTAAATGATAATATTTCACAATTATAATTCACAAATAGTATTTCAAGAGTTCACACTTAGATATTGCTTGACGCTATTAGCAGGTTTGGCATGCTGTCCCGGGAGAGAACCCTGAGCTCGGAGATAATTGAGCCCAGGGCTCCCCCCTGGTCAATTGAGCATGTACGGGGAGTACGAGATCAGGTAGTTCTCGAGAGCTCCCCGTGGTAAAGAAAGAAAGGTGGAGAAGGGGTGGATGGGGGGGTTTCTTCGGAAAACGAAGATAAGGGAGTAATATTTGCTATGCTACTTATAGTGAGTTTGGAATAATCTGATTGGCTAACTAATGATTGTAGATGAGAGACCAGCTGCGGTCAATTATATCACGTGCTCCTCTCGAAATTAGTTTGTGAAACTTCACTTATAAATAGTATAATATAATAAAATAGGGGGCGACACAGAGCAAGAAGGTCGCTGGTTCGAGCCTCGGCTGGGTCAGTTAGCGTTTCTGTGTAGAGTTTGCATGTTCTCCCAGTGTTGGTGTGGGTTTCCTCCGGATGCTCCGGTTTCCCCAACAGTCCAAACACATGCGCTATAGGTGAACTGAATGAACTAAATTGGCCGTAGTGTGTGAGTGTGAAGAAGTGTGTATGGGTGTTTGCCAGTATTAGGTTGCAGCTGAAAGGGCATTCGCTGTGTAAAACATATGCTGGAATAGTTGGCGGTTCATTCCGCTGTGGTGACCCCTGATAAATAAGGGACTAAGCCGAAGGAAAATGAATGAATGAATGGATAAAACAGTATTTAGAAGATGTCCAAAATCTTTACACACATTGACCCAGAGAGTGTTTAGATGCAGGTCACTGATGAGAAGATAACAGATGTTTACTGTATGATGACTGAAATGGCCTTAAACACCCAGCAGGCACAAGACGTCAAATTGACGTCAGATTGACGTTGTACCCTAACGTCATGGACGTTGCATTTTGTTTGGAAATTAAAATCGGTTTGACGTCAAAACTCAACATCAGGTCGATGTCAATGTCCAACATCCAACCCTAAAATCTACCAAATATCAACGTCTAATGATGTTACAGCTTGACGTTGTGTGGACATTACAACTATGACGTCTATCAGATGTTGGATTTTGGCGGTTCACTCCGCTGTGGTAACCCCTGATAAATAAGGGACTAAGCCAAAGGAAAATGAAGGAATGAATGAATGAATAAAACAGTATTTACGATCAGTTTTGACACACACACACAAATATATACAGTATTTAACCCTTTTACCAACCCCAAACTTATGGGAACTCCATTTAAATATGACACACAGAATATACGTAGATGACATACAGAAATAAATAAGAGTAATTTCCACACATCAACACACACACACACACACACACAGAACCAAGTGTGTGCTTAAGCAGTGCTTATGCCTAATGTACTACTACTACTACTACTGAGTCAACCTCTTAAAAACACACACAGTCACACATACACACACACTCCGATTTCCCATTCATCCCAGCTGTCCATCTCGGCCTAAAAAAAACGCACATGCACACACATGCACATCGACGCCTAGAGGATGCAGTAACCATAGCAACCTGCTGCTGCTTACCTGCTCTTGTATGAGCTGAAACAGAGAGCTTCTATCCATATACTGGGCCCTGGTGCACACACAGCCACCAAAAGAAGGACATAGGGGGAAACGGCACGCAGAGACACGTACACACACACACGCACGCCGGCGGTCCGTCTGTGCGGCACGCCTCCCCAGCGGGCAGAGAGACACCCCTCGCACTAGTGCATCCGCAGGACGCCCTCCAATGAGGCTCAGCCCGGGGTTCGATCCGGCTTAAAATCCAAAGTCCAGAGCAGAATCCATAGATCTCCTAAAATCCCCCCTCACTTTGCCTCTTTTATTAATTCTTCGCTCTCTCCACTTTATTTTGCCTTCCTCTCTAGTCGCCCGTTTTTCTAAATCTCTGCCTCTCTCTCTCTCTCTGTCCTCCACAAAGACTGTACTACCTGAATACCAATGAAGGAGGGGAAGGAGGCGGCGCTGGGTGGCCAATCAGAGGCCAAGGGGGCGTGTCCAAAGAGCTGCAGCTCTCCATCTACCCTGCAGGAGTCTTAAAGAGAGACTAAACACACAAACACACATTCACTGCAGTGCACACACACACACACACACACACATACACACACATATATAGGGCGCAGGCGCATTTAGGATTCCTAAATCAGACATTAATCACACGCAGCAGATACTATGAGCTGTAATACACACTCATTCATGGCTTGTGTGTACTGTATGTTATAGTGCTGATCATGTTGTATTAATTATTTGAGTCATGTGATTATCTTAGTTATTTATTTATGTATTAATCTCCAAAATGTCTTGAGTGTGTGAAGTGAATACAATTAATATAGCTGATGGTTATGATGGCGGATGTTGATATGGAAAGTGGTTGTTATTATCAAATCGGTGTATTATTTATGGTCTAAATAAAGCAGTGCTGACCTTTTTTTTTAGTTTTTAGATATCTGGGTCATATTTTAGCACAGTGTATTTGATTCTAGATTGAATTAATCCAGAGTACACTGGTGAAACAATAAGAAGTGTTTCGCATTTTGACATTAAGCATTTGTGTGTGTTTGTGTACTGTAAGAATAAAAGAATTCTCAACAGATTTCCACCCGAGGCGAAACAGGCTGTGTACTTTTTTTTTTAGACACAAGACCGTGTGATAATATGCTCTAATTGTTGATGATTTTAAAGCTGATACAATATTTTTTTATTATTATTATTTCTGAATAGAACAATAAAATAGAATCTTATTTTTACAAAATTGTTCACATTTTCTGTAGCATTTTTAATATAAATATATTTTATTCCTTAAAGTAGATACAATATTCAAAAATAGATTAAAACATACCTGCCAACATTTGGTTCGTAAATTCCGGGAGACTTACGTCATACGCTAATTTGCATATTACTGACATCATCGCGTTCTACCATTTCTGTTTAACAGCCTATGGTAAATAAATGGGGTATTTGATATTCGCACTACGCTTTAAGTAAGCTTGTCAATTTAACTAAATTTATTGCTGTTTGAATACAGTATATCATTATAGATGAGTAGGGAATTTGCAGTAATCTCTCAGACGTAATATACTCAGACAAGTTCTGAAACTCTCACTTAAAACATCTCTGATTGTGCAACAAGAATAAACGGTCAAATTAAATTGTTAAAATAAAGGAGAAGCAGATCGGGTTGACTGTACAAGGGAAATACCTTCAAACTGCCACCTGTTCTAAATCATTTGCCGTTGGTACGCAGAGAGGTGCTCAGCTCTCAGGCTGCAGGGGAGGGGCCGGCGGCATCACCCGCAGCTCGTTGAGAAGAGTAGGGACGGTACAGTAATGGACAAACGACAGTCTATAAAAATCGCCAGTAACACACAAAAAAAGTCGCTAGATTTGTCGCTAGTCGCTTTTTTGAAAATTTGTCGCTAAGTTGACAACACTGGCGCAAACTGAAGAGCGGGGAGCGGGAGGGGTGAGAGGTTTGGGGAGATGGGGGCGCGCAAACTGAAGCGCACGACCGTAAGAGCACAAGCACCAAGGCTGCATCCGAAACCGCATACTTCCATACTATACAGTACGGTAAAATCAGTATGCAAGCCGAGTAGTATGTCCGAATTCATAGAATTCGAAAAACAGTATGTGAGAAGTACCCGGATGACTTACTACTTCCGGCGAGATTCTGAAGTGCGCATCCCATGCACGCTGCACTATCCCATGATGCTCCGCGAGAGAATTCCTGAATGGAAGTAAATCAACGCAACTGACGCAGGTAGGTCACGTGACCATGACAAAATGGCGGATGTAGTACGTCCGAATTCCATTCATACTTCTTACATTCATACTGTATAGAACGTACTTTTCTAACGGCCGAGTAGTACGTTTAAATTCAAATGCAGTACCTACTGAGTAGTAGGCGGTTTCGGACGCAGCCCAAGTTTCAGCCCGGACTGTACCAAAATGCTGAGGAGCAGGGGGCAGGGGAATTCCGGGAGTTTACCGGGAGACAGAACAATACGGGAGACGGGTCTGAAATACGGGAGACTCCCGGGAAAAACGGGAGTGTTGGCAGGTATGGATTAAAATAAGTGCTGCACTTACCCAAAATGTAGTGCAAAATAACTATTATTATTTTTTATAATCTATTATTATTCATTCATTCATTTTCTTTTCGGTTTAGTCCCTTTATTAATCTGGGGTCGCCACAGTGGAATGAACCTCCAACTTATCCAGCATATGTTTTTAAGCAGCGGATGCCCTTCCAGCTGCAACCCATCTCTGGGAAACATCCACACACACTCATTTACACACATACACTACGGTCAATTTTACCATACCCAATTCATCTATAACTCCACACAGAAATGCCAACTGACCCAGCCGAGGCTTGAACCAGCGACTCAAACCAGCAACCTTCTTTGCTGTGTGGCGAATGTGCTACCCACTGCGCCAATTTTATATATATATATATATATATAAAATTGTTATTATTATTATGGGCGTCACGGTAGCGCAGTGGGTAGCACAACCGCCTTACAGCAAGAAGGTTGCTGTTTCGAGCCTTGGCTGGGTCAGTTGGCATTTCTGTGTGGAGTTTGCATGTTCTCCCCGTGTTGGCGTGGGCTTCCTCCGGCTGCTCCGGTTTCCCCCACAGTCCAAACACATGCGCTATGGGTGAATTGAATAAACTAAATTGGCCATAGTGTATGTGTGTGAATGAGTGTATGGATGTTTCCTAGTGATGGGTTGCAAATGGAAGGGTATGCGCTGCATACAACATATGCTGGATAGGTTGGCGGTTCATTCCGCTGTGGCGACCCCTGATTAATAAAGGGACTAAGCCGAAAAGAAAGTGAATGAATGAATTATTATTATTATATTTGATGTTATAAGACATAACTGACTATAATTGATGTTATAAAAAGTAGATTTAAAATAAATGTTACACTTACCCAACATTTAGTGTAAAATAACTATATTTATATTTATATGTTACATTATTTTTATAAAAATAAATAATTATTACTAAATCTATTATTATTTTATTCATTCATTCATTCATTTTCCTTCGGCTTAATCCCTTTATTCATCTGGGGTCACCACAGCAGAATAAACCGCCAACTTATCCAGCATACTGTATGTTTTACTCAGCGGATTCCCTTCCAGCTGCAACCCAGTACTGGGAAATACCCATACACACTCGCATTCACACACACTCATACACTATGGCCAATTTAGTTTTTTCAAATTTCACCTATAGCGCATGTGTTTGGACTGTGGAGGAAACCCACGCCAACACGAGGAGAACATGCAAACTCCACACAGAAATGCCAATGAATGCATCTGGGGCTCGAACCGGCGACCTTCTTGCTGTGAAGCGACAGTGCTAATCACTGAGCCACCGTGTTGCCCATTTTTATTATTATATTTGAATTATAAAATATAACAAATACATTTCATAAAGTTTAGTAAAATATGATCAATATCTTAAGTTTCCACAGAGGTTTACTGCTGCTAAAAAGATGAATTTTAGTTTTATTGATTCAATCCATTATGAATAAACCAAAGATATTTTAGATACTATTTTTCCACATCCTACTACCCAAAACATATACAAATATTTATATATATTCTTTTTTCTGTACATGCTTCTGTAACATTAATGGAGTGTGGACAAAACACACAGATCAAAATTTATACCTTGTGTTTGTTCAGATCTCTAATGAGCAAACGCAGTGTTGACAGCCTTAACAAACACCACCAACAGTTATGACAGATTTTAACCTGAAGCTAAATGGACTGTGCAGATTTCCATCTAAGGCAGAAATGTGTATGATAATGTGCTCTAATTATTTCGGAGTTCATGTGCACATACAAACACAAGTTCACCAACTATTCCTCCTCTTCTACAATAAACAAACCAGAATTTTGATTTTAAGCCGATCATGATCATTACAGGGCCAGACAGATTCTGCTGACATTTTTTTGCCATTTCTGTGCAGAATTTTGTAAAAAAAATAAAAAAATAAATCAGCAAAATGATTTCAGAAGTTTTGTAGCTAAAATCTTAAAACATTAAATAAAAAACAATAACTTTTATTTATGTTTTACACTGCAAATTCAATTCAAATAACTTGTTTGATAAACAAAGCAAGTCTCTAATATAATACATCAGTAAACCACCAGTCCTACAGCACTTCGCACTTCTACTAGCACTTCGCTAGATGGCTTCCCTTACACTCACCCTCCTAAACCACACTCCCATCCCGGACGAGCCCCCACATGTAACCCACTGGGTCCTACTGCACCCAACCCGGTCTGAGCTGGGATCAAACTGGCGATTCATTGTATGGGAGTCAGTTGCTCTAACACGGAGGCTAAAGACTATGACTTCTAGCATCTGTGACTAGAGCACCTTTTAAGGTCAGAGGAGTGAGGTTTATCTGCATAGCACTTTGCTAGCTGGCCTCCGTTATACTCAACCCCCTAAACCTCACACCCATTCCAGATGAGCCCCTATGTATTACCCACCGGTCCTATTGCACTAAACCTGGTCTGAGCTGTAATTGAACCTGCGATTCATCGTATGGGAGTCGGTTGCTCTAACAAGGAGGCTAAAGACCATGGCATCTAGTGTCTGTCGCTAGAGCACCTTTTAAAGCACTTCACTAGCTGGCCTCCATTACACTCATCCCCCCTAAACCTCACTCCAATACCAGACGAGCCTTTAAGTGTAATTCATCCTTCCTACTGCACCCAACCCGGTCTAAGCTGGGATCGAATCGGCGATTCATTGTATGGGAGTCGGTTGCTCTAACAAGGAGGCTAAAGACCATGGCATCTAACGTCTTTCGCTAAAGCACCTTTAGAGTTCAGAGGAGTGAGGTTTATCTGCATAGCACTTTGCTAGCTGGCCTCCGTTACACTCACCCCCCATCCCGGACGAGCCCCCATGTGTAACCAACGGGTCCTACTGCACCCAACCCAACCTTTTTGCCTGGGAGTCGGTTGCTCTAACAAGGAGGTTAACCTGCATAGCACTTTGCTAGCTGTGTTCCGTTACACATCTAAAAACAATTACAAACTGTATAAATAAAATAAAATCTGCATATTAGTTAATAAAATTACTGAAATTAATATAAAAACTGAATAAATATACAGTCGAGGGCAATATTACTAGCCCTCCCGGTAAAATATTTAATTATTTTTCAAACATTTTACAAATGGCGTTTAACAGATCAAGGACTCTTTCAAAGTATTTCCGGGTGTGGAATTAAAGTACATCAGTAAATAGTACTAGAAGTTAATATAATGCATTTGTGTGCGTATGCTTTAGGGTGGGACATCCTATTTTGGTTTCAGAATCACATTAATAAATGAACAAAGGTGATTTTACAAAGGTGACATAATTATTCGCCCTCCTGCAAATTATGTTTTTCTTTTTCAAATATTTCCGAAATGGTGTTTAACAGAGCAAGGAATTTTTCACAGTATTTCCTATAATATTTCTTCTTCAGGAGAAAGTCTTATTTGTTTTATTTCGGCTAGAATAAAAGCAGTTTAGCCAATATTATTAGCAATATATTTTTTTGATCATCTATAGAACAAGCCATCATTATAAAATGGCTTCCCTAATTACCCTAACTTGCCTAATTAACCTAGTTAAGCCTTTAAATGTCCCTTTAAGCTGTTTAGAAGTGTCTTGAAAAATAACTAGTCAAATATTATTTACTGTCATCATGGCAAGGATAAAATAAATGAGTTATTAAAATTATTATGTTTAAAATCTTCTGAAAAAAAATCTCCGTTAAACAGAAAGTGGAATAAAATATGTAATAATTAAAATTTAACGTCAACAGTATATTTACGCACATTTACATAAGCAAATAAACCGATTCAATTATGGACTTAAATAAAATCTGCAAATTTTTGTGTGCACAGATTCCACGTGGGCCTATACTAATGGCTGCATGATACAGTAATTTACAGCAAAACCCTGGGTGTTAAATCTCCAGGCTGGATCAATGAGTGTTGATCAGCCACAGCGAGTCCTTAGACAGACGTTTGTGGCTCAGGACATTCACTCTTATTGATATCGGTGTGCCGTTCATCCATCACTGACCTCCTGCTTATGAACTCAATGACCTTTCTGCACACTCTATCAGGCAATACTGAGCAGAAAACACACTGAATGAGCCACTAACCATCAATCAGTGTTATTATTGTGTTATGAGCATAGGGTGCGCGATCAGGTGTGGAATTAAAGTACATCCGTAAATAGTACAAGAAGTTAATATAATGCATTTATGTGCATATGCTTTAGGGTGAGACGTCCTATTTTGGTTTCAGAATCACATTAATAATTGAACAAAGGTGATTTTATATATACAGATATACAGTTGAAGACATAATTATTCGCCCTCCTGTAAATAATTTTTTTCTTTTTCAAATATTTCCCAAATGATGTTTAACAGAGCAAGGAATTTTTCACAGTATTTTCTATAATATTTTTTCTTCTGGAGAAAGTCTTATTTGTTTTATTTTAGCTAGAATAAAAGCAGTTTTAAATTTTTTAAAAACCATTTTAAGCTCAATATTATTAGCCCCCTTAAGCAATATATTTATTCAGTTGTCTACAGAACAAACCACTGTTAAGCTGCCTTTCCGCTGCACACGGCATTCGGACACAACTGTCGAAATACGCCCCCTTGTGGCAGTCGCACAGACTTTTCAGTTTTGTCGTGCAAGCTAATTCTCGCGGTGTACGAAATAAAGCAGTGCAAAAGTAAGAGCCATGGTTGAATGAATGAATACTAGAAACTCATAGACCGCAAAAAAATTTGAGAGGAATGTGGAGACATTTAAAAAAAATTATATTTTTATTACTCATTTATGAATAGAAATGTTTTTTTTTTTTATATAGACTTTTTTTCTGATTCAAAAAAATAACAAAAAAAAATAGTATTTCTGATCTCGCGCGTACGGACCTGCTTGGACAACACTGGAATACATCACATCTGGTCGGCCGGTTGCATACGGTTTAGTCGCAGGAGTTCAAATATTTCAACAGATCCGAATCTTCCGCATACGGAGATGATCGGAGCTCCACGCAGCTCCCTGACTACTCTCCATTGGAAATGAATGACTTCCAGTCTGTTACTTGTCGTTTGTCGTGTGCAGTGGAAAGGAGGCTTCAAGCTGCCTTGTGGCAGTCGCTCAGACTTTTCAGTTTTGTCATGCAAGCTGATCCTCGCGGTGTCCAAAATAAAGGAGTGCAAAAGTAAGAGCCATGGTTGAATGAATGAATACTAGAAACTCATACACCACAAAAACTTTTGGAGGTAATGTGGAGACATTAAAAAATTATATTTTTATTACTCATTTATGAATAGAAAAGTTTTTTAATATAGACTTTCTCTAATTAAAAAAATAATGAAAAAAAAAATAGTATTTCTGATCTCGCGTGCACGGACCTGCTTGGACAACACTGAAATACATCACATCCGGTCGGCCGCTCGCATACGGTCTAGTCGCAGGAGTTCAAATATTTTAACATATTGCCGCCTTTCCACTGCACGCGACATTTGGACACGACTGTCGGAATACGCCCCCTTGTGGCAGTCGCACAGAATTTTCAGTTTTGTCGTGCACCATGGGAGAGAAGCTGATTCTCACAGTGTCCGAAATAAAGGAGTACAAAAGCAAGAGCCTTTATTCTCCGTCCGTTCACTGTGGTTGAATGACTGAACACTAGAAACTCATAGGCCGCTAAAAATTTTGGAGGGAATGTGGAGACATTAAAAAATAATATTTTTATTACTCATTTATGAATAGAAATGTTTTTTTTATATATAGACTTCTTTCTGATAAAAAAAAAATGAGAAAAAAAAACTACTATTTCTCATCTCGCGTGCACAGATCTGCTTGGACAACACTGAAACACATTACATCCGGTCGGCCGCTCGCATACGGTCTAGTCGCAGGAGTTCAAATATTTTAACATATTGCCGCCTTTCCACTGCACGTGACATTTGGACACGACTGTCGGAATACGCCCCCTTGTGACAGTCGCACAGAATTTTCAGTTTTGTCGTGCACCATGGGAGAGAAGCTGATTCTCACAGTGTCCGAAATAAAGAAATACAAAAGCAAGAGTCTTTATTCTCCGTCCGTTCACTGTGGTTGAATGAATGAATACTAGAAACTCATAGTCCACTAAAAATTTTGGAGGGAATGTGGAGACAACATAATATATATATATATATATATATATATATATATAATATATATATATATATATATATATATATATATATATATATATATATATATATGTTGTTTTACTACTCATTTATGAATAGAAATGTTTTTTTAATATAGACTTTTTTGATTAAAAAAATAACAAAAAAACTACTATTTCTCATCTCGCACGCACAGATATGCTTGGACAATACTGAAATACATCACATCCGGTCTAGTCGCAGAAGTTTAAATATTTTAACGTATCCGCAGCTCAAATCGCATGCGAATTTTCCGCATCAGAGATGATCAGAACTCCACGCAGCTCCCGGACTACTCTCCATTGGAAATTAATGACTTGCGGTCTGTCGCTTGTTGTTTGTCATGTGCAGTGGAAAGGCGGCTTAATACAATGACTTGCCTAATTACCCTAACTTGGCTAATTAACCTAGTTAAGCCTTTAACTTACACTTTAAGCTGAATACTAATATCTTGAAAAATATCCAGTCAAATATTATGTGCTGTCATTATGGCAAAGATAAAATAAATCAGTTATTAGAAATGAGTTATTAAAACTGTTAGGTTTAGAAATGTGTTGAAAAATCTTTTTTCCATTAAACAGAAATTGGGGGAAAAAAATATATACAGGAGGGCTAATAATATATATACACACACACACACACACACACACACACACACACATATATATATATATATATATATATATATATATATATATACACAAGGTTTCCGCTACATTCATTCTACCATGGCGGGGCGCCACACGAAATTCATTCAGCCACGGCAACATAACAGCTTCTCATTCAAAACATTGGCGTTTATTTTAAATAGCGGGTTATAATCGCACCAAAACGTATTAAAAGGTAAGTAAATTATAACAGCGCAAACTTTTCTGTAACCGTAGTGGTGCTGTGCGTAATTTTTTTAACCCTTTAAGGTGACATGCTGACTGACTGACAGGTGCGTGATGCTTGAGGCCAGCAAACACGACGTATAGCTTTCAGTTAGGATGAACACAGTTTCCATAATTATACTTTATTATAGATAAAGGTCTATGGCTCTGCATACAACAAACAAAGACTTTATCTTGCTGGAGTTTATAGCCGTTTCACAGCGGTTTTTGAATTTCCTTGCATCTCTGCATTATATCTAGCTTTTGAGGATCTTTTGGTCTACTTGTCAGGCAGGTGTTATTTAAGTGATTTCTTGATTGCAAACAGATGTGGCACTAATCAGACCTGGGTGTGGCTGGGGAGATTGAACTCAGGTGTGATAAACTGTTTTAACAGGGGGGCAAACACTTTCACACAGGGCTAGTTTTGGATGTTGTTTTCATAATATAAATCTTCATTAATAACTGCTTTATGTGTGTGTGTGTGTGTGAATGCGTGGCGACTGATGTGGTGACCCCTGATAAATAAGGGACTAAGCCAAAGGAAAATTAATGAATGAAGAAATCAGTAAGGGAGCAAACACTTTTTCACACCATAGTGTATAAAATTTCCCCCAAAAAAGGGGCTGATAAAAATCCAAAGGAGGTAATAATATTGATCTGAGCAGTTTTTTTTTTTACAGTTTTTAAACATATATATTGTCTTCCAGCCAAACTTAAAGAAATGAGACTTTCTTCAGAAGAGAAATATAATAGAAAATACAGTGAAAATGTCCGTGCTCTGCTAAAAATCACTTGGAATTTATTTGAAGAAATAAAATGCAGGCGGTTTATTCCACTGTGGTGACCCCTGATTAATAAAGGGACTAAGTCGAAAAGAAAATTAATGAATGAATGAAGTAAAATGCAAACATGTCAAAACAAAATACTGTTCCATCTTCATTCAGCAGGACAGAGATACTTATGCAAAAATAAAATGACATACTAAATCTGATATCATGTTGATCAAATGTTAAATAGAATTAGAAATCAAAATAATAATTGAGTTTGAAGTTATTAAAAAATATCTGTAATGTAATTCTGTAAAAGAAGATGTCAGAATATTATTTGCCTAAAGAAAGAATTATTATTATTACTTACTATTATTAAACGGGATATATTCTAATGTTCCCGAAAAACATAAGTGCCATTATTATTTTATTTTCTTGCATAAAGGTGAAGTGAACTAATTAAAGCCATTTGAGCCAATTAGAGAGAAAAAAAAACACGTTTCTGTCATATTTATTATCCTATATAAGGATTAATTCCCGATTGGCTCAGAACAGATCAGTGCTGCTCTCTGCTGGTGAAACACATGCATGCCATTCTGTAAACACATTCACAGACAAAGACATTCCACACTTGTGTGCACACATTTCTCTGATTCAGCACTTTCAATACATGTAAAGTGATCGAATCAAACTTTTAAACTTGTTTATCATATGCATACTCTGGAGGTTTGTCATTTTATATAATTTTACATTGATTAATAACTAATTTCTTATTCGGAACAAACCTGTAATGACAAGTTTTGTATTTGTGTGCATTTCCATGCCATTTAATGCAAAAACACAAGCAGAACATTTATAATTTTATAAAGGAGAAATAATCAAAGATGTGAATTGGATATGCTGGACATATATTATATTGAACAAATAGCACACATCAGAGTCATAAGGCTGTTATAATCTGACGTCGTGTGTGTGTGTGTGTGTGTGAGGGTATATATCTGCTGTCAAAGAACTAATTGCAATTAATCGTATCCAAATTAAAAGTTTGTACTTACATAATGTATGTGTACTTGCTGTGTATAAATATTGTGTACATATAAATAAGTAATACATAAAATACAAAACCTAAATATTTACATATATATTTATATAGATTGTAATTGACTGCAAAAGATTTGCAACCAAATATTAAAAAGTAAAGGTTTGATTCATGATTATTATTCTGTCCCATTAATTTTGGTCCCTTGACAAGTAGGAGGGACACAAACTGTTGTAATTCCTACACCGTGCACCTGATTTGGATGTAGATGCTCTCAAAATTAAAGCTGACAGTCTGCAGTTAAAGCACATCTTGTTCGTTTCATTTCAAATCCACGATGTTGGTGTATAGCAGTGGTTCTCAAAGTGGGGGTCGGGACCCCCCGAGGGGTCGCGGGACAATGAAGGGTGGGTCGCCTGGTGATTTCCAAAAATCTATTTATTTTTATTAAACCATAAGAATTACCATATGTTATCCATAACCTACAGAAGACAAAAAAATAATCATGTATAGTTACTATATACTATATAGTTACTATATAGCTTATAGTTACTAGTTCTATTGGATTGCGACCCCTGGGGTAATCACATTATATTAAAGACACCGCAATAGCGTCAGATGCAGCAGATTGATTTTATAACACCAGGTTAAACTTTCTGGCACATTTACAGCACTGACATACATTTAAAAAAGTTAAACGAAGAATAGACTTGGCGTGTGTGCGCCATTGCATGCAAGGTTTCTGTATTTATAACCACCTCAGAGGATATTGGGGGTCGCGAGTCACTGGCATTGTTATTTTGGGGGTCGCGGGCTGAAAAGTTTGGGAACCCCTGGTGTATAGAGCCAAAGATGTTAGAACTGTGTCGATGTCCTAATATTTATAGACCTGGCTGTATATATAATGTGCATTAGATATAAATATTTAATTTATGACAAAACATTTTCTCAAAAACCTTTTATATACATGTAATAATAATATATACATAATAATAATATACATAATAAAATAATATATATATATATATAAAGACTTGTTCGTAACATTTTTGCAGGGAGTTTTGGTATATAAACAATTTGTACTTTGAATTACATTTTAGTGTGTGTCTTCTAAAAATCATAAAAAAAAACCTAGTTGCCATTCATTTTGGTGTAGAAAAAAACTAAAAGTAACAGATTCTAATGTACAAAAAGTTGTATTGCATGTTGTTTTGATGCTTGAACACACTTTCTCATTTTACAGCATGTGCAAGCATTTACAATAGTTATTTTCAGTACTAATGGAATTATATAAACATTCAATACTGTATAGGTGTATAATATTTACTTACAGACTTCATCGTTGTTGAACTTGATCTGCCATTTCATTTTTTCACACTTCACAGCAACAGTCTAGAATGGAAAAAACACTAATTATTTTCTATTTAAAAAAATAGAATATGGTTTATTTATTTGATATCTCTATTTTCATGCAATAATGCACTCTTATGTGCCTAATTACAGAATCAGTCAGCGAATAATATACCTCATGATGAATTTTAGGAATACCCTGAATACTGTAATATATTTCTCTATGCAAAAAGTGTTGTGTATTTCACTATAAGCTCTTGTCATCTATTAATACATCCATCAATATCCAACTCAAACACCTGCAGACTACTTGTCACAGAGAACAGAAGCATATATTATTAGTGACTGTATCACGTTATCATGAAACACACACACACACGCACACACACACACACAGGCAGACAGGTGACGTGTAAAGTCTTCACAGAAAGTGTGTTTAGGCTATTACTGTATGGTGACACATTGTGTTAAAATCCAAAGTGACACAAAAGACGCCTTGAAAGCAATCTTCAAGTGTCCGCAAATGGTAAATGAATACTATTATAAAAGCAAAAAGAAATAGGTTGGCATATCTGTCTTATTCCTTACAGAAACTGCAGCGCGCAAGAGTTAACCTGTCACGCGCTTAAACGTCAACTTCAGCACAAAGTTGAATAAAAAAAAATGTATTAATCTAGTTTATCAAGTTCAGTTTGGTGACAGATATCCAGTAGGCTAATTAAAAGTTCTGTAAAGGGGATTTCAGTTATGTGAACAGAAAACCCTTAAAGTGAAGAGATTCAAAATGGCGTTCTGACTGAAACACTATCATGCCTGAAAATGTGAATAACAGGAGAACCCGGAGCGATAGAAATATAACTGTACAATAGCAGGTTTAACTAAATTGATGACTTTATAAGTGAACGACGCAGAAATGAGGAAGAACAAGCCGACGGGATACGCGTTTCCCAGCCAACGGAGAGATAACAAAAGAATGCGCGAGCGCTGAAAGCATCAGCCCAGTTTGCTCAGTCCTAATATGCCAATCGTATATAAAACCCCTAAACCACTGGTTATGCATACACAGATCAATATGTATAACCTGAGCATGGTACCGATGGGTTCTGGTCGGTTAAGCTGGTCTTTGGGTCGCTGGCAACTTTCCTAGAGCTGGGCTCCTCTCTCAGAACACTCAGCATAGGAGCTGCTGGTTTATATACTAATACCTTTAACTCGTTCAGATCTATAGCTCATAAATTACACCAACGCCTCTTGAAATGTGTGAATATGACCCACTATGTGGGAGACACTTTATTTCGTGCACATGTAATTTATAGAAGGTTTAACAATAAATAATCGGAGAAACGTCACGAGGACTCTGTAGCCGGACTGTGTTAGTTCGTCAACTATTTCAGCTTATTAAAAACGAAAACGACGTTTTATATGAATCAAACCCTCCCTGTCCTTTAGTGCGTTGATGAGGCTTTCATAAACATTCAGTGTTTTCCATCTCGATTTCGTTGTTTTGGGCTAATTTTACGCGAATTCTGCAAAATACATCACCGCGCTTGCTGGTTTGAGCGGATTTTCGAGGAAAAAAAGTTGATGGATCGAGGAATTGAGGCTAAAGCGACAAACACACGGGAAGCCTAAAGCCTCCACTCTCGGACCGTGGCGTTAGAACGATCGGTACCGAACGAGCGTGGCTAAATTCGGCCTTAGATCGAGGAGGAAGAAACACAAACCAGCCCGCGCAGATTTCATGGAAGCCCGCTTGATCAGCTGCTGGCAGTTGGTGTTCTCAATCACGTCCGCGTGGAGGCTTCATATATAGTACGGGCGCACTTCGGCGAATAATATACACACACTTTGGGTTCTCCGTCCTGGTTATTATTGTTTGAATATTGTAATTCGCAAATAAACAAAGAACAAGCAGCGACGCGACGGTTATTTCATACGTTATTGCTTTTTTTAGTCGGAGCTGTCCTAGAAATTCCTCTCAAGGAACTCACCAAGAGTTTTGACAGCTCAGTCTCGGTTTTTTGTGTGAAATCTTCCAGGACTGACCATGGCTGAGACGGCAGCTACACCCTCGTCCAAGCCCAAGAGGACGAAAAGCTCCAAGAAAGGGACGTCGCATCCCAAATACTCAGAAATGATCAAAGCGGCCATCGCCGCCGACCGGAGCCGCGGTGGCGCGTCGCGTCAATCCATCCAGAAGTATGTAAAGCACCACTACAAGGTGGGCGACAACGCGGACTCGCAGATCAAACTCGCCCTGAAGCGGCTGGTGGCCGGCGGGGACCTGCGCCACACCAAGGGCATCGGCGCGTCGGGCTCTTTCAAACTGGCCAAAGCTGAGGACATCAAGAAGCCTGAGAAACCCAAACCCGCAGCCACCAAAGCCAGGAAGCCAGTCAAAGCCGCTGCCAAACCCAAGAAAGCCCCCAAACCCAAGAAAGTGACAAAGTCCCCTGCAAAAACCAAGAAAGCTGCAGAGAAGAAAGTGAAGAAAGCAGCGGAGAAGAAGAAATCGCCCGTCAAAGCCAAGAAAGTTGTGAAGAAGGCGAAGGTGGCCAAACCTGCCAAGGCGAGCAAAGCCAAGAAGGTGAAAACGGCGAAGCCCAAACCCAAAACAGCGGCCAGGAAAACTGGCAAAAAGAAGTAAACTTGAACTTAAATCGGAACTCTTGTGTAAATACACTTTTTGAAGCAATTCTTTTGGTATACTGTTATTTTTGTATTGTGCGCGGACTTTAACTCCACATTTCTACAGCTTGTTTCTTCAGAAACTTTTTTTTTTGTGAGCGCGCATTGTGATTCCGTCAAGAAGATCCCAGACATCGAAATGGCTGAACTGTTATTTATTTTTTGTTTCTGGATTTTTTCTTTTTTGTTTTCTTTAAAACATGAACTGTGTTGCACACTTTCATCATCATCATCTTTCAGACATGATAATTAACTTTCCAATTAGACATGTCTCTAGAAGATATATTCTTACTGTAGGCCTTTCTAGGACTGTGAAGAACAATACAATGTCCTTCCTTGTATGAAGAACGGTGCCCTATGACGACGATGTACAGAATCGCCTTGTGACGTGGACTGTTGTAGTCTAGCTCCATTGCTGTCCATAATATAATACTGTCATTGTGCGTAACACACATAACTGTGCATCAATAAACGTCTCTTTTGCAAACTCAGCACTTTGTCCAGTGTTTTACTGCAGCACCATGGAGAGCACAGATCATATGGGTTTAAGCGGGTAATACTGTGACACTGAGAAGGGAAGCGGGTCTTCAGGGAGCGCAAACTCCAGCTCCGTGCGGAGAAACTGAAGCGCATCTTTGGTTGCGAGTGGCGTTTTGGCTCTCTGCTGCCCCGCAGAGACTCATGGAAGAACTGCAGCTGTCGGTGTCACGCGGGGTAAACGCAAATGCGCTTTTCACATGACTAGTAGTCAATAATTTGCGAATGTTTATTTAATTGTAAAATGACACATAGAAACAAAGTCGATATAAAATTTAATTAATATAAAATTAATAAATAACATACAAAACATTTATCTGATTTATTACATATTATCTCTATATAAATTATAATAAAAAACTTAGAAATTCTATATTCTTAAGAGACACACGAATATATCAATTTAAAATACTAAACAAAAAAATGTACCAAAATGATGCAAACCAAAAAAACAAAATAAAGGTAAAAAAATATTGATGATAAAATTAAAATATATTAAAGCTGTTTTGTAATCTTAAACTAAAATACTGAATAGTATGAAGAATGTGAAATGTAAATAAACAACCTTTTACAGATTTTCTATAAAAAAAATGCTAATTATACTCAAGTGCAGTGCTTATAATGTTAATAAAATTTGTATGTAATAAATGTTCATATGCGCTCTCAGGCGTTGCCCTCCCCACTGTACAGTAAATATATATTTTATCCAGTAATTTTAGCACAAGTTGTATTTGTCAAGCATCCAGACTCACCTCAAGCATCACTCATACGCTTCATGTATATTGCATAACACTCTTGAAATGTGATGCTGTATCCAGTCTGAAAAGTAATGAGATACGTCTCTGTGTACAACAGGACCCGCTGCAATCTTCCTGGACCTGTCTGTCACATTCAATGGCTACAACACAAAACAAAACAAAAACATTTCTCCAATAAACAATTAGCCAATCAGCTGCCTCTGCTGAATCATGTGATCAACTTTTCAGATATGTACTCAAGATATAAACTCCCAATTATAAACTACCTCAGAATTTTAAGACTTACACTTCAAAACCACGATAAAAAAAAATATTAATTATAAACAGAATTTCAAAATTTACATTTTGAACTGTAATATATAAACTGAGAATTAAAAATAATAATTGCAATAATAGTAACTCACAATTGTAAATAAACTTGAAATTTGAAGATTTACAATTATAACTGAAAGACAACTCGCACTTGAACTCACGCTGATATTTCGCTATTCAGATTTTTTCCTCAATTTTGAGATCATATTTTGCCATTCGAACACTTTTTTGCTATTCTTATACTTTTTTTTTTTAAATCTCACAATCCTGCACTCAAAAAAAAACAACTATTGCTGTTTGCTCCAGCTACTTATTTAAAATGAGCTGAAACAACACAATTCTTGAGTTTTTTTGGGACAACTTGATTGTTTTATGTTCAATCCACTTAAATTTGTAAAAACTAATTAGTTAACTTAATTTATTCATGTGAAGTAAAAGTGTTTTTTATGTATATTACGAACTGCAAGATATAAATTCACAATTTTAAATAAACTGAATTTTAAGATTTACATTTAGAATTGCAAAACATATAATAAAAAACAATTTTAAGTAAACACAGAATTACGTTTCGAACAGCAAGATATAAAATTTTAAACGTATACGCAAACTGCAAGATATTAACTCATTTTCAAATTTTAAATAAACTCTGAATTTTAAGATTTACATTCCAAATTGCAAGAAATAAATTCAAAACTGAATTTAAATTAATCTCAAACAGCAAGATTTAATCTCCAAATTTTAGGATTTACACAGCAAACTGCAAGATATAAACTCAAAACTGTTCGATTTAAGCGCTGAACTCGCACTTGAACTCATGCTGATATTTCGCTATTCAGATTTCTTCCTCAATTTGGAGTTCATATCTTGCCATTCGAACCCGATTTCTTGCCGCTCTTATACTTTTCTTAAAATCTCGCAATCCTGCACACAACAAAACAACATTTGCTGAATTTTAAGATTTACATTCCAAATTGCAAGAAATAAGCTCGAAAATTTAAAAACTATTTGCCAAACTGCAAGACAAAAACTCAAAACTGTTCGCTTTAAGCGCTGAACTCTGCGCTATTCAGATTTCTTCCACAATTTTGAGTTTATATCTTGCCATTCTAACTACTACATTCTAATGATTTCTTGCCGTTCTTATGCTATTTTTTTAAATTTCGCAATCCTTCACTCACAAAAATTAGCTGTTTGTTCAAACTACTTTTTTTTCAACACAATCTCATGGCAATTCGTAACTTTTGGATTTAGTGGCTAATTCGTATGAATTCATACAATCTCATTCGTACAATTTAGTAAGATTTGCTCATCCCCCAATGACGTTTGGGTTTAGGGGTGGGATTGGATGCCACGCCTCCTTTTTAAAACCATACATTTTTGTTTGCCTGAACTCATACGAATTAGTCACTAAACTCAGGGGTTCCCAAACTTTTCAGCCCGCGACCCCCAAAATAATAATGCCAGAGTCTCGCAACCCCCAATATCCTCTGAGGTGGTTATAAATGCAGAAACGTTTAACCTGGTGTTATAAAATCAATCTGCATCTGACGTTATTGCTGTGTCTTTGATATAATGTAATTACCCCAGGGGTCGCAATCCAATATAACTATAAGCTACTATAGTAACTATATAGTATATAGTAACTATAAACGAAAAAATTTTCTCTTCTGTAGGTTATGGATAAAATATGGTAATTCTTATGGTTTAATAAAAATAAATAGATTTTTGGAAATCACCAGATGACCCCTCCTTCATTGTCCCGCGACCCCCACTTTGAGAACCACTGACTAAACTGACAAAATGTAAAAGTCACATTTCCTCGTGAGATCAGGATGTTTTTTTGGGACAACTTGATTGATTTTTGGTCAATCCACTTACATTTGTAAAAAATAAACTTAATTCTTTCATGTTGTCTAAACAAATTGATTGTGTTGAACTAGCATTTTTAACAGTGTGCCTTTTCTCTCCTGTTAAAAATGCTGGGTTCCACACAATCCGACAAAAAAGTCATCTCAATGTAAATCGATTAAGTTAACTTAATGGTTTTTACAATTTTAAGTTGATTGAAGAAAACAATTAAGTTGTCCCAAAAAACCCTCAAGAATTGTGTGGTTTGAGCTCATTTTAAATAAATAATTTTAACAAGTGCCAAAAATATTTTTTTTGAGCGTCAAAATTGAGACGTAAATGTACAATTACGATCTTATAATTAGAAACCGCCTCATACAAAGTGTCAAACCACAATGTTGATGTCACAAAGCACAGAAAGCAAATCGGCAGAAAAAAATGGCTAGTTTATTACAAAATATTTCTATTAGAGCATATACTGTCTTCATTCCAAGCAACTCATTGGCTAGGGAAGCTGGAAGAGCATGGCAGACCAGATTACAAGCCTGGGGGTGGGGTTAAAGTTGAGCCCACCATCCTTAATACTGAACAAAATATTGGAATTAAAGATAATTAAACCAATAAATCAGCACAGCCGCAGTCATACATCTATGCTCATCACTCCCAGAAACTAAACTCTGAATATAAAGAAACATTCGAGGCTCAATAATTGGTAACAGTTTTGAGATCCAGTTTGAACAATAATCTATTTCTGTCAATAAGTAATGGTTCTGCTTCTGAACTCAATCTGTCCGAAGCATTAGAGCTTAAAATATGATTTAAAATACATTTATAAACACCATCCATGCCCTAATGCGGTTTTAAACTAAACCAGCGATCATTCGTCCTCTAGTCAATATACAGACAAACAGAAAAGCACGATTTTAGCGATTCTCAAAAGCCTCAATGGGTTTTGCTTTGATGATGTTAAAAATAATAATACATTTATCAGTCATGGTCCACACATAGAAACATGAAATAATGGAAATGCTTGTTTGTTTTACTTCAGCCGATTTAAAAGATGCACTTAATTTCACAGGAGAAATATGTAGATATGTAGAATATTAGTGAAGCATAATTTATATTTAACCCAGCTTATCAAATATTCTGAAAAACTGAATTAGGAATTAATTTGAACTGCATTTCCTGAAGCGGCTGAGGTAAGGCTGAATAACCGACCTCACACTGAGATGTAATGGAAGCCTCTTTCTGACATTTTCTTCACATATTAAAAACATAAAAAAGGTAATTGCAATTATCTCACAAATTATACCTTTCTTTTTGCTGTTGGGAGTTTGTATTTCACTTTTTTGTTCATGTTTCAGATATAAATTAAGAACTGTGAGATATAAAAATCACAATTTTGAGAAAAGAAAAGTCTGAATTGTGACACAAGTCCGAATTCTAAAGTTTCTCTCTCACAATTGTGGCTTAAATTGCATGACTTAAATGTAAGAACTGTTGGATATAAACTTGAAATTGCAAGATATCGCAATTGGATGACTTAACTTCCAAACTGCAAGAAATAAACTCATAATTTAACGATTTAACGTGTAAACTACAAGATATTAACTTGCAATTTTAAATACATTTGGAATTTTAAGATTTACATTGTAAAGTGCAAGATATAAATTTGCAATTTCAATTAAATTAGGAATTTAAAAAAAATGTCATTTCAAACTGCAAGATATAATGCGCAATTTTAATTTAATTCGAAATTTAAAATTTTTAATTCCAAAGTACAAGATATAAACTCGCAATTTTAATTAAATTCAGAACGTAAAAATTTACATTCCAAAATGCAATATATAAACTCACAATTTTAATTAAGTTCAGAACGTAAAAATTTACATTCCAAAATGCAATATATAAACTCACAATTTTAATTATATTCAGAACATAAAAAATTTCATTCAGAATATAAAAATTTTCATTCCAAACTGCAAGATATAACTAACAATTTTTTATTAAATTTAGAATGTAAAAATTTATATTCTGAACTGCAAAGATATAACGCACCATTTGAATTAAATTCAGAACGTAAAAATCTACATTCCGAAATGCAAGATATAACGCGCAATTTTAATTTAACTCAGAACGTAAAAATTTACATTCTGAAATGCAAGATATAACGCGCAATTTTAATGGAACTCAGAACTTAAAAATTTACATTCTGAAATGCAAAATATAAACTCGCAATTTTATTTGAATTCAGAACGTAAAAAAATCTACATTCCGAATTGCAAGATGTAACACGCAATTTTAATTAAATTCAGAACGTAAAAATCTACATTCCGAATTGCAAGATAAATTCAGAACGTAAAAATTTACCTTTCGGAATGCAAGATATAAACATGCAATTTTAATTCAATTCAGAACGTAAAAATCTACATTCCGAAATGCAAGATGTAATGCGCAATTTTTATTACATTTAGAACGCAAAAATTTCCATTCCAAAATGCAAGATATAAATTCACAATTTTAATTAAATTTAGAATGTAAAAATTTACATCTCAAACTGCAAGATATAAACTCGCAATTTGGAATAAATTTGTAATTAAAAATTTAAATATAAACTCTTAGATACAAACATACAGCTACAATATATATATATATATATATATATATATATATATATATATATATATATATATATATATATATATATATATATATAACACTGAACAAATCTCCCAATACAGACTTTAAATCTTATTAAAAATCCAATTTAGATCCAATCGCAAATACAATTTATATCTTGCAATTCCAACATTATTCCTTCTGGTTCTTAGTATTTCTATCTTGCGCTCCTGCCATTTCGCTCAAAATAGCGACGTCAAGTTGTGTTAAATTGTGATACATTTATAAATTAAAATTGTCTCACACAAATATACAAATTCTGAAAACAAAAGTCCAAACTGCGTGACATGCAAATATCCAGCAGCAAGTAAGTTGTGAGATAAAAAAATTTAAATTACCTTTTTTATGCCAATCCCAAAACAAGCTTCAATTAGCATGCGTTTGAAAACACGCTTCAGAAACCGAATAAGAGTTCACATGAAATACACTTGATTTCCCAAGATCATAAACACAACACAAACTCTCACAATTCAAAAACGAACCTCAAAATTGTTCCTCAAAATGTGCTGGAAAAAAAACCATCTCCAGGGCTCGACTGATGTGAGCTCGGGAATTTATTGACGTGTAATACTTCAGTCCAAACCTCTGCTTATTCTGTTGTCGTCACTGTAACTAATAGGACCCTTGTTAAGCCACAGTGAGTCAGTAAGGCCAAGACAGCGCAGGAAATGGAGGAGTGTGTGTTTATCTGCATGTACAGCGAGAGAACGGCCATCATTTGTGTCGGCTAAAGGCTCTGTACAAAGCGAAGCCCAACATGGCCGCTATTGTGGCTCCAAGAGTCACGCGAAGCCAGAAAGACGTGCTGCTCATGTCTGATCCGTTCAGGTGCCTGCGGACAGGAAGTGACATAGGGAGAGATTTAATCGCGCTCAGTATTTCTGGCGACCTTGGCAACACACACACACACACACACACACACACACACACACACACACACACACACACACACACACACACACACACACACACACACACACACACACACACACACACACACACACACACACACACACACACACACACACACACACACAGGCTAATTTTAGTCTGGCGTCTGCAGATCTTTGAAGTCCACATGCAACGTTTGTAATCCATTTTACTCCACAGGAGATTTTGCGGGTGACACGCGACATTCAGAGGAAAATTATTAAGCAGGTCATTTTATATAATAAGAGAAGAGTGGGTTGTAAACTGCAGGAGTAGATATAAGAGCATTTGGTGATATTGGGTTGAACAAAAGCAGGTTTAACATCAAAGTAGGACATTACTATTGTTACGTTTCAGAACGTAATAATTATTTGTTCATTTATTTTATATATATATATTAGTGCTGGGCCGTTATCGGCGTTAACGTGCTGCGTTAACGCGAGACTCTTATCGCGCGATAAAAAAAATATCGGCGTTAATCTATTCTCAAAGTTGGGTTGGGAGCTGGGTCTATTTTACCCAAGCTGTGATAACTTTCACCTATTAGCGCGGATGGATACCTGACTGCTGAGCCGTCTGCCCTTCTGAATCAAATCAGCAGGCTGCCTGACTCCAACTGCAGGTCGGCAGTTTCATTTTAACTCACGGATATTTCATTCATTGCTTCATGACAAAGTGGGGTATTAGACGCAAATACGGAGAGAATGTTATGGAATTTAATAACGCATGCCAAATGGTAAGAAAAAAAACTTCCGCATTTTGCGATGTGTGTGTGTGTATGTGTGTGTGTGTGCAGTCCTTTACTGACAGCCGCGTGTGGATCTTGTCGGAAAATATGGCGAAAGGTCCTAAAGACCGCCGTGTTTACTTCAATAATGCCACTAATATCTGCATACTCCACATCTTAATTCCATTTCTGTTTAGTTCAGTTATGACTTTAGATGGATTAAGGTAATCAAAAATCGCTGTTTGGAGCTTATGTGGGCCTACAGTTCAACATTGATGTTTAACTGAATCAACAGTTAGTAAACACAAGTACATCTTACTGAACATCATTTATTTTCATCACCAATTATCATAGTTGAACAGTTTCTCAAGCAGTTTGTGATGCATTTTTGAAACAGGAGATGAGCCCCTGGTTTAATGCGCCACCTGGCTTGAGAAACCTGTTCTCAAAGACTTATTATTTGGGTAACATACATATTTTGAATGCCTTCGGCAGAATTCAAATGAGCCATTTTAATCTAGATTAATTTCGAAATTAATCTAGATTAATCTAGATTAAAAAAATTAATCTATGCCCACCTATAATATATATATATATACAGATTTGTATTTAGTTTATGCATCTGGAGCTGATGTTGTGTTATGCGCTGTGGAGCATGCGCAGGACTCTCTCTCTCTCCCTTTAGAGCTGTGCTTGATTGCGCTCCAGCTGTGTTGCGAGTGGGAGCGTATATAAGTGGAGGAGAGGAACAAAGGACGGATCTTTCTGCTCGGTGCAGGTCGCAAATCTCCGTCGTCGTTGCCGCCGCTGTTGCTGTTGTTCCGAACATCTCCTGCCCCAGATTGTTTGTTGAATAAGTGTGATGTGATTGACTGATTTCATTTGCTCGCCGTATTTAATCTGAGCCTGTGTGCTTTGTTTTCACTTATTAAAGCTATATATTATTTTTGGTTAAATTGAAGCCGTTGGTTGGGAATCGCCATTTATTTTAAAAACGTTTTCTCCTGGTTTGTGGCCGCGAAGGAGAAAGGGAAGTTTGTTGTCATTTTATTTGGGGTACTTTTTATTTTAGCAGGTAAATTAGGATTATTTCCCCGCAAGTTAGCTGTCTTTTTGTTTGTTACTTTGGCCTGGATTCCCTTCCGAAGTGATGTTTCCGAGATCATTATTGTTTAAAAAAATAAACCTTGTTATTTCTTGATAAACTGGTTGTGATCATTGTGAGCTGGGACAGGAGAAGGGGAAAACCCTAAATTGAGTATTTAAAAGTTTAATTTAATTTTGTTATTGTTCCCGCCAACCCTAGACTGGTCGGGACGTAACACTATTATTTTACAAAATATATATATTTTTTAATTTAATTAAGTGATTAAATTAACAAATCACTTCAACAATCAGATTTTTAAATTTAAAATTTGGTTATTTTTTTGGCGACTTTACATTTAACAGCTAAAATTATATTTAAAACAACTTTATATTTAATTTTAGAGGTTTCATTTAAACTTTGCAGCTAAATAAATAGCTATAATTATCCAATCCTATTTAAATTCATTCATTTTCATTCGGCTTAGTCCCTTACTCATCAGGGGTCGCCACAGCGGAATGAACCGCCAACTTATCCAGCATATGTTTTACACAGCGGCTGCCCTTCCAGCTGCAACCCAGTACTGGGAAACACCTATACACACTCATTCACACACAAACTCATACACTACAGCCATTTTATTCATTTCACCTATACGGCATGTGTTTGGACTGTGGGGGAAACCGGAGCACCCGGAGGAAACCCACGCCAACACGGGGAGAACATGCAAACTAGTGACCTTCTTGGTGTGAGGCGATAGTGCTAACCACTGAGCCACCGTGTCACCCCTGTTTAAATTAATGCGCTTTTTTGAAGCAGTTCATGTAAAATTAGTCATTTAAACATATCGATTAAATCAGCTTATTAATTAATTTGTTTAAATTTAATTAACTAAATTTAATTATACATTTTTAAAAAAAAAATTTTATTTAACAGCTAAAATTAGGCAATTTAATTTAGATTATTTTAAAATTTATGTTGTAAACTTAATTTAATATTTTATCTAAAATTACTAAATAACAATTTTAGTAAAGTAATTAATAAAAAACATTAAGTGGTTTAAACTATGCAGTTAAATAACGTGTTTTTTTAAAGCAGTTTATGCAAAATTAGACCTGCTGGCTAAAATGTTTTTATTTAATTGAGTCAATTTATTTTCTCTAAAGCTCAAAGTTAACTATTAAATTGAATATTCATTCATTCATTTTCTTTTCAACTTAGTCCCTTTATTAATCTGGGGTCGCCACAGCGGAATGAACCGCCAACTTATCCAGCACATGTTTTACGCAGCGGATGCCACTGAGCCACCGTGTCACCCCTGTTTTAATTAATGCGCTTTTTTGAAGCAGTTCATGTAAAATTTGTCATTTAAACATATCGATTAAATCAGCTTATTAATTAATTTGTTTAAATTTAATTAACTAAATTTAATTAGTAATTTGTTTTTAAATAATTATTTTACTTTAACAGCTAAAATTAGGCAATTTAATTTAAATTATTTTAAAATTTATGTTTTAAACTTAATTTAATATTTTATGTAAAATTACTAAAATATTTATAAATAACATGAAGTGGTTTAATTGAAACTTTGCAGCTAAATAATGTGTTTAAGCAGTTCATGCAATTTTTTAATGTAAAAACAAATTGTCAATTAAATAAAATATTTTATTGACTAACATATTTTCACAAGTTGTTTCATTTAAAGCAGCTTAAAATTAACTTTTTAAATAAAATAGACAATTACATTCACGCAATTCTTTACAAATGTCATTTAAACTTGTCAGCATCAATTAAAATGGCAAATATTATATTTAGTAAAATTATTTTAAGTGCTTTAATTTAAAATTAGCAAAAAAGTGTATTTTTAAAATTTTAATTTGTTACATTTCTTGAAGCAGATTAAGCTCAGCAGCTTTGAATTTAATAGCTAAAATGATATTTTATTAAAATTAATTTAAGTTTATATCAAACCACTTAAAAATAACCTTACATTAAATAGTTAAAATGTAAACATTTAGCTTTAATCATTAAATGACTAAAATTCTTTATTAATAAATAAGTGGTTTAAATGAAATCTAAATTAAATTAAATATACAATTTAAATGAATGACCTTTTTTTTTTTGACCAGCAGTTTATACAGGCTAAACTTATCCAATTTAATCGACAATTAAAATTTATCTAAAGTAGTTTAAACTTAACAGCTTAAATTAAATGGCTAAAATTATTATATTTCCTAAAATTATTTTAAGTGTTTTAGTTTAAATTAAATGACTTAAATTATTGACATTTTTGTTGTTAATTTACCTGAAGTGGATGAATTTTTAACTTCAGCAGATTAAATTTAGTAATTAAAATTAATAACATCTTATTTTGATTTAAACCTAACAGGTTATATTAAAGGCTTGGCATTTTTAATTATGTCTTATTTTTTAAATAATAGTTAATAGTTAACATTAACTTTGAGCAAAATATTCTAAATACTATTTATTAACATTCAATAAAACAATTAAATTGGTAATATTACTACATCTTAATTAAATGCTATTTTTATTTCATAATTAAAAATAAAACAATATACAACTTAAAATAAGGAAGAAGTGTGTATACTTACGGGTACATGGCTGCCCAGGTGAGCTTGCTGTAAATGTGTGTGTGAGTGTGTGTGAGCAGCGCAGAGAAATGAAGAGGTGAAGGCAGACGATGCTTGTAACAGAACTCGGACGGGCTCATCCCATGATGCTGTTTGACCTCCACCAGATCAGCTTTAGAGCCCAGCACCACACACGGGATCCCGCTGTCCATATAGTGCTGCTG
This sequence comes from Danio kyathit, assembly GCA_903798195.1. Classification (NCBI taxonomy): domain Eukaryota; kingdom Metazoa; phylum Chordata; class Actinopteri; order Cypriniformes; family Danionidae; genus Danio; species Danio kyathit. Next base: position 42,959,379 of record LR812542.1, on the reverse strand, counting down.
CACACACGCACAAAAACAGCTCATGAGCTCAAGAAAAAAAAAAAAAAAGCTAAAACATGATTATTATGGTATTATAATATTATATGATTATTATAAAAGGTGCTGCCGCAGTGACAGATTTTGTACCTTAATTTTTGAGAGTGTACTGTAAAAACATGGCAAATTCCTATATATAATTATATTATATCATTATGGGATATTAAATCATTTGGATGATCTGATTTAATGCAACAAAGGTTCATTGGAGATGTGCGCTCAGGGCTACATCTTTGAGAACCGAGAAATACATCTTGTAGTTTTTATTTTCACAAATCCACCAGAGGGCGCCATGTACATGTTTGACAATCACAAATATTTTTTCTGGGGACACGTTTTCTCGTAAGTCCACCAGAGGCTGCAGTGGACACTTCTGTCAATCTCAACATCCTTCTGGCGTGTGTCCGTGGGACAATCTGATCTGCTTGTCATGTATAATATATGAGCTTGACATCGACTGACCCACTTTCCTAAACCCAACCCATAGTGTTTTCAAAAGCAAACTAGAAGAGAAAAGCAATCGCGATTATGTGCTTTTACCATGGTTTCATACTGCTTCTTTGAGGTTTCGTTATTCCTGGTATCTGAAACCATTCTGTGCTGGACTCGAACCCAAGTCTGGCACCATTTGTGGTGAGCTACTGAGCAAAACAGTCATGCCAGTAAAGCCGTCCACACGGAGGTAAGCAGTCAACAGTACTGCCCAGTTGGTTAGTTTTAGCGCAGGGACACACCAAACCGCCAGTCGGCACAGATAGTTGGTTTGGTGAGTTCCACATGTCATCTTTCCTCGGGTTAATGTCGGAGCTTGTCAGCCTGTTCAGCATGTAGAATCAAGCTAAAGAGAGCATTATTCAGCAACAAATCAGAGCACGAGTGTGACGTAGTGGAGTGACATAGCAAGCAAACAATTTAAGCCAAGAATGATCACAAAGAGGGTGGCTGTAACTTTGCTACTTTTCTCAAATATTTGCAAACGATATGGATTATTAGATTATCAGACATATTTGCAGGAGCGAATATTTACATTTTTGTTCTCGCATCGGAAGTTTGGTTTCACTTTGCGGAACGAGAAAACAGATACTGCCACCCCCGCAGGGCTGAAAGACACATCCTCTTTACCAGGTGCAGAACGCAGCTCTCGTATCAGTGAGCTTTTGTCCGTTTGGTGTGTTCACGCACAGCTTTTTGGTCCAGACGCGATCCAACACGAGTCAACAGCACAGTTGGGTTTCATTGGTGCTAGTAGTTTGGCGTCGGCTTGGTCTTGGCCCTTACACACAAAATACAGCCATATGTACCCCTGGTACATATTTCTCAGTTCTCAAATATGTAGCCCTGGGCACATTCTTCCAATGAGCCAATGTTGTTTTAATGTGCTTCAAAAATAAAAGGGAGTTGTGTGTCCAGAACTACAGTGTTTTTTGTGCAGATGTTGATGTTTTCTCACTTTATAAATGCTAGCGCAGTAGTTGAAGGAGTCGGGGTCGCTGACATCATACATGAGACACGCCACATCACACGCTGCATCCGCCGCTTTCAGAAACTCCGTCTCCACGTCCACTTCCTCTAGCTGAGAAAAACAATACACTTATGAGCTGAGGCTTGTTGCACAAAATTAATTTATTATTGCCTTCTCGAAATGTATTTCCGCCTTGTATGTGTTTATTAATGATATTGGCAACACTTTATTTTAAATGTACAATTCTTGCTGTTAATAAACCATTAAGTACGAATTTTACCTCAATAAACTCCCAATTTGCTGCTTTTGAATAGTTATTAAGGTAGTAGTTAGGTTTAGTTATTGGGTAGGATTAGTAATGTAGAATAAGATCATCTAGAACATGGGTGACCAACCCTGTTCCTGGAGATCGACCTTCCTGCAGATTTCAGCTCCAACCCTTATTAAACACACCTGAACCAATTCATTAGAACATGAGAAGCACTTGATAATTACAGGCAGGTGTGTTTAATATGGGCTGCAACTGAAAATTGCAGGAAGGTCGATCTCCAGCAATAGGGTTGAGCACCCCTGATCTAGAACAGTGGTTCTCAATTCCAGTCCTCGGGCACATTTTGTGTCTCTCTTATTTGACACACAAGGATCAGTTCATGGATCTCGCTGGTAATGAGCTGATGATCTGAATCAGGTGTGTTAAATAAGGAAGACATACAAAATGTGCAGGGCAGGGGGGCCCGAGGACTGGAATTGAGAACCACTGATCCAGAATATGTGTTTTATAAGTACTAATAAACAGCTAATATATCAATAATAGGGAGGTAATAAAGCAGTAGGTAATGTGGGTTAAGACAGACTTACGATCAGGTATTTGTCCTGATTAGCAATGGAGACGGTGTTGATGGCATATATTGAAGGAGCTCCGGGATCACGATCACTTCTCTAAAAATACACAAAAAACATCTTCATCATCAGATCTGCAAGTGCCAGAGATCCAACAAAATAACCGAGAGATTCCTAAACAGACTATAAACTGTAATATGGCAGCAAACATGGTTAAAAAAAAAACTTTTTTTAAACTTTTTTACTATTTATTTAAAAAATGTAAATAAGTTAAAGCAACATAAAAGTATTTGTTGTCTTGACTTTTCGTCATTGCATTTTTTAGTGTATTTGCTTGTTAGAAGTAACTAAAAAATGCATTGTGAAGTAATCCCAGAGCAGTAACAAAAGCAAAGAAAAGCAAGCATATTGAGTTTCAGGTGGAAATACATGAACACAGTGATCCCTAGATATGATTATCGTTAAGGTTTTAACGGTACTACTACTTTTATCGATACCACTTATCGATACGGTACTTTAACGGTTCTCTTATCAGTACTTTTTGTAGTGTTTTGTTTTTTCATAAACAAAAAACAAATTGAACAGAATTAACAACACTTTATTTTATTATTACGTTTTTAAATGTAAAATAAAACAAAACCAACAATTCTAAAACAATTAATAAAAAAATTCCTGTAAAAGAATGTACAAAGGTTTGAAGGTAAATGACTCTCAGTTTTTAACCATTCTTCTGGAGAAAAATCAACATGTTTGCCTTTTCTGGCAGACGTCGGGATCTTTCTTGATTTATAGTGCTCCCTGCAGTTAAAAATACCCTCTTTGAACTGCAAAATGCAGTTAAATAATCAGATAATGTTTAAGATTTTTCATTAACACATTCACATAAATGAGATAACAGTGTTTTGGGTGTAAAATAAGCTGTTTTTTTTTTCATAATTTCTTAATAAGCATAGTTTATTATTAGGCTATTCATAGGCTATATTTGTAAATACAGTAATGTAAAAGCATTTTTAATGTTTAAGATTTATTTAGGTTACTGCAGAAAAAAATCTTAAGAGAGATCTTATGTGATTGACTGCTAGCATAACGATGTGGATGATGTACCTTTAGCTAGGCAGTCGAACACTTTTAATTTGTCTTTCTGTAGTTAACACACTTTTGAAAGATGATTAGCTAGACTGCTTGCGCTTCCGCTTATACAAGAAAACAACTTGTTGCGTTTGTTGCAACGGGCACTGTCAGTGTCCACTCAGAAAATACAACCCGTTTGGTTCTCTCCGCCACTCCGCAAACTTACGTGCTGTGTGTGTGCGCGCGCGCGCGCGCGCGCGAGTCTGTGTCGCGAGCTATGTGTGTGCGCTTAGCGCGAGCCTCTGCTGAGAACTGTGAAGGCTTTTATACTTGACGCTCTCACCGTTGTACTATTGGGCGAAAACATGAGCATTTCTCATGTGAGATTGCCAACTGTGCAGACGAATATCAAATATCGCAAATAAGAAAAGGTTGGTCAGTTTAATTATGCAACTTTAAGTAATGTTTATTCAGCAATAATTCCCCAGTACCGATAGCAGAACCATTAACGTCAGAGCTTATCGATACTTCAGTCTTTTTTAATTGAGCACCAATACCGATAAAGTACAGAGTTTCGGTACCCATCCCTAGTGGTCCCCAACCTTTTTATCACTATGGACCTGTCAACGCTTGACAATTTTAGCGCAGCCCGGTGTGGAGGGGGGTGGGGGAGGGGGGGACTTGTCATGTGACTTGCGGCATTTTGAAGATACACCATCATCAAATTTGCAGATGACACCACAGTGATTGATCTAATCAGCAACAATGATGAGACTGCCTACAGGGAGGAGATACAGCATCTGGCCACTTGGTGCACCGACAATAATCTGCTCCTTAACACCGACAAGACCAAGGAGCTCATTGTGGACTTCAGGAAGGGACGAACAGGCTCACATGATCCCATCCACATCAATGGGATGGCCGTTGAGCCTGTCTCATCCTTCAAGTTCCTGGGGACCCACATCTCAAAGGACCTTTCCTGGACCACCAACACCTCCAGCCTGGTCAAGAAGGCTCACCAGCGCCTATTTTTCTTAAGGCAGCTTAAGAAGAACCAGCTGTCATCAGCCGTCTTGGTGAACTTCTACCGCTGCACAATAGAAAGCATCCTCACCAACTGCGTCACAGTCTGGTATGGAAGCTGCTCTGTTGCTGAGCGCAAGGCACTGCAGCGGGTGGTGAAAACTGCCCAACGCATCACAGGGACCACACTGCCAGCCATAGAGGACATCCAAAGGAAACACTGACTACGTTTACATGGACATCAGTAATCGAATTATTTGCTTTAATCTAATTAACAGAATAATAAGACTAAGGTGTTTACATGAGTTGCTTTTTGAGTGTTACTTTCATGATCCCATTTTACATGTTACAGCACATAATTCGATTAACGTCCTTGCGTCACCGCGCTATGCGCATTTCCTCCGGAGTTTCATGTAATTTCGAGTGTTTCATTTTTAATTTGTCGACTTTAACTGCAGTTTGGCACTTTCACTTTCATTCAGGGACTTTTTATGTACATCCTCCGTGACAAACGAGATATTGGATGCAACTATTGGATGAACTGCTGGAAGTGATGTTTTAATGGAAGTTCATACCGCATGCTGAATGGAAAAAAAAACACCTCCGCATTTCACGATGCAGGTATACTGTGGGCTGCACTGACTCGGTAGGTGCAGAGAGTGTCAAACAGCCGTGCTTGTTGTGTGTGTGCGTGTCTGTGTGTTTACCACCCTGTCGCAAAAGCGGCTTGAAGTCCTACATGACAGTAATAGTTCGATTAAGGTGTTTACATGTCTGTACTGCACTTCAATAATGCGACTAAAATCGGCATACTCCACATGTCTTAATTCGATTTCTCTTTAGTTTGATTATGACCTTAATCTGATTAAATTAATCAAAAACGGCTGTTTACATGGTAGACTCTTAATCAGAGTATTGTCTTAATCGCATTAAAATCGAATTATTGGTGTCCATGTAAGCGTAGTCACTGTCTGCACAGAGCACGCAGTATTCTTAAAGATTCCTCTCACCCTGCTCACAGACTGTTTTCTCTCCTGCCTACCGGCAGGCGCTTCAGGCTCCCCCGGACAAAAACCAGTAGACTAAGGAACAGCTTTTTCCCCAGAGCTGTCTTCCTTTTGAACTCTGCCCCCCACTGACTCTTTTGCCCCCCTAATACACCCCCCACTCTCCTCATAACTCATACTCATCATAATCACTGCACTCTTTAACATTTGCACATTTAAAAATTGCACATATTCATTGCACGAATTTATTTATTTGAACTGTACACACCCACTGCACATGTACATTAGTAATTATGTACACACACACTGTACATATACATTTGTAATTGTTTATCTATCTGCACACTTCTGATTATTAATAGCAACCTGTACATACATCCATCTATTGTAAATCTCTGTTCATATTAATACAACCTGTATATAATGTTCATAGTACATCCATCTGTAAATATCACCATAGTTTTTCTATAACTGCTCTTTATAACTTATACCTGTATCCTGCACTTGCTGCTATTGCACTCCTGGTTAGACCTAAACTGCATTTCGTTTCCTTGTACTTGTACATGTGTAATGACAATAAAGTTGAATCTAATGTAATCTAATCTAATATTTTTAACTAGTGTGCCTGGAACTGGAAGGCGCGAGTAAATAACGAACATGCGCGTGAAAAAGACGCGTTATGTAAACGGCCGGCGTCATTTGCGATCTCCTCCAGTTGATCTTATTCTTGCACACACAGACATGCTGGATTCACCTGATTTGTTGACAAATGGGCTGCGGATCCATTCAGTTTGTGGGCCTTTCCCCCTTTGCAAAAAAAAATAAAACTTTCCAAAGACGTCTGTTTTTTAATCATTTTCCTAGCGTGTGGGTTACGTTTTGGCGCTTAAGTGACCGAGAGAATACTTTAATTTATTAAATTACGAGATTTTTCCAAAAAAAGATTGTTTAGACTCAGATGATAAATAAAGTGGAAATAATTATTCATTTTTTGTGCAGCCTGGTACTAATTGATCCGCGGCCCGGTACCAAATTGATTCACGGACTGGGTGTTGGGGACCACGGCATTAACATACTGAAATAAGTCTCAGCAACTTCACATGCATGCAGACTTTAAAATAAAACTATTTGTTTCCCATCAAGCCACTCTCTGACCTCAGTGCTGCGCTGCAGAAAAGCTCGCAGAAAGTCTGTTTTCCCGGTTCCGCGTGGACCAATCACTTTACACAGGAACACAGTGCGCTGAGTCTGCCGCTTGTCCAGGTCTAAAGTCTTTTCTCTGGTTACTAACATACACACAGAAGACAGAAACGGTTCTCATTGTCTGATCAAACGCAAACGGGTTCACAGCAGGTGTGTGTGGATCTCATTACCTGTGATGGCGGAGGTCTGACACTCTTGCTCCATCAGTATGGGATAGCCGAGGTAACCCAGATGCTCCAAACACCGGTGCACATCCAGATACGCCAATAACCTGCAGTTTATTCATCAAATATGAAGCCAGAATGCTTGTATGAATACTAATGCTTATTTTACTCCAGTTTGACAATTTAATGAGACATCATTTAAATATCATGATTCATTTGGTGAATCATTAACATACAATGCAACCTGTGTAGTCTAATTCACAAACAAATGACTCTAGTGAACTGCTCATTTTAGAGAATCATTCTGATTTACAAACAAATGACTCTTATGAATGGCTCATTTTAGAGAATCATAAACATATGGTACAACTGTGGTGTTCTGATTCAAAAATGACTCTTATGAACTGCTCGTTTTAGAGAATCAGAAACATTCATCACAACTGTGTTCTGACTCACAAACAAATGACTCTTTAGACAATCATAAACATACGGCACAACTGTGGTGTTCTGATTCACAAGCAAATGACTCTTTAGACAATCATAAACATACGGCACAACTGTGGTGTTCTGATTCACAAGCAAATGACTCTTTAGACAATCATAAACATACGGCACAACTGTGGTGTTCTGATTCACAAGCAAATGACTCTTTTGAACTGCTCGTTTTAGAGAATCATAAACATAGCGCACAGCTGCGGTGTTCTGATTCACAAACAAATGACTCTTTTTAGAGAATCAAAAACATTCATCACAAGTGTGGTGTTCTGATTCACAAACAAATGATTCTTTAGACAATCGTAAACATACGACACAACTGTGGTGTTCTGATTCACAAACAAATGACTCTTTTGAACAGCTCGTTTTAGAGAATCATAAACATAGGGCACAACTGCTGTGTTCTGATTCACAAACAAATGACTCTTTTTAGAAAATCAGAAACATTCATCACAACTGTGGTGTTCTGATTCACAAACAAATGATTCTTTAGACAATCGTAAACATGCGTCACAACTGTGGTGTTCTGATTCACAAACAAACGACTCTTTTGAACTGCTTGTTTTAGAGAATCATAAACATAGCGCACAACTGCGGTGTTCTGATTCACAAACAAATGACTCTTTTGAACAGCTCGTTTTAGAGAATCATAAACATAGGGCACAACTGCTGTGTTCTGATTCACAAACAAATGACTCTTTTTAGAAAATCAGAAACATTCATCACAACTGTGGTGTTCTGATTCACAAACAAATGATTCTTTAGACAATCGTAAACATGCGTCACAACCAAGCGGCAACCTCCCGCTCTCCCTCGGGAAGCCCATACGGAAGTAACTGAAACTGCAATTCATTGAAATTCCGCTAGTCCTGGCTCCATAACAGAGCAAATTTCTCTTGAGCCCACTGTGAGAATGGCCAACTTTACAGCAGGAAAAAAGGTGTTTACAGCCTGGTACAAAGAACGATTTTGGTTCATATAGCTAATATTACCCTTCGTGACAACTGTGAGGGGGGTGAATTTTTTTATAACTCATCCGTTTCCTTTATATTAGGTTATATTAAGTTTGCATAATTAAGGGCGTGGCCACTTGAGTGACAGCTAGGTCTCGCTGGTCGCCGTCACTTCACCTCAGCTGATTACGGCTGATTAGCCGCTGATCTCGGCAAATTCATAGTATTTTTGTGTTGTTTTATGTGACTTTACACAGTCAGCTGCCTTTTGGAATTATTTCCTACAATTATCAGATGATATGGCATGCTGTGTGCACTTAATTGTGCTCACAAGCCATTCACGTGGCCTCCATTTGCCAGGTGAGGGAAATTATACCATCTCTATGAATGTATTTGTTTTATTTAAGATCATTTATCATTTATAATGTTCTTTAGAGCTGTAATGCACTCCAGAATCTGACAGATTGATTAGCTGTAGGCTCTAGAACAGTCATCTGAAGCGTTGTCATACAGTGTTAAGCCTGGACTTCATAATTAGCCTTGCATTTACTAACACAGACTATATCTGAAGTGTTTGGAAGTAATTCGCACTTTCCTCCTGTTGAAAAACGTCATAAGCACAATGCTTAGTGGCTCAATGTGTAATGCATTGAGCCACTAAGCATTGCGCTTATGACGTTGCTTATGAAACAGTGTTTTTAAAAGTCTAAACACTTTATTGATAAAGTGTACAACCAAGCACATGTGGTCAGAACACAAACGAGTCGCAGGTGATGAAGTATTAAGCGTTTCTCCCATAGGAAAGCCCGTGACCGTCTAAGCTGCATGCCTCTGTAGCTCCGCTCACGCTCCGCCTCTTTGCCCTTGTATGGTATGCCCGGGGTTGGTGCGATGACGCGCGAACAAAATGGCGACGGTCGGCCACGCCTTCTGGTGGCTTCTTTTGGGTTCTTCATAAACCTATGGGTGACGTCACGGATACTACGTCAATATATTTTACAGTCTATGGTCACAACTGTGGTGTTCTGATTCACAAACAAACGACTCTTTTGAACTGCTTGTTTTAGAGAATCATAAACATAGCGCACAGCAGCGGTGTTCTGATTCACAAACAAATGACTCTTTTTAGAGAATCAAAAACATTCGTCACAAGTGTGGTGTTCTGATTCACAAGCAAATGACTCTTTTTAGAAAATCAGAAACATTCATCACAACTGTGGTGTTCTGATTGACAAACAAATGACTCTTTAGAGAGAATCATAAGCATTCGTCACAACTGTGGTGTTCTGATTCACAAACAAATAACTCTTTAGAGAGAATCATAAACATTCATCACAACTGTGGTGTTCTGATTCATAAACAAATCACTCTTTTTGGAGAATCATAAATATTCGTCACAAGTGTGGTGTTCTGATTCACAAACAAATGACTCTTATGAACTAGTTCATTTTAGGGAATCATAAATAATTAAGAACATACAGCACAATCATGTTATTCTGAGTCATGAACAAATGAACAAACCAACTGGCTTTTTGAATTGAATCATAAATGGCCCTACATAGTCTGATTCATGATGAACAAAAGAATCGGAATCAAACAGAAAAGTGATTCCTGTAAACATGAACATTGACTCACATCCACTGGCAGAGGTATCCATGCTGAGAGATGTAGCAGTCGTCTGTCAGCGGGATGTTACTGTACACCGTGGAGCTCCAGGGCATGTAGGGTAAAACACTAAACAGATTCTTGAGCTCTGCGGGAGAGAGAGCCGAATCCTTATCCTGCAGGAGGAGAAACACACCACGATGAGCGCAACCAAACTCTAATCACGCAAAGTTCATTAGAGGATCAGATCCAGGAGCTAGACTCACCTCGTCATACTTCTCAAACAGCTTCAGGAGAAACTGATGACCGAGATGATTGAGCTCTGTCGTGCAGCCCACTGAAACTCGCAATCTGAAAACACACAGAGAAACACAAATATGAGCCCCCTATTATGCATTTTCACATATTCAATTATATGTTTGAAATGTAAGACATTAATAATGATGAGGGTCTCATTTGTAGCGAATTATGTTGGGACTACAAAAACAAAGAACTACAAAAAAACAGACAATTAAAACATTTAAAAATAATTTTAAGCCTTAAAGTTAATTCTGATTCATGAACAAATGACTCTTATGAACTGGTTCTTTTTAGTGAATCATAAACGATCAGGAACATATAGCACATTCAGCTAATTCTGATTCATGAACAAATGGCTATTATGAACTGGATCTTTTAATTGAATCTTAATAAGTGGTCATATGTGGTCTGATTCATTAAGAAATGAATCACAATTCAATCAGTAAAGGTTTATCAATGTGCTCTTATGGAAAGGGCAGAAAATGATCATAAAGTAAGAAACGATTCACAAATGACTCTTATGAACTGGTTCTTTTTAGTGAATCATAAACGATCAGGAACATATAGCACATTCAGCTAATTCTGATTCATGAACAAATGGCTATTATGAACTGGATCTTTTAATTGAATCTTAATAAGGGGTCATATGTGGTCTGATTCATTAAGAAATGAATCACAATTCAATCAGTAAAGGTTTATCAATGTGCTCTTATAGAAAGGGCAGAAAATGATCATAAAGTAAGAAACGATTCACAAACAAATGACTCTTATGAACTGGTTCTTTTTAGTGAATCATAAACGATCAGGAACATATAGCACATTCAGCTAATTCTGATTCATGAACAAATGGCTATTACGAACTGGCTCTTAATTGAATCATAAATAGCCATATGTGGTCTGATTCATGAATAAATGAATCAATTATATCAGTAAATGTTTATCAATGAGCTCTTACGGACAGGGCAGAAAGTGATCATAAAATAAGACATGATTCACGAACAAATGACTCTTATGAACGTTTTTTTTTTTTTTTAGTGAATCACAAACGATCATGAACATAGAGCTGAATCAGTTTGTTTTAATTCATGAACAAATGGCTCTTAAGAATTGACTCTTTTAATTGAATCTTAAACAGCTATATGTGGTCTGATTCATGAACAAATGAATCACTCAAATCAGTAAATGTTTATCAATGAGCTCTTATGGACAGGGCAGAAAGCGATTATAAAATAAGACATGATTCACGAACAAATGACTCTTATGAACTGGTTCTTTTTGGTGAATCATAAACGATCAGGAACATATAGCACATTCAGCTAATTCTGATTCATGAACAAATGGCTATTATGAACTGGATCTTTTAATTGAATCTTAATAAGGGGTCATATGTGGTCTGATTCATTAAGAAATGAATCACAATTCAATCAGTAAAGGTTTATCAATGTGCTCTTATGGAAAGGGCAGAAAATGATCATAAAGTAAGAAACGATTCACAAACAAATGACTCTTATGAACTGGTTCTTTTTAGTGAATCATAAACGATCAGGAACATATAGCACATTCAGCTAATTCTGATTCATGAACAAATGGCTATTACGAACTGGCTCTTAATTGAATCATAAATAGCCATATGTGGTCTGATTCATGAATAAATGAATCAATTATATCAGTAAATGTTTATCAATGAGCTCTTACGGACAGGGCAGAAAGTGATCATAAAATAAGACATGATTCACGAACAAATGACTCTTATGAACGTTTTTTTTTTTTTTAGTGAATCACAAACGATCATGAACATAGAGCTGAATCAGTTTGTTTTAATTCATGAACAAATGGCTCTTAAGAATTGACTCTTTTAATTGAATCTTAAACAGTTATATGTGGTCTGATTCATGAACAAATGAATCACTCAAATCAGTAAATGTTTATCAATGAGCTCTTATGGACAGGGCAGAAAGCGATTATAAAATAAGACCTGATTCACGAACAAATGACTTTTATGAACTGTTTTTTTTTTAGTGAATCTTAAATGATCATGAACATGGAGCTGAATCACTTTGTTTTGATTCATGAACGAATGGCTTTTAAGAATTGACTCTTTTAATTGAATCCTAAACAGTCATACGTGGTCTGATTCATGAAAAAATGAATCACTCAAATCAGTAAATGCTTATTAATGAGCTCTTATGGAAAGGGCAGAAAATGATCATGAAAAATAAACATAATTCACAAACAAATGACTTATGAACTGGTTCTTTTTAGTGAATCATAAACGATTATGAACATACAGCACAATCAGTTAATTCTAATTCATGAACAAATGGCTATTACGAACTGGCTCTTTTAACTGAATCTTAAACAGTCATACGTGGTCTGATTCAAGAACAAATGAATCATAATCAAATCAATAAATGTTTGTCAATGAGTTCTTATGTAAAGGACACAATAATAATAATAATAATAATAATAATAATTTGATTTAAATTTAATAATTATTATTATTTTATTTTATTTAAATTACATTATTTAATAATAATAATAATAATAATAATAATGATAATAATACTAATTTTTGACCTTTAATAAATGTGAATTTTCTATCAACCTACAAGCAAAACTATCAAGAACAACAGAGACATTTTAAACACGTTTGTGTGTGTTTTTTGCATGAACATACACTGGATAGAGGTAGTCGTCAGTCAACTCAAGCGTGTCATCGTAGCCGAATTTACGCAAGATGGTCCAGGTGGTCTCATGACGTCCCCTCTGGATAAACAGAGTGTTCAGGAACAGGAAACCTACAAAACACACGTGTGGAGTAATGTGCGATCATCAATTTTTAATAGGGAAAATATAAGAGTGTGTATGAATCAAGCGGCAACCTCCCGCTGTCCCTCGGGAAGCCAATACGGAAGTAACTGAAACTGCAATTCATCTAAATTCCGCTAGTCCTGGCTCCATAATAGAGCAAATTTCTATTGAGCCCACTGTTAAAATGGCCAACTTTACAGCAGAAAAAAAGGTGTTTACAGCCTGGTACAAAGAACGATTTTGGTTCATATATCTAATATTACCCTTCGTGACAACTGTGAGGGGGGTGAATTTTTTTATAACTCATCCGTTTCCTTTATATTAAGTTTGCATAATTAAGGGCGTGGCCACTTGAGTGACAGCTAGGTCTCGCTGGTCGCCGTCACTTCTCCTCAGTTGATTACGGCTGATTAGCCGCTGATCTCGGCATATTCATCGTATTTTTGTGTTGTTTTATGTGGCTTTACACAGTCAGTTGCCTTTTGGTATTATTTCTTACAATTATCAGAAGATATGGCATACTGTGTGCACTTAATTGTGCTCACAAGCCATTCACGTGGCCTCTATTTGCCAGGTGAGTGAAATTATACCATCTCTATGAATGTATTTGTTTTATTTAAGATCATTTATCATTTATAATGTTCTTTAGAGCTGTAATGCACTCCAGAATCTGACAGATTGATTAGCTGTAGGCTCTAGAACAGTCATCTGAAGCGTTGTCATACAGTGTTAAGCCTGGACTTCATAATTAGCCTTGCATTTACTAACACAGACTATATCTGAAGTGTTTGGAAGTAATTCGCACTTTCCTCTTGTTGAAAAACGTCATAAGAACAATGTTTAGTGGCTCAATGTGTAACGCATTGAGCCACTAAGCATTGCGCTTATGACGTTGCTTATGAAACAGTGTTTTTAAAAGTCTAAACACTTTATTGATAAAGTGTACAACCAAGCACATGTGGTCAGAACACAAACGAGTCGCAGGTGATGAAGTATTAAGCGTTTCTCCCATAGGAAAGCCCGTGCAGCATGCCTCTGTAGCTCTGCTCACGCTCCGCCTCTTTGCCCTTGTATGGTATGCCCGGGGTTGGTGCGATGACGCGCGAACAAAATGGCGACGGTCGGCCACGCCTTCTGGTGGCTTCTTTTGGGTTCTTCATAAACCTATGGGTGACGTCACGGATACTACGTCCATATATTTTACAGTCTATGGTATGAATGTGTGTAATGTGCGTTACCGTTAAGCGTGAGTCCGTTATCCTGAACGCCATCGCTAGTGTTTTTCCACACGACGGTTTTCACGTCCTCTAAAGCCTGAGGAGCCAGTGGATTCCCGAAACACAATTTCTGCACACAGATTGACATTACATCAAGAAATATAAAATGCACTTTAATGCAAATAAAACTAAATTAAAAAAACTATAAAATTACTAAATATAAAAAAATTGATATAAAAAATATATAAATTATATATAAATATATAAAATATAAATTATCTACTTTAATAAAAGATAATAGAAATCTTTAATTATGTTTTTAATTTAACAGTACACAATGGAAAACCTTAAAAAATACTTTAAACAAAATTCAATTAATTTTAATAATATTATAGTGCATTAATAATAATTAATTATAAACATTCTTAATGTAAAATGAACGAATTATAATTATAAATATTTAGAATGATTAGATTAATCTAAAAATAATTCTAAATTATTAAAATAACTAAAAAAATATATAAAATAAAAAATATAAAATTAATTATTAGAAATTAATTATAACTATTACTATTATAATTATTACATCACATATATTTTTATCAGAGCATGTTACTCGTAAGAAAAATATTGCATGTAGACTTTAGCAGTAGCTGTAGACTTTTAAACATTTTTTTCTGCTGACATAAAGGTAGGCGAAAAAATGTTTAATAACTGTTATCCTAAATGATAAAAATCCTACTTTGCACTTTTTGTTTCTGCTGAATAATGACTGCAATCTGCAGTTTAACAGCTGACCTGAAAACAGTTGAGTTCCGCATCACTGAGTATATGATCATTATCCTGATCAGAGATGCTGAAGATCCGACTCAGAGCCCGAACACACTGCGTCTTCAACTACAAACACACACGCATTCATAAAGACATATGAACTCAATGTAAAAAAGACCTGCATATGTAGTACTGTGTGTGTATGTTTATATGCTTGTGTAAATACAGCGGGGAAAATCAGTATTGAACACGTCATGTTCTTTCCCTGGGAACAATATTTCTAATGGAGCTGCTGACATGGAATTAAACCAGATTTTGATAAAAACCCAAACAATACAAACATAAAAATAATACAAAATCTGAAAAATGAATTCTGTTTAATAACAATGAAATGACACAAGGAGAAAGTCCCGAACTACTGAAATATATTTAACACTTTCTATAAAAGGCTTTTTTGGTCACAGCAGCTTAAAGACGCCTCTCATATGGAGAATGAAGTCACATGCATTGCTCAGGTGTGAGTTTCTCACAGACTTCAACAGAGTGTCAAAATCTTGATGGTTCTGTGGGTCTCATCTATCAAATCTGATATTTTTTTTGTATTTTCAATTGGATTCGCTTCGGGTGATTGGCTGGGCCATTCTACAGCTTGATTTCTTTCTCTGAAAGCATTTGAGAGTTTCCTTGGCTGTGTTTTGGATCATTGTCTTGCTGAAATGTCCACTCTGGTTTCATCTTCATCATCCTGATAATGTAGATGTTGGACTAAAGCAGCTGATATTCATTTACACTGATGAAGGGCAGAGGGTTGCTGAAGAACTACTGAGAGATTTCAGCTGCTGTCTGGGCTTTCACTGCCTTTCTACATCTCCCTTTCTTCATGTGTTCAATACTTATTCTCTGTGTCATTTCATTTTATTACACATCACTTCATTTGTAAACTAATTAGATTTGTTTTCTTTGCATATTTGGATTTCTTTGGTTGTACCAACATCCGCTGAAAATTTCAATTCAACAGCACCTTTAGAAAAATGTTTTCAGAGAAAAATGATGTTCAGTACTTATTTTCCCCGCTGTATGTGTGTATTCCCTGTATTCCTCACATTGTGGGGTGCAAATGTCCACACATGTATCGCAATATCAGTACACGTTGACTTTCTGTGGACATTTTGTGGTCCCCATAAGGAAAAGGCCTCATAATTCACACAGAATTTAGTATTTTGAAAATGTAAACATGCAGATTGTTTCCTATGAGGGCTAGGTTATGGGTTTATACAGTCCGTTCAAATCATTTTATTTATCGGAAGTCCCCATAAACACAGCTGTACAAGTGTGTGTGCATACCTGTTTGTCCTCAGGGTCATATAGAGGAGCAGTGGGGTGAAGAACCGCCTTCTGAGCATAATAGAAGAGCTCAGAAATATTCTTCAGATTCTTAGCCGAGCACTGCAGAAACATACATCATCACCATATAATCACACATGCCATGAAGCTAGATACAAATATAGTTGAAGTCAGAATTATTAGCCCCCCTTTGAATTTTTTTTTCTTTTTCAAATATTTCTCAAATGATGTTTAACAGAGCAAGGAAATTTTAACAGTATGTCTGATAATATTTTTTCTTCTGGAGAAAGTCTTATTTGTTTTATTTCAGCTAGAATAAAAGTAGTTTTTAATTTTTTAAGAACCATTTTAAGGTTAAAATTATTAGTCCCTTTATGATATATTTCTACAATAGTCTACAGAACAAACCATCATTATACAATAACTTGCCTAATCACCCTAACCTGCCTAGTTAACCTAATTAACCTAGTTAAGCCTTTAAATGTCACTTTAAGCTGTATAGAAGTGTCTTGAAGAATATCTAGTCAAATATTATTTACTGTCATCATGGCAAAGATAAAATAAATCAGTTATTAGAGATGAGTTATTAAAACTATTATGTTTAGAAATGTGTTGAAAAAAATCTACTCTTCGTTAAACAAAAATTGGGGGAAAAAATAAACGGGGGGGGCTAATAATTCAGGGGGGCTAATAATTCTGACTTCAACTGTATATATGCATGTACTGTTTGACAATCTGAGTAGAATCTGAAATGCATGAAAACGTTTTTTTCAGTTTTTTTTAAGAGCAACTGAGGAACAAACTGTAAAGGCTCCACCCTTTACTGGAAAAGAGGTGGGGAGCAGCAACTCATTTGCATTTAAAGAGACGCACAAAAACAGTGTTATTGCCTGAACCCAAAAGAGGGGATCGACAGAACGGTACAATAAATAATCTGTGAATTAGGCCCCGTTTACACTAATGCGTTTTCGTTTCGAAATGGCGTTTTAGATCAAAAACGATCCGCGTCCACATTAGCGTTTCATCTAGCGTTTCTAAACATATCTCCGTCCACACTTCTCCACCAAAAACGTATATCACGTGACCATTCGCGCACTCTGGGCATGCGCATTCAAGTATAAACAGGAAGCATGTGTCTCGCTCGGCATTTGGCTATTGTTAGTCAACAAACGCTGGTTGAACGATGAATCCGAGCGGTTAGCGAGTGCTCGAACAATAGCTTACCTCTTGCGAATATATGCAGCTGCTGTAGTAAAAAAGGCAGAGTTTAACTGCACAATGGCGCCTAAAACAGACAATAGTGTAAACAACGCTCCCATTTCTGTGTCCATGTTGTTGTTTACAGTGAAGGCTGGTCTGCCGTCTTCCGGTAGCGTTATAGTCATGTGATAGGGGGTTGACAAATAAGGGAAGGATACGCGATGACCCAAAAGCTCCAATCAGGTAGCGAATGTCTGCGGCCACGCCTCCGTTTTCAGATGTCTCCGTTTTCCCCCATCCACACTGAGACGGAGCAGCAGTGTTTTAGAATGAAAACGGCCTCTCCAGCCTTTTCAAAACGCTCCGTTTTTGGGGCTCGAAAACTCCGGCGTAGTGTGGACGGATGGCGTAACCGTAGCAAAACTTATGCGTATTAAAACGAAAACGCATTAGTGTAAACGGGGCCTTAGTTGGAGCTAAACCTTTAAAGACATTCTCTGGAGACACCTGAGACTTACATTACATCTTGTAAAAAAATTATAATAGATTCCTTAAACTGTCAGTGTCAGAAAAGGGTGAATATTATTATGAAAACCAAACTGCAAATAAAAAAAGAGTCTATTTTTTAAGGTAAATTTCGGGGAAATAAACAAAAATACACATATAGTAATAAATGACCTCTTTCATACATTCATGTCAGTGTCTATTGAAAGTTTTCACTTGACGTCACTAAACTAGGGGAACGCCCCCCCTGGTGGGCCAAATATCTCCCGCTGACCGTCAAGTTACGAGTGATTTCTCATTTATTAGCCAAAAAAACCCTGATATTTGTTGTTGTGCAATAAGATATAGCTTTACTAACCAACAAAACACACGCCTGGACAGAATTAACAGCCAGAAAGGAGAAATGTACGGATTTGTGCTGATTGGTAGCATCATTGACCCATAAAATTCTACGGCACCTATAACTGTCAGTATGTTTGTGTGCTTTTTATACAGTATCTATTCTAATTTTAGAAAAACTTTTTGTTGAAAGGCTTAATAATTTCATAGAAAAGCATAATCTTTTAGCTGATGAGCAATATGGTTTCAGGAAAAATAGATCAACATCTCTGGCATTAACAGAAATTATTGAGGAAACTACTAATAAGATAGATAAAAAGGAGAAGGTAGTTGGAATTTTTATAGATTTGAAGAAAGCATTTGATACAATAAATCATAATATATTGGTAAGTAAATTAGAAAGGTATGGTATTAGAGGAGTACTCTTGGACTGGATAAGCAGTTATTTAAAAAATAGGCAACAGTACGTGGAAATTGGCAATCATAAGTCTTCATACCTAAATGTAAATTGTGGCATTCCACAAGGTTCAGTTTTAGGTCCACTATTGTTTATAATTTACATTAATGATATGTGTAAGATATCAGAGTTGTTTAAGTTTATTTTGTTTGCAGGTGATACAAGTATTTTTTGTTCTGGGGATAATTTACCAAAACTTATGGAGTTGATTAAAACAGAGATTAATAAATTGTAATCGTGGTTTGACGTAAACAAATTGTCATTAAATATAAGTAAAACAAAGGTTATGTTATTTGGGAAGTTAAAAAGTAGTCATAATATAGATTTACAAATTGATAATGAAGTTTTAGAAAGAGTATATGCAGTTAAGTTTCTCGGTGTTGTATTAGATCATAAAATTAGTTGGAAACCGCAAATAAATAATGTGATATCAAAATTAGTAAAAACAGTAGCAATAGTGTATAAAGCAAGATTTATCCTGGACAATAAATCAATGTATATGTTATATAACACACTTATGTTGCCATATATGAGTTTTTGTGTTGAAATTTAGGGGAATTCATATAAATCTAATTTACAATCGTTATGTACAATGCAGAAAAAAGTAATTAGACTGATAGAACATGTGGGGTATTTGGAGCATACAAATCCCTCATTTTTTAAATTGAAGATACTTAAGTTCAATGATTTGGTTAAATTTAAAACAGCACAATTTATGTTTAAAGCTAGGAATAAATTACTTCCGAAATGTATACAAAAGTTTTTTGAAGAAAGACAAGGGGGATATTATCTGAGAGAAGAACACAATTTTAGGAGGTTGAAAACATGGACAACTTTAAAAAGTTTGTGTATGTCTGTATTAGGCATGGGCTGGTATAAGATTCTGACGGTATGATAACCTTGGATAAAAATATCACGGTTTCACGGTATCACGGTATTGTGATTACTGCTCTAAAATATATTCTTTTTAAATGTCTGGGTAAAAAACTAAAAGTTTTTTCCCCTTTGAACACAATATATTTTATTTTGAGAAGCATTTATAATATTTTGGAGCAGTAAATGTGCCAGGCTAAATAATGAAAATGAATCATTGACCTCTGCTGTCTTCATTAGTTTCAAAAACACAAATTTAAAATGGCATCTTTGGATATCTTTTCTGCTGGAGATGCTGTTGTTAAAAAAAAATGTAAAAAAAAAAATCTTACACATACCTTAGGAACGGTATTAGAGAAAATTTTGGCGGTATGATAACCTTGACTTTTCCAAACCACGGTATACCTTGAAAACGGTTATCGTCCCATGCCTAGTCTGTATGTGGTGTGAAATTATGGAACAGTCTAGAACAGATTCTCAAACAATGTCAAGATATTAATCAATTTAAAAAGTTGTATAAATGTATATTATTAAAGGAATATAAGGATGAAGGTGATTGAAAAGTATACAATGAGTATGTACAATGAAATTTTAGGGAGTAGTTAATGGCTATTTGTAGTACTGTGTTTTTGTTTTGTTTTTCTGGGGGTATATGTTATAAAATGTAAATGTACAAATGGAATCAAACATATAATAGGTCAAAGATGCCAAAAGGATCAAATATGTCTTATGTAAAAAGAAGAAATAAGTAAAAGAAGAATTAAGTTTAAGTAATAGACGAATGATGTGTGTGGTAATGGGGTGGGAAAATAATAAGCTTGTGCTTCATCCTGCTCCATTTTCGACCATGTTAAAAAGTATAATTTTTTTGTTGAAGATATTTTATGTATGATATTTCTGTTCGAAAATAAATAAATCAAATCAAATTAATTCTATTCTAAGTGCAATTAAAGTTTAAATTGAAATGCAAAGTCAAGGTATAAATAGCAGAAGTGAACGACTAGATTTTCCTTACCAGCAAATATTAATCCAAGCAAAAGAAACTAATACACAAGCAGCAACGAGCTGTAACGGCATCAATAATGACTAAATGGCTGAGGAATATTCACAAGATAAATGTAAACATCACCGAATTGAAGCTCTGACAGGAACATGAGGGATTTAAATGACTGAAAAACGCAGAATATGGATCGCAAGTGCCCACAATGTACAAATTATGATCATATTTCTGTTTTGTTCTTTTTAAATATGTGATCCAAATATTTGTAGATTGAAAATATGATGGAAATTTCACTTTTTACTTCGTCTCTATGGAGATCCTAGTGTAGCTGTTATTACCGCCCATAGTTTTTTTTTCCGCACAGGTCACGTGACTGAAAATTGCCAATGGGTAAAATGTGTGCGTGTTCAGTGGTTCAAACCTCTACACAGGTCTCAATCTCTGAAAACTGGTTCATGATTGGCAGGATGGTTTCCATGGAGCTGCCAGAGCGCAGGTCAGACTTGTTGCCCACGAGAATGATGGGAATCCTATGGCAAAAATATAAAAATACTCATTGTCCATTCCTGAACAACAGCAATGCATGAGTAGGGATGCAACGATTAACCGATTTCACTATTATCGTCATGATTAATTAATCGGGAAGGCTTCTCAACACCGCGTTTCTGCACAGAACAAAACTGCTGCAACTAAAAAAAAAGTTATGCCAACTATGCGCTAGTTTGAAGTTCAGAGCTTGTACACCGAGGCTAACATGCACGCACACTGGATTAACTATGGCTGAGACTATTAACTAAGAGCTGTCTTTTGTGCGTGCAAGTTCGTTATTTCTTTTCTTTCTCACACATTGGGAGTGGCATGCACGCAGCGCTCACACTTTCCAGGCACATCTAGTTGAAAGAATGGCACGAGCGCACCACGAGTCACATGACAAGAACAGACCATTCAGCTTCATACTTCTATGGAATATACACATTTCTACTTACAAATACAAGATGAAAATACCAAACAAGTTCATAATATAGTTGATCAAATGTGCCTTTTTAGACAGCGGTTCAGCAGCCTTTGACTACATTTGTTCTCTTTAAAAGGAAATTGCTTAGCTAATATGTAGCTTAGATTATCATTAAACATAAAGAATTTATTTTTTCATTCTTATTTTTATTTATTCATTGTTCTGTGATTTATTTTCAGTGTAAAATTACTACTTAAATTTAAATGCCAAAAACTTCTTATTTACTTATTTTTAAGTCCAAAGAGAAATGGACTATTGTTTGTTTTAAATATTATTGTGTGCTGTATTAATTGGAGCCGCAATAAATAACAGTTTAAAATATAAGAGGTTTTCATGTGATTTTCTAAACTAGTAGTGTTTTGAAATTAATGAATACATAATAATTATGATAACCGTGATTATTCCTCAGACTATAATCGTCCAACCAAATCTATAATCGTTGCATCCCTACGGATGAGTATGAGCGTCAGAGACATACTTGCTTCCTTTTTCAGCACCTCCGTTTACCAGAGGAATCCATTTAGTCCTGATCTGATGAGAGATTAAAATGAGTTCAGAAAATATAAAACAAAAATATATTGATGATGTTAAAAAAGAACATCAGACAAAACTGATACCTTATCAATGGTTTCCTCTTGTGTGACATCATAAACCACACACACCACATTGGCCTATAAATTAAAAATGAAAACAATAGAAAATGACATTTTCTAAAAACAAAACAAAAAAAAACATCAAAAATCATTAAAAAAATACAATAAAATTATATACTTTTAAAGATAAAACAGTAAGATTTCCCAGAATTACTATCATTTTAAATAGCATTTTTTTATGAATATTAAAACGTGATTTATTGCAGTGATGCAAAGCTGAATATTCAGCAAAATTGCTTCAGCCTTCAGTGTCACATAATTATTAAGGAATCAATCTAATAAATTAAGATTAGTGGTGGGTCGTTATCGGAGTTAACGTGTTGCGTTAACGTGTTGCGACTCATATCGGGCGATAAAAAAAATATCGCTGTTAATCTATTCTCAAGGTTGGGTTGGGAGCTGGGTCTGTTCTACGCAAGCTAGGATGACTTTTACCTTGATGTTTTAGCGCGGATGTATACCTGGCCGAATTGCACTGTAGGTAGCGAGAACGAGTCTTCAAACCTGTGTGTATTCCTCTTGTGAAATTACCACATCACACGTGATGTGCTAACATGGATGCAGTTCACTAAAGTAAATCTGATTAATGTTAGTTCCACATCTAACTATCAGGCACCTGTAGAATTTATGCGTTCCAGTAAAAGATATAAAAATAAAATGGAGCGGGTGCTTTTTAAAATGAATGACGGTGAATGAAAGTCAAACCGGTGAGCCGTCTGACAAAAAAGTGCCTTTCTGAATCAAATCAGCAGAATGCCCTTCTGGATCTTTCACTTACTTCAAAGACATACTGACTACGCTTACATGGACATCTGTAATCTAGTTATTTACCTTAATAGACAATAATATAATTAAGGTGTTTACGTGAAGTGCTTTCATGTAAGAGTTTCCTGTAATTTTGGGTGACTTTAACTGCAGTTCGGCAGTTTCACATTTACTCATGAACATTTCATTCATGCCCCCGTGACAAACTGGGGTATACGCTTATTTCACGCGGCCGCCATTTTAAAACACGAAAGCGAGGCTGCGGTGGGAAGAAACCCGGAAGTATAGGATCTGCACTGTAAACATTGCAACAACATGCTGTGGACTACAAACCTCCAGCTGTTGCCGAGATTTCAAAATGCAGATATGGTGTA
The DNA here is from genome assembly GCA_903798195.1 of Danio kyathit. Classification (NCBI taxonomy): domain Eukaryota; kingdom Metazoa; phylum Chordata; class Actinopteri; order Cypriniformes; family Danionidae; genus Danio; species Danio kyathit. The sequence continues at coordinate 42,935,897 of LR812542.1, read as the reverse complement.
AAAATCACTTTAATATCATTCAGTTCAGTTTAATTAAAACAATTAAAAGCATATTAGGCGTCAAACAACATCACAATCTCTGTAAGGGTAATACGCGTAAGTGTCCTCCTAGGCTTCAGTTCATGGCAGCAGGTAAACACCGTGGGGACGCTTCCCTGCTTCAGCCTATGTAACCCGGTGAGCGATAAAACAATGCAGTCCTATGTAGCACACCCTCGTGTTGTCTGTAACAGTGTTGTCCCGTGCTAACATTTAAGCGCCGCTGATATACATAAACAGCTGATTTGCCTTAGTATTCACCAGTGCTCAACAGAAATGAGTGTGATTGGCTGTGAAGGTCATCAGTTCACCGCTCTTCACAGATTGAAAACACACATAGACGGACATTGGAGCGATTTAAAGCCGTAAAAAATCAGTCGATTCATCAGCGGATCGCTCGTCTGTGTTTGCACTCGGTAAACCTTCACGGCCAATCACAGTCATTTCTGTTGAGCACGTGAACACCATGACAAATCAGCGCTGTTTAAGAATGCCATCAACAGCGCTTAAATGTTAATGAAAAATGGACGTTTTTTTAACATTTCAGTACCAAAATTTTGTATCGTGACTAGTTTAATATAGTGAGAGAATCGGTTCATTAACTTAAGTTTGATAAAAGGCATCTAAAACATGTGTTTGGGAAAGAAATGTTAGCAAACTAGTGCCATTTCCCTTAACTTCGCTGAAAATGAGGTCTGATATCCCTTTTTATTTTCACTATTCATTCAGAACGGACCTTCGGGTCACTCGGAAGGCGGGGAAATTATAAATTTGTGTCACTTTCTCTTCGCTGATAACATATACAGCCAGGTACACAACACTCAGGCGATACTTCCGGGTTTCTTCCCACCGCAGCCTCGATTTCGCTGTTTAAAAAGGCGGTCGCGTGAAATCAGTCTATTAGACGCAAATAAGGAGTAAGGACTGGTGAGAGTGTTAAGGAATTTAATAACGCACGCCAAATGGAAAGAAAACCTTCTGCATTTCGCGATGTGTGTGTGTGTGCGGTCCTTTACTGACAGCCGCGTGTGTGGATCTTGTCGGAAAATATGGTGAAAAGTCCTACATGACGGTAATAGTTTAATAGCGGTGTTTACTTCAATAATGCCACTAATATCTGCATATGCCACTAATATCTGCATACTCCACGTCTTCATTCCATTTCTGTTTAGTTCAGTTATGACTTTAGTCGGATTAAGGTCATCAAAAATCGCTGTTTCGAGCTTATAGGTCTACAGTTCAAAATTCTTGTTTAACTGAATAAACAGTTAGTAAACACAATCACATCTTATTGAACATCATTTATTTTCATCACCAATTATCATAGTAGAACAGTTTCTCAAGCAGTTTGTGATGCATTTTGGAAACAGGAGATGAGCCCCTGGTCTAATGCGTCACCTGGCTTGAAAAACCCGTTCTCAAAGACTTTCTTTTAGTCATTATTTGGGTAACTTAGCACATATTCTGAATGCCTTCAGCAGAATTCAAATAAGCCATTTTAATCTAGATTAATCTAGATTAAGTTCAAGATTAAAGTGAGATTAATCTAGATTAAAAAAATTAATCTATGCCCACCTATAATTAAGATTAAAATGAATGTTATATTATTTTGTTCTTATTAATAAAATATGAGAGTACTTTTTAAATATTCAATATATTTTTACAACTATTATTATAATTTATTCTGAAATTCTTTTATTCAATAAGATGCATTAAATCACTCAAAAGTGATAGTAAAGACCTTTATAACGAACCAAATGAATTCCATTTCATCATGCTTTTGTTTTTTTAAATACACAAAAACAACAAACTTTCACATTTAATTTTGATGTTTAAAGCACCAATAACGACCTATATTATTTGAGCGCAACAAAAAAAAAACAGAGTTACAACTAAAGGAACATGTGGCATTATTTATAATATTATCAATGCCATTTAGTTATTAAAGCATGCGCTCTCACAATTTATTTAAACTGGTTTAAGACACTTCTTACCTTGACGATTTCCTCCCTCAACACTTCATCAGTCTGTTCATTCTCTGTTTAAGAGACACTGAGTATTAATAACACACTACTGGCCTAATATTACACGTAAAAATGAATTAAAAAATGTGTGTGAAATGCACCTGAATAGTCGACTATATGTGTGGGCACTTTCTCCGGCGTGACATCAGCAGGGATGGTGATTTCCTCGGCCCGGAGAGGAACCTGATGACACACAAACATTTCAGTTTCATCAGTCAAACACACACTGCAGCAGCGGAGACTCATGGGAGACAACTCACCTGCTCAGGAAACTCCTCTCCGACCAGAGACATGATGAGAGACGTCTTTCCCACTTTGGCTACAGGAAAAACAAAGAATAAAAAAATATATATTATTCCCAATAAACACAACTTATTTGGCAGCACAATGATTAGGGCTGGGCAATATGACGAACATCCCATATTCTGATAACCATTATGCATGTATACTGCAATCCAATTTTGGTGAGCCTGTGTGAATTGTAGCCTCAGTTTCCTGTTCTTAGCTGACAGGAGTGGCACCCGGTGTGGTTTTTTGCTGCTGTAGCCCATCCGCCTCAAGGTTGGACGTGTTGTGTGTTCAGAGATGCTCTTCTGCAGACCTCGGTTGTAACGAGTGCTTATTTGAGTTACTTTTTTTTTTTTTTACTGTTCGTTTGCGCCCACAGAACTGCCGCTCACTGGATATTTTCTCTTTTTCGGACCATTCTCTTTAAACCCTAGAGATGGTTGTGCGTGAAAATCACAGTAGATCAACAGTCTTTGAAATACTCACACCAGCCTGTCTAACACCAACAACTATCCCATGTTAAAAGTCACTACTTCTCCATTCTGATGTTCGGTTTGAACTGCAGCAGATCGTCTTCACCATGTCTACATGCCTAAATGCATTGAGTTGCTGCTTGTAGAAATTTGCATTAACGAGCAGGTGGACAGGTGTACCTAATAAAGTGGCCAGTACCTAATAAAGTGGGCAAAGCTACCCATATATACAGTTGAAGTCAGAATTATTAGCCCCCCCGTTTATTTTTTCCCCAATTTCTGTTTAACGGAGAGATTTTTTTTTTCAACACATTTCTAAACATAATAGTTTTAATAACTCATTTCTAATAACTGATTTATTTTATCTTTGTCATGATGACAGTAAATAATATTTGACTAGATATTTTTCAAGACACTTCTATACAGCTTAAAGTGACATTTAAAGGCTTAACTAGGCTAATTAGGTTAACTAGGCAGGATAGGGTAATTAGGCAAATTAATGTATAACGACTGTTTGTTCTGTAGACTATCGAAAAAATATATAGCCTAAAGGGGCTAATTATTATGTCCTTGAAATCGTGTTTAATAAATTAATAACTGCTTTTATTCTAGTCGAAATAAAACAAATAAGACTTTCTCCAGAAGAAAAAATATTATCAGACATACTGTAAACATTTCTTTGCTATCATTTTGGAAATATTCAAAAAAAAGAGAAAAAAATTCAAAGGGGGTTAATAATTCTGACTTCAACTGTATGTATATAAATAAATAAATATATAAATAAATAAATATATAAATAAATAAATATATAAATAAATAAATATATATATCAAATTTTAAACATGAAATGCTGTTTTTTATTTCCATTAACAAATCCTGAGAATAATATACATCACACTTTTCCAAAAAAATTGTGAAGCAAGATATTGATAGGAGACATCACATGAGCACTAAAATCATATATATTAGCATGGTAATATCTGAAGGAAATATCTTCATCCACAGCGATATTTACAGCTCTCCAGGAATACGTGCATTGTGTCACAGTCACAGGTGGAAGGATCTGTTTACTCTTCAGGTTCATTTTATGTTTAACTAGGCGCAAACTCCACACCTTGATAGTTACCATGCCAACACCTTCATTATCAATATATGCACCACACATTCAGAAATCTCACATAGAATATACAGTTGAAGTCAGAATTATTCGCCCCCCTTTGAATTTTCTTTTCTTTTTTGAATATTTCACAAATTATGTTTAACAGAGCAAGGAAATTTTCACAGTATGTCTGATAACATTTTCTCTTCTGGAGAAAGTCTTATTTGCTTTATTTTGGCTAGAATAAAAGCTGTTTTTAATTTTTTAAGGTCAATATTATTAGCCCCTTTAAGCTATATATTTTTTTCGATAGTCTACAGAACAAACCATCGTTATACAATAACTTGCCTAATTACCCTAACCTGCCTAGTTAACCTAATTAACCTAGTTAAGCCTTTAAATGTCACTTTTCAAGACGTGTCTTGAAAAATATCTAGTCAAATATTATTTACTGTCATCATGACAAAGATAAAATAAATCAGTTATTAGAAATGAGTTATTAAAACTATTATGTTTAGAAATGTGCTGAATAAATCTCTCCGTTAAACAGAAATTGGGGAAAAAATAAACAGGGGGGCTAATAATTCAGGCGGGCTAATAATTCTGACTTCAACTGTACATAGCATTTATTTTGTAAGTTACAAATTTATTGGGCCTAATTTTAACTTTTGGCACGGCACAACCATGTACGCTTCAACCTAAAAATATCACCTTTTGGAAAAGGATATTATATATACTGTGTATATATAGGACACTATATAAACTGTCCACCCTATACACATCATCTTTGCTTTCTGATTGTGACTGTAATGTAATAACATGTAGTTTTGTAAAGCTGCTAATTATTGTGAAATGGCTATACAAATATTCTTGAATTTAATTGAACATGTATATGCATTCATAAGTATAATTTTGTATCATTTAAAGTAGTTTTGTTGAAAACATTTTGAATACTTGTTATTTTCTGGCATTTTATTAAAAGTATTAAAACATTTTCTGCAATTCATCCTCATTAACATTCTGAAGTCAGAGAAATAAACATGAAATCTGTCCTGATGAGCAAATATACTCTGCAGACCAACTAAAATTAAAATGAAACACGTATCACAACTAATATATTAGGTTTCACTCGATACAAAACAAATCATTGTGTAACAAGTTATAAAAATACATAAATATAAGATGTATCTGCTAAACTTCTGAACTGTCATTAGCCTGTAATCTTGTACAGGTAAACTTGTCCACTTGTTAATAAGTTAATTATCGTGTGTTTTGATTTATGCATGACACAAACAGCATATTAAAGCAAACTACAGGCTTTAAAAGCACGAATAAGGCAAGAGAGCAGTGTGTTTACATCCAGATCTCGTCTGCAGCAGCTCAAGGTTGAGGTTAGCTCTCTCTAATCATGCTAACTTTCATTAAACTGTCACATTTAGTTTCCCTTGATATATAAAAGGAATATTATCTTACGTTCCCCCAACAGCAGTATCCGGACATCGCGTTTCATTTCAGTCCGCTCTCTAATGAACTCTCCGACGAGTCGCGACTATCTTGACCAAAAACTTCAAATTCAATTCAAAGCTCGGTGCTAGTTTCCGACTAGCCCCATTCCATCCAAAGAAACTGGCCGCTCTACTCACTTCCGGTTGGAGCCCAAATGGAGCGCCCTCTACTGTACGTTCCTGTCGTTTTATTTGAATAAACTTCGGATTATCATATTTTGATAGGTTTTATTAACTGTATTCTGCATATTTCGGTGTTATTCACATAGTGGGTTACATAACTTGTTGATAATTAAACAATGAGGCCAATATAGCTCTGTTAACTGACTGAATGAATAATCTAATGGGGATTAAATAAAAGCATTTTCGGATATACCAACTAGCCCATTTTGAACTGAAAGAGTAATGAAAAATACTTTATAATTCTTCAAAAGTATGAAAAAATTTATTAATTAATACAATACAGCATCATATTAAACAGAATTCATGTACTAATTATTTTGATGTAATTGCCAAGCATTGCACTCTTATTAACAACATATTAATGAAAGTAAATATAAGAGTGATCGATCGTAGTGGTTTAATTGTATTAACTGTCAGTGACTTTATTTAAAGCTAACATTAGTTAGCATATCATTTAACATTATTTAGCATATCATTTAGCTATTATTAGCATATTTAAACTATGAATTTTCAGAGTATTTCATAAAAGCTAGATCGTTTTAAAGTGTAAAATGTTTAAAAATAAAAGCAACAATCTCTACAAAGTATTAAAAATTAATCAAATGTATTAAAAGATTTAAGAAACGAACAAAAAACAAGCTACTAATATTACTATATATTCCCCATCAAAACAATTACTTTTTTAACTAGTACAAAAAATTCTGTTCTATTATTCATTTTCTTTTCGGCTTAGTCCCTTTAATCTGGGGTCGCTACAGCAGAATGAACCGCCAACTTATCCAGCATATGTTTCACGCAGCAGATGCCCTTCCAGCTGCAACCCATCACTGGGAAATATCCATGCACACTCATTCACACACATACACTACAGATAATTTAGACAATTTTGGACTTGTGGGGAAAACCGGAGCACGCGGAGGAAACCCATGTGAACTCGGGGAGAACATGCAAACTCCACACAGAAATGCCAACTGATCCAGCCGGGACTCGAACCAGCAACCTTCTTGCTGTGAGGCGACAGTGCTAACCACTGAGCCACCATGATGCCCTTTGTTGTATTATATACTAATAAAATGTACATTTATGACCTGAAAAGCGCTGTATATAGCATGGAATACACTCAAATGTAGTATTAGTGACAAAATCAGTTTTACTGTAACTCTATGGGCACTATCATACACCCGGCACAAGTTGTGTTTGGCGTGAGTTTTTGCTATTTTCAGACCAACGCAACCCTAATTTTCACGTTTTGCGCCACATTGTTTAAACAGCAAATCCATTTGTACCACTTTGTGGACTCATGGGTGTGCTGGTCTGAAAGCTGGGGGTGTCGCGGACTGTTACAGACAAAACATAATTTTATGTATAGGTCTTGGACATTGTGTTGTGCTCTACCCTGCTTTTCTCTCTCTCTTTCTCTCAGGTAAATTGGGGAAGGGGGGAAAAGTTGCGAAAGAAAGTGAAGAGCGAGGGGTGCGTGTGAGCAGGGAGATCTGTAAAATGAGTTGCCGGGTCAGATTTTAGAGGTGCTGGATCCGGCTTGTTCCAACACAAATTAAGCCCTGAATATAACTCGGTTTTTTTGACCACACTTCATTATTATTGTTCATTTATTCGTTTGCTGAAAATTAGAACTGGATTTAGAAATAGTTTTGAAACAAATCTTAACAAACAAAAATAAATATGTAGGCTAATGGATGTCTTCAGTGGAGTGCGTAAAGTAAAGGAGTAAAGAGTAAAAGTAAAGCGAAAGTAAAGAGGCTGAATGGAGGAGGCTTGTTCTTTATCCTCGCGCTGCAGATGCTCTGTTTAACTGTTTTCTCTCTAGAAGTGTTCATTTTGTCCACTTACAAAGTCCGCCATGTAAATAGCAAATGCGCCATGATGCTACCCAACTCACTCTTATAGGGAATGAGAGATGAGACTCTGATTGGTTTGATGCACGTTATGCTCAAAACACACCTATAACTCATTAAGAGAATAAGCACAACCCTATTAGACTATGCGCCGGGGTGCAGAGCGTATTTTTCCATCCTTAAAATAGCAAAAGTGGATTCAGACACGCCCTTAATGCTTTTGCGCCATGTGCTTTAGACTTTGCACCTAGATCATTAAAATATAGCCCTATATCACTGGTTTTATTCAATGAAAACATCAGTACATCACAGTTTTTCTGAACTTTAATTATTAATTTTAAAGTGCATGACCATTTCAGGGCATTTGAACATTGTAAAACGTAAAAACAATAATCCTAAAAGCACCATCATTCAAATGTATTAAAATGACTATAAAAACAAGTACAAAAACATCAGGAAATAAAACTTCAAGTCTTGCTAACTGGACGCAAAACTGCTCTGACATCGGTGCATTTCTATAAAAAACAACTACGCAATTTGAACTGTGAGGAATCAAACTGTTTAACGTTTATAAAGTATGAAGATGCAGCATTAGCATGAGTGTTGTGCTAGCATTATAACTTGTGTACAGTCCACAGGAGGAGCTGATTGTGAGCAGCGGTGAAGAGCTGAGATCCAGAAATGCTGAAGCTGCACACCTGAACGGAGTCGCTGTGAGACGTAAAATCCTGGAAGCGACCGCTGGAGGAATGAATGAGCTTCAGGACGCGCTCTGAAAACACACATCATCACTGTTAGATGAACGTAGAACTCATAGACATTATGCTTATAAGTTTATAAAGCAAAGCGCTAACGGTTTGATCCGACAGCGAGGAGTTTTCCAGATGAGCAGAGACTGAGGCTGAGAGCCCAGTCGGAGAGAGAGATTGTCCTCACAATCTGAAAAACACACACACACACAAAACTATTCATCTTTATCTTAACTGGCCAATAAAACTGTGTGGAGAAAACTGAGGTTCACGCAATGGTTATTAAAGTCAAGAGGGATGGTAAGGATTCACTGAACTCACGATTCAATTCATGAACCAATTTTCTCACATCTTTTTTAACAGAATAAGATTTAAAGGGCAGCTATGATGAAATGCATCTTTTGTAGGCTGTTTGGACAGAATTGTGTGTACGTACAGTGTGTCCACAGTCATATTGGAGTGATATTACCACAATAAGTCTCTTTTTTTAATTTCCTGACGTTAAAATATAGAGGTGTAAACCTACACTGGTTTTACAGTTCGGTTGCGATTATCATGCCATCGATTCGGTTCAATTCGATATCACGGTGCATTGACGATGCTTTCCATACACAATTTTATATTTTACTTTACAGGCGCTGTTCACCGATGAGTGACACTGATAAACAGCAGCTACACAGTGTTGCCAGATTGGGCGGTTTTGGATTGGCATTTCGGCGAGTTTTGGATAGTTTTGGGGATGAAATCAGTCATCTACATCTGGCAACACTGCAGCGTCGATCACAGCTGATCCATGATAGACGCGGTGGAGAAAACTCGCGCGCTCGTGTCTGTATCCAGAATTAACGCTGTAACAGCCGAGAGGAAAGGAAAAGTCATGCCAGCAGGTCAAATGGGCCACAGTGAGAGAGAAAAATAGAGTTTACTTTCATTCTCTCAATCGCAGTGAAATTCTGCTGTAAGTGTCAGTGAGAGAGACACACACACACACACACACACACACACACACACACACGCAGTGAAATTGTGCACAGCTTCTGTGTTTTTAAGTAGTTGGAGCGTTGTAAACACTCGTGCTCACCTACCTCACCATACTAAGCTACGGCGACACAGCGCATATGAGATAAATGACGTCAGTACACAATAACCGGTTATGATCTATTACTGAACCGATACCGAATTGTCCGTTTCTGCATCGCGATGCACCGAAGAAACAATTAATTTTGACACCCCTTTTAAAATAGGATCCAAATCCCTCCCATTTTGAGGCCCGCCGCAGCGTGACGTTGGAGTGCAGTTTCCCCGCCCACTGAATTGATTGACAGCCGCATATTAACATGTCTCCATAGTAATGCTTATAAACATATCCACAAGACAGGAGTTGCGAAAAGCAACTGGGATAAAAAAAGATCTGATCAGCTCTCCGTGATCATCTGCACCTAAAGAATGAGTTTTACAAGTTTAAAACGTTTCTAAAACAGTTCATGTTTGTAATAAAATGATACTTCACACAAAAATGAACATTTTGACATCTTTTACTGTCCCTTTAATTGTTCCAAACCTGTTTGAGTTTCGTTGTTCTGTTGAACACAAAAGAAGATGTTTTGAAAAATGTTGGAATGCATTGACTTCCATTTTATTTGTTTTTCCTACTATGGAAATTAAAGGTTACAGGTTTTCAGCATTCTTCAAAATATCTTCTTTTGTGTTCAACAGAAAAAAGAAACTCATAAAGGATTATAACCAATTGAGGTTGAGTGAGTACATTTTCATTTTTGGGTGAACTGTCCCTTTACTATCCTTTATTTTATTATTATTATTACAAAGTAAATAAAAATGTGTCCTTTTATTAGGTTAAGCTGCATGTTTTTTTGTGAAATTGAAATATAACAAAAGACCCAAATCAAAGTTACAGAAATAAAAGATATTTCTTCATATAAACAAAGTGAGGCCTTGCTTGTGCTTTTCCCTTTTAAAGGGGACCTAGTATGCCCCTTTTTACAAGATTTAAAATAAGTCTCTGATGTCTCTAGTGTGTGTGTATGTGAAGTTTCAGCTCAAAATACCACACAAACAATGTTTTATAACTCTTTGAAACTAAACGTTTTAGGCTTTGATCCTAACTGTACAGTTTTGGTGACTGTTGCTTTAAATTCAAATGAGATTGTGCTCTTTTTTTTAAAGAGGGCGGAGCTACAAATGCCTATGTGTCAGTATTGCAGCAGATTTAAAAACAAGACTGACGTTGTATGCCAATGAAGCTGATTATATTCACACACTGCAGCCACACAACTGTGTTTAAACCTCTTATAAAAGTGATTTTTGCATAATAGGTCCCCTTTAAAATTAGCGTAACCATTGCATTTTGATCATGATCCAAACAAAAAGGCAGCACACATGTAACAAGAGCAATTTGTCATCTAAATTAGACTGTATATTATAGGGATTTAAAGCAAAAACAAAATCCTTTGACCATAGCTTTGTGAAACTATTGGCCGCTTATGAACAGCAGCTTCCTAGGTTACCACTGTAAACTAAGTAGAGCTGCACTTATGAACAATACTGTAAAATCCACATGAAACGAAAGTTGCTGAGACTTTTATTTCAGTATGTTGATGTACTTCCAACTGAAACGAAATAATAAGTAGGGGGCGGGGCTTTCTTTTTGCGCATCATTCCCACATGGCAAACTAAAGGTAAAAGGGGCGTAGCTACGAATATTGTGACTATAATATGACAATTGCATCAAACTAAAAAGCACAATGGTCAGACTTTGATTGAAGATTACCAAAACGACAACTTTTTAGGATGGATTACCTTGCGCAGATGAAATGTTCACCTAAAAAATAACAATGTGTGCTAGCAAAATAAACACAGTAAATTTTGAATTCATATGAACATTACAAAGTTTAGAGGCAAGATGAAAATAAATGACCATGCAAACATTTCTAAAGGATACAGACACCCGGAAGGGACGTGATGGTGGGGAAAAAAACTGGGTGGAAGAAAAAAAAAACTGGGTGGAAGAAAAAAAACTGGGTGGAAGAAAAAAAACTGGGTGGAAGAAAAAAAAACTGGGTGGAAGAAAAAAAACTGGGTGGAAGAAAAAAACTGGGTGGAAGAAAAAAAAACTGGGTGGAAGAAAAAAAACTGGGTGGAAGAAAAAAAAACTGGGTGGAAGAAAAAAAAACTGGGTGGAAGAAAAAAAACTGGGTGGAAGAAAAAAAACTGGGTGGAAGAAAAAAAAACTGGGTGGAAGAAAAAAAACTGGGTGGAAGAAAAAAAACTGGGTGGAAGAAAAAAAACTGGGTGGAAGAAAAAAAAACTGGGTGGAAGAAAAAAAACTGGGTGGAAGAAAAAAAAACTGGGTGGAAGAAAAAAAAACTGGGTGGAAGAAAAAAAAACTGGGTGGAAGAAAAAAAAACTGGGTGGAAGAAAAAAAACTGGGTGGAAGAAAAAAAAACTGGGTGGAAGAAAAAAAAACTGGGTGGAAGAAAAAAAAACTGGGTGGAAGAAAAAAAAACTGGGTGGAATAAAAAAAAACTGGGTGGAATTAAAAAAAACTGGGTGGAATTAAAAAAAACTGGGTGGAAGAAAAAAAACTGGGTGGAAGAAAAAAAAACTGGGTGGAAGAAAAAAAAACTGGGTGGAAGAAAAAAAAACTGGGTGGAATTAAAAAAAACTGGGTGGAAGAAAAAAAAACTGGGTGGAAGAAAAAAAAACTGGGTGGAAGAAAAAAAAACTGGGTGGAATAAAAAAAAACTGGGTGGAAGAAAAAAAAACTGGGTGGAATAAAAAAAAACTGGGTGGAATTAAAAAAAACTGGGTGGAAGAAAAAAAACTGGGTGGAAGAAAAAAAACTGGGTGGAATAAAAAAACGGGGTGGAAGAAAAAAAACTGGGTGGAAGAAAAAAAACTGGGTGGAAGAAAAAAAACTGGGTGGAAGAAAAAAAAACTGGGTGGAAGAAAAAAAACTGGGTGGAAGAAAAAAACGAGAGGGAGAAAAAAAAAACAGTGATAGTAAAATATATATTTTCAAGTTTTTGCGTTCCCTCGCAAAGATGTTTTGCGTTATCTTGCAAAACTGTTTTTCCACAAACACTTCCTGTTCACGTCACTCAGTTTTTTTCCCCACCATCACGTCCCTTCCGGGTCTCCGCACTAAAGACAGTCAGTTCCACTCAGAGTATCGTTCATTTAAACTCCAAATATTTCTTGATTTGTTTGGCATCTCAACTGATTTGAATTCTCACATATTTGAATAGATTGTCAACCAGTTTGCAGTTCATCATTACATCCCATTTTATATCAGTCCATCCATGTTTACCTGTTTTTTGTAAAGGCTGTAAAAGATGATCTCTTTTTCCATAGCATAACCGGTGTAAACCACAATTCCTCTCTGACTAGGGCTGAATGCTGCCAGACTGGGTGGCAATGTGTGTAAATCCTGATTAACGCACACAAAATAGACCTATGAGCTACTATAAAACAGGTAAATAAATCTGTGTATTTTTTGGCTAAATGTGCCAATTACCTCTGGTGGACTGGGAGCTGGAAATGTCAGCCAGTCAAGCAGCTCGCATTTATTATCCGTCCAATCAGCAGCCCAGATGCTGACACGCCTGTCTGCGCTCACAGCCAGCCAGAGCTCATTTCCATCCAAACCAAACTCCTTATACTAGAAGACATTTACACCAGCACAGAAATAAATGAGTGAATGAATGAATAAATAAATGAATAAATTAATGAATAAATGAATAAATGGATCAATGAATAATTAAAAAAATGAATGAATAAATACATTTGTAAATACATAAATACATACATGAATGGATGAATAAATGAATGAATGAGTGAGTGATTGATTGAACGAACAAACAAACGAACGCAAGAAACTTATACGAGAAACATCTCATGGATGCATTTGAGACACATCCTCCAGGGTTCTTGCACCATTTTAAAAGTAAAAATTAATGCTTTTTAAGACCTCATCAAATATAATTTAAGACCCAAAAATTTCATAATATCTTTGGAATAGGTTGCTCAATTTATTGCCTCCTACAATGGAAATCAAAACTTTAAAGTTTTTCATTTGGTTTCAATTATGTGCAATGTGTGAACTCGGTAAGTAAAAAAAAAAAGCAAAAATAATTTCCTTTGAGACCTTTTTCCTTTTTTTTTTTTTTTTGTTCCTTTGTGATGTAGAACAGAGCCAACATAACATAGATAAGTTGGATTACACTAAGGAACACAATGACTTGTATGAAGGAACCATATAGAATAGAATACTGAAAATAAGCTCAATAATGAAAGTCCTCAAAACAGCCTTACACAAGCCAAAATGTGGACAAATAATCTACATAACTGTTAGAAAACACAAATGTTATTACATGACTTTCAATGATAGAACGTTTTGTAACATCCCAAATTCTCCTCAAGACATGTGGCATCATACACTCTCACCCAGGTGACCCAGCCGGGGTTGATCAAGTCCCGACTTGCGTCCCAGTAGCAGTCCACGGATCCGCCCTCTTAATCCACAGACACCTTGTGGCCTTCTCTGCAGCTTCGCTTGCGGATCGAATGGCCCTTTTCTTTGCCACCTCTATAATACTCAAATGACTGAGGACTATGCAAAGTGAACACCCTGCAAAGCCTCTACATCTTATTCTATGGGCTCATAGAAAGTTCTCCAGCCTCTCTCCCTGCACTCCTCCACTCCTCCACTAATTCCTGGAACTTAGTGCGCTTCCTCTCATTTGCTTCTTGAATACGCTCTTCCCAAGGCACTGTAAGCTCCAGAATAATTAGCTGTCTTGAAGCTTCTGAGATAACTATAATGTCTGCCAGTCCGAGGCTTTGTGAAGGAGGCCTGTTGTTAATTGTGGGAGGGCCCGGGTTTTTTTCTCCAGCTTTAATGAAGTGGATTGCCTTCTTTGGAGCATGATGATTCTTGCTGGTGCTGATGGCTGAGGCTAAGATCTCAGCAATTTCCTTAAGCACCTGGTCATGGGGCCAACGATAGCGACCATCAGCCAGAGCCTTGGGGCAGCTGCTGAGGAGGTGTTCTAAAGAGCCTCTTCCAGAGCAAAGAAGGCAGGAAGGTGTCTCACTCTTCTCCCAAACATGGAGGTTCGATAGGCTTGGCAGTACATCGTAGACAGCTTGTACGAGGAAACAGACTCGCTGGAAATCCGTCTGCAAGACGTTCGCTCAGGTGATCCTACGTTGCAGTCTATTCTCCCACCTAGTCCATGCTCCCTGCTGCCGGAGTCCTACCTCCCTGCTGACTCTCTCTTCCTCCACACCTGCTTGAACCTCTTCCTGGAGTAGGTGGTGTTTTTCCTTGCCGTAGACCTGGCTAACTAAGGTCTGTAGAAAATAGCCCAAGCCCACTCTGCCTGTCGCCACAGTGCCCACAAGAGCCTTTTGTCTGAGGCGTGACTCTGCCACCTCCACTGCTTTCCCAGCATTCCATTTCCTGCCTGTCCTAACCTCAATGACACCTTACAGTCTCTAGAGTCCCTGTACTGTAGGGCTTCTCTGGTGCGTACGACCATGAATTCTACTGTGAGGCCACTGAATGGCAGCTGCAAGGTGTTACTCGTTTATAAGACGAACTAATAAATAAATGAATAAATAAATGAACAAATCAATGGAAAAAAAGGAATAAATAAATAAATGAACGAATGAATAAATAAATGAGTGAGTGAACGAACAAACAAACAAACAAAGCAATTAATTAATAAATTAATAAATAAACAAATGAATAAATAATGAATAAATTAATAAATAAACAAATGAATAAATAATTAATAAATTAATAAATAAACAAATGAATAAATAATGAATAAAGGAATAAATAAACAAATGAATAAAGATATGAATAAATGAATACATACATGAATGAATGAATGAATGAGTGACTGATTGAACGAATGAATAAATAAATAAATGGATGAATGAATAAATGAATGAATAAGTAAATGAATGAATAAAGGAATACATGAATGAATAAATGAGTGAGTGATTGAACGAACAAACAAACAAATGAACGCATGAATGAATAAATAAAAAAATGAAAAAAAATTAATTAAATACACACACACACACACACACATATATATATATATATACATAAATGAGTAAGCGAGCGAGCGAACAAACGAATGACCGAACGAACCAATGACGAACAAACAAACTGATGAATGAATGATAAATGAATAAATCAACTGATTTATAAATAAACAAATGAATGAATAAATGAATGAATAAGTTGATTAAAAAATTAATGAATTAGTAAATAAATACACGAATGAATTAATTAATTAATGAGTGACTGAACGAATGAATTAACAAATAAATAAATAAAAAATGAATGAATAAATAAATGAATAAGTAAATGAATGAATAAATGAATACTTAAATGAATAAATAAATGAATACATTTGTAAATACACACATAAATGAATGAATGAGTGAGTGATTGAACAAACAAACAAACAAATGAACGCATAAACAAATAAATAAATAAATGAATGAATTAAGAAATGAATAAATAAATGACTAAATTTTTTTTAACAATTAATAAAAAAAAAAAATATATATATATATATATATACATACATAAATGAGCAAGCGAGCGAGCGAACAAACGAATGACCGAATAAACCAACAAACGAACAAACTGATGAATGAATAAATCAATTCCTTAATAAATAAACAAATGAATGAATAAAGGAATGAATAAATAAATGAATAAATTGATAAATAAATTAATGAATTAGTAAATAAATACATACATGGATGAATGAATGAATGAATGAATGAATGAGTGACTGAACGAATGAACAAACAAATAAATAAATAAATGAATGAATAAATAAATTAAT
This sequence comes from Danio kyathit, assembly GCA_903798195.1. Classification (NCBI taxonomy): domain Eukaryota; kingdom Metazoa; phylum Chordata; class Actinopteri; order Cypriniformes; family Danionidae; genus Danio; species Danio kyathit. The sequence goes on along the minus strand of LR812542.1, from coordinate 42,919,789 downwards.
AAGTAAATGAATGAATAAAGGAATACATAAATAAATTAAGTAATGAATAAATAAACAAATGAACGAATGAATAAATAAATACATACATGAATAAATGAATGAAAAAATAAATACATAAAAAATGAAATAAAATTCTTAAAGGTGCAGTATGTAAGTTTGACACCCAGTGGTTGAACTAGGTATTGCACTCCTGGATCATAATAAAAGTACGCTGGGATGCCAGATTGAGTACAGGAGCGAGTGATTTAAACTGTGTTCTAAATAAAAGCAACGACACGCGATAGAGGGAATATTTTCTATATTAAAAGGAGTTTTTGTCCTAACCAACACCTAGAATTGATATATTAGAAATGGCTTCTATTTCTCACAGCTGAACAACAGAAACCTATGACAGCTAGATCACCTCAGGTAAGCCTTGTGTGCTTTATTCAGTGCTAAATGCTAACAATGCTAGTTTGAATGCATTTTACATGGCATTTGTTGCCATATACTGAAAGCAGAAAGTTCACCTCAGATCTGGAAAATACAATAAAGCGTCTGAAATTGAACTTTAGAACTAAACACATATGAGTGATTCAGCATCTAAATTTAATGATGTTAAAGTGGGTTAACATGTATTAAACAGATTCTAAACCGTGAGTGAGTGCATATTCTGTGCTTCTGAAAGGCTGTATTTAAATTTCTGTCATGTTTCATCTGGTGCAAACAGCCAAATAGCTGATCACTGCCTCTCTCGTCACAGCGTGTTGTTAGGGCACGCGGTTACAATGTAACCTGCTCACCTAATGTTTACGTTCGTAATATTTATGTAATTTGCTAATTAATAACCTCATGTGGAACTGAATCTGTCTCCCATACTGTTCTTTTTGGTCACGGACGCATGCTTTCAGAGTCTTTCTGAATGAATGAATGAAATACGCTGTTTTCCAACAAGGCAACCCGGGGTGCTGAAATATAATTGGCTAAACTGGCATCGTGCATATGAAATTGACCTAAACAAAGACAGCGTTCCGGCACGGAAAAACCATTTTCAAAGCAGAATATCTGACTTCAGCATTGTTTTTCAGTTAAACAAGTATGTTCCTTTGGTATGTTTCTTAAATATCTGCACACATATTATGGTATTTTTATGCTTTAGAAGAGTCAAAAACTTACATACAGCACCTTTAAGTTTAAATCTAAAATATAGAAAATGCAAATATAAAGTTGTGATGTTAAATATGTGCTTCAGGTTTGCTGTGCATTTTTCAAAGGCAAAACAACTGGCAAATCATATTTCGTTGATCTTAAACCTGTTTGCTGGTGCACTGCACTGTAGTGATGGAGGCCCCCCTGTGGTCAGTGATGGTGCGAATAGACACTCCAGTGACAGGACTGCAGACAGTGATGACACCATCACGAGCACCAGACAACAGCACATCACCTACACACATATTGAACATATAAACAAACACTGAAAGAGAAAGAGACGCATACATGCATATAGAGAACATATAAACACACACAAACACATAGTGGACATAAAAACACACACACAGATATATATATACATATATGGTATAAACACAGCAATGGACACACACACAAACACTGACCGTGGTGTGAGAACTGCAGCGCACACACAGACTCATGCTGAGGTTGTAGTTTGAGCTCCATCTCTGCTGAATCCAGACTGAAGATCCTCACTGTCCCGTCAGTGTATCCCGCTGCGACACACACTCGCCCGTTGGAGCCACACACACCCCTCGAGGGACTCCAACACACACACTCACAGCTCTGACATCAACACACAATTAAAGACAAACGATAATATGATTCTCGAGAGCTTGTTTGAGTTTGATGCCGTCATTAGACACAATGGCTCTGTTTCAGTAAGAAGGTTCAACCAACTCAGAGTTTAAACTTGAACTCTGAGTTGAATTAACGAGAGATTTAGAACTCAGAGTTTTTGGTTTCAGAATAGCTGATCTGGGCTGGGTCAATCAACTTTGAGTATACCAACTCAGATTTAAGCGAGCACACTGTGACTATAAAAAGGCATTATCAATGGAGCGCAGATATTACGAGTTCTCCAGCTGAACTTGATGTGTTCATGCAAAGTTATAGCAAATACGACCATATATTTAAAAAATATTTAATAAATATATTAATAAAATAAGTGAATGCGTAAGTTTACATTTAAAGTATTCAAATATTTAAGTATATTTAAAAAAGTAATGTGTGACGTTTATTAAAGTTTCACTTTAAAATGTGGGGAATTGGCCAAAAGTTATTTCAGATTCAATTGCATTAAATTACATAAAATAGGCTACTGCATAGTTTCTACAACAAATCTGACAAAACAAGAATGCATATAACCTTAGCTTAATGTTTAGTGGAAAGTTTAATTTAAGGTTCTTACACGCGTTGATCAGTTTTAATAGATTTAAAAGTGCACTTGTGTGTCTGCCTTTTTTACTGATCGAGTGGTAGAGGTTAAAACTGACAGTTTTTAGAAGGAGAAAATAGTTTTTAGAAGGAGTAATATTCCCATTAAGCTAATTTAAGCTAATTAATTATTAAAAAAGGACAAGCCATTCTCGTACATATCTTTGTTGTTTGTGTGACTGAAATGTAGGCAATAGCTATGCTTCCATCCAAAAATGCGAATTAAATTTATGTGCAAAACTGGATTATCGCATAAAAGACGTGCGAATAAAGCAGCGTTTACATCCAACGAGTCAAAGAGAACAAAAATAGTCACTTCCTGATAAACTGGCGCCAAATATCAACAGTAAAAACAGAATTTACTGCAGTAGAAGAAGCTGCGTGAATCCGTTCTTCATTTAATAAATGACTTGCGGCTCAGAAGACAATGCCGACACACAATGAACGCGTGGTGGCGTTTGAAGCCATGAGACGCGGAGAACAGACGCTATCGACATGCTCCAGACTCTCTGGAGGTCATTAATATTATAATAACACTAATACTGAAACGGTTAAGGCGTTTTAAAATGACCAAAATAACATTTCAGATGTTTTACAGTGTGCCCAGCCTGTAACGGTAACTGACTCGGACTTAAAGTTACCACTCTTACAGAAACAGACTTGACTTACCCTGCATTCTCAAGTTTGACAAACCTGCCATTTTGAAATGGAAAACCCAGAGTTTCTCTAATTTCAAGGTTAACATACTCTGAGTTTTCACTTAACCTCCTTTCTGAAACAGGCCCAATGTGTGGGGTTTAATCAATAAAAACAATAAATAAATAAACACTATTACAATTTTTCCTCATTTACAATAACTATTTAATATGTGAGATTTTTTCTTTTGAAAACTGAATTTTTTGCATTAGTGATCCAGTATTCAGTGTCACATGACCCTGCAGAAATCAGTCTAATTTGATGATTTTAGGGGCAACACGGTGGCTCAGTGGTTAGCACTGTCACCTCACAGCAAGAAGGTCACTGGTTCGAGTCCCGGCTGGGTCAGTTGGCATTTCTGTGTGGAGTTTACATGTTCTCCCTGTGTTGGCGTGGGTTTCCTCCGGGTGCTCCGGTTTCCTCCACAGTCCAAACACATGCGCTAAACAGGATGAACTAAATTGGCCGTAGTGTATGAGTGTGTGTGTGTGAATGTGTACAGTATAGGTGTTTCCAGGACTGGGTTGCAGCTGGAAGGGCATCGGCTGCGTAAAACATATGCTGAAATAGTTGGAGGTTCATTCCGCTGTAGCGACCTCTGATAAATAAGGGTCTAAGCTGAAGGAAAATGAATGAATGAATGATGATTTAATGCTAAAGAAACATTGCTAGTGTAATCACTAATGTTGAAAATACATATTTTTATGAAGAGGTAATTTGTTTTTTCAGGATTCATGTCCTTAGTGTGGATCTTTTCTTGAAATCAACTTGTACAGAAGGGTCATTAAAAACAAATATTTAAAAAGTTATCCACTCTACATAACTACTGGCCATTACTCTATTTCATTAATTTTCCTTCAGCTTACTCTCTTTACTTATCAGGGGTCACCACGGTGGAATGAACCGGCAACATATCCAGCATATGTTTTACACAGCTGATGCTCTTCTAGCCATAACCCAGTACTGGGAAACATCCATAAACTCTCATTCACACACACACTTATACACTCCGGACAATTTAGTTTACTCAATTCCTCTATAGCGCATGTGTTTGGACTGTGGGGGAAACCAGTGCACCCGGAGGACATTTTAAAACTAGATTATAGACACATCTCTTTGCATTAGCATGCACATAAAACACAAATGCTTTTGAAATCCAAATCCTCTAAAGCACGGGTGCTCAACCCTGTTCCTGGAGATCTACCTTCCTGCAGATTTCAGTTGCAACCCATATTAAACATACCTGCCTGTAATTATCAAGTGCTGTTCAGGTCCTATTTAAATGGTTCAGGTGTGTTTGGTCAGGTTTGGAGCTAACCTTTGCAGGAAGGTAGATCTCCAGGAACAGGGTTGAGCAGTCCTGCTCTAAGGGATTGTTAGTCTGCATTATTTAGGGCAACCGAAGCCGGGAACACTTCCCAAAAGACATTATAATTAGAACGGCATCTGCGCTTATGTTAGTTTTTTTTTAATTATTCCTGAAGTTTCCATAATCAGGCCGTATCCTGAGCAGCTGCTGTGGTGGTCATGGAGGAGTGGAGAGCATGAGACTGATCCCTGTAAGACCCCAGTGACAGACGAGTCCTCGCATTGAACCTGAAGGGCTAGCCTGTACACCAGCCGGTGACCACTCCCACTTGCAGCTTCTTCACAATGGACGTCCAGCGTTCTCCATCCTCCGGCGCCTAGACTGCAGCTCTGCACAAGACGTTTGGCCATTGGAGAAATGGTCGTGCCCAACTGAGCCTGGTTTCTCTCGAGGTTTTTTAATCCTTCACTTTCGCCAATTGGTGAAGTTTTTTCCTCGCCGCTGTCGCCACTGGCTTGCCTGGTTTGGGACTTGTGGAGCTGCACATCGATGGATTTGCTCTTCAGTGTTTGAACTCCCAGCAGTGAATATTAAACCACACTGAACTAAACTGAACTTCAACAGTGAAAACTGAACTGACACTGTTTCAATTCACTATAATCTTCTATGTGAAGCTGCTTTGACACAATCTACATTGTAAAAGCGCTGTAGAAATAAAGATGAATTGAACTGAAACCCACACCAACACAGGGAGAACATGCAAACTCCACACTGAAATGACAACTGGCCCAGCCGGGACTCGAACCAGCTATTTTCTTGCTGTAAGGCAACAGTGCTAACCACTGAGCCACAGTGCCACCCCTATTACTGTATTTATCATACATATTTATCATTATAATACAGTGTTTAAACTGACCTGGTTGAGCACCTGAAACTGCACCAGCAGTTCGTGGCTCTGCAGCGTCCAAACTCTGACACTGCCATCCTGCCCACATGTGACGAAATGCTGCTCGTCTGGACTACAAACCACACCGTTCACCTACAACACCAACGCAAACTGGGTCACATCTGAGCAGCAACATGTAACTGCCATGAGTTTTCACCAAAATAGTGAGACCCTTTCTAGGTTTTTTGTGTAAGCTTGAATTTGACAGTACTGTAAAACACTCAAAAATGTCTCTGTCAATGTTTTCAGACAATTGTTTTTGATTTACTAAAGTCACTCAAGTGGCAATTTCACATCTGTCACATGCAAAACAGAGAGACGTCACATCCATAATGAAGCTTTTACCTCATACATGCAAAAATGTCAAATAAAATAAAATCAATCATTTTTTGTTCTATAGAGCTCAGTCTTATTCTTTTGATTAGCTTCATTTCTGTTGGGTTGTGCAGTTTAATTCACTAAATTTCTACAAAGTCTCTTGCATGCTCTAAACCAGTGGGCAAACTTTTAAGACCCAAAGGCCACATCGAGTTTTGCAAACCAAGTGAAGGGCCACATGTCAATTCCTTCAAAAAAATTACTTTTATTTATAGTGGCAGTGTGCATGGAACATGTAATATCGGACAGAAACGTGTCACATTAACACACATTTTTTTTATAGTTATTATTGAGTCATATTTACAAGTCAAATTAATTTGCACTGCTATTTATATTTATTTATCAATCATCATAAAACCATAAAATAATCCCTTATAAAATATAATAATAATAATGTAATAATTTTTACAGTGGAGAATAGAAAAGATATTGTCTGATTAAAAAAATCTCATATTAACACATTAAAAATAATTTGAATGTTTGCGTGAAAAATGCCGACTTAGATTCTAGTCTTTAAAAACAGCAATACTTTCTTGGCAAATTAGACATATCGCTTTCTGAGAAGTATTTTGTTGTCCATTCTTCCTTAAACACACGACATACAGAGTCAATTTTTCCTTTTTTTGCCTGACTCATTTTCAGTCATTAACGGTCGAGTGCATTTTAATATCCGAGAGTGTGTTCTAATTTTACTGGTTGCGCTAACTGTACCGCGTGCAATACTACTATCAAATGGCGTTCAAAAACCATCAAAAACTCCCTCGCGGGCCGGATGAAAGAGTTTAGCGGGCCGCATATGGCCCACTGGCCGTAGTTTGCCCACCTCTGCTCTAAACTCACAGACTTTTTGGTCACATCTATAAAGCATGGTGATTTCCCTCCTTTAAAGTCTAAAAAATGTTTACAGAGTGATATTTTTCTGCTCCCTTAACTCTGTGGTTAGTAGTTTTAGAAAATATAAACAGATGTTTCAATATAACGTCAACATATACTTTCTCTGTGAATTTATGTTTTGTGTTTTTACTGCAAATGTCACGTGCATAACGCTGGAATTGCTCAGAATCCTCATTTCAACTTTTGGTTTCTAGAATGTTTTGCTAATGTTTCATGTGCCAGAGAAGAATATGCGTTTTTGTGTCGCACCTTGCTCTTATGCCCGCTGATCAGCCGTATACTGGTGCTGTCGGTCCAGTTGATGTACCACAGGGTTCCCGCTGTCGTACCCACAATCCCCATGTCCATGACATCATCAAACGCAGCACTGACCACAGTACCGTCCAACAGCAGCTCTTGCTCAAGCTGCACCTGAGCTCTTATGGGTTCAAAAACAAGTCAAGCATCAAGCTTTTTTTTATATTTCAAGAGTAATTAAGACAAACATATACACAACATATCATCACTGAAACCTGTTTCTACCTTATTTGAATAGCTTAATAGCATCTCAAAGAGATAGTTCAACCAAACAAAAATTCTGTTCATATTTTTTCATTCTTGTTCCATACCTGTTGAATGCAAAAGAAGATATTTAGAAACATGTTGGAAACCTCTCACCATTGACTTCCATAGTATGCGTTTTCCCTACTATGTTTGTCAATGGTTACAAGTTTTCAGCATTCTTCAAAATATCTTCTTTTGTGTTCAACAGAAGAAAGAAACTCAAAGTTTGAAACCACTTGAAGGTGTGTAAATAGTGGGTAAAATTTCATTTCTGGGTGAACTATTGCTTTAATTATGACTTTTTTTTTTAAACCATATACCTACAACTACACAAGTGCAGCATCCTAATTCACATACTATCCATTCTAAATGGTATTTGAAAATAGAATTAGTGTCCCAAATCATAGTGGGCCCTATCATACACCCGGCGCAATAAGGCACAAGACGCGTTTCAACGACGTGTTGCTATTTTCAGACCAATGCAACCCTACTTTTCCCATTTTACGCGACGTTGTTTAAATAGCAAATGCATTTGCACCACTTTGTGGACTCATGGGTGTTTTGGACTATAAAAGAGGTGTGTTAAGGCGCATAAAATAGACTGTTCAATAGACCAGCTGACAGCAGAGCGTGTTAGTTGTCGCTTACACATTGGTTAAAACACGCAGGATGTACAGCCAGGGCTTGACATTACCTTTTTTGATCACCAGCCACTGTGGCTAGTAGTTTTCCAACATTACTAGCCACTTGCCATTTTCACTAGCCACAATTTTGTTGTTGGGAAAATATATTTTATATGCATAAATATGATTTTGACATGCTAAAGTTACTTGATTTAGATTTTGTGTTATGTCCACATGCCTCCTCATTCATTTCACGTTTTGTGTGTTATGTATGAGCTTGCTCAGTGTGCATGAGCAAATGGGTCATGGTTTCATAGTGTCGTATTACAATTAGTTTTTATTTCACATGACTTTTCAGAGCTGGAAATTAAGGATTTACTAAATTTATCTCTAACCACATAAAAATACATAATTATTTCTTAGCCACAAATTTTAAATGTGCCAAAACAAGCTAAATATAGCTGTATACTATACTTTTTATTTAACAAAGCATTTATAAAAATAAAAAAAACACCAAAAAAAAATTGACATTTAAAAAATAATTATTGTCATATATCTAAAATATGCACAGTAATCTGTCCTGGCTAAAGGTCCCAGATCACCAGTTAACTACACATAAACGGGAAGTTAATATCCTATTGACCTTATTCTTCAATGCGGAAGTGCGCTCGTTTTTGCGATTGTTTTAGAACTTCCGATTCAGTTGCCTATGGGAGAAATGACTAGGAATAATAAACGGCTGAAAACGGTCAAACTACTTGCTCTACAAACAAGTGTTTGCATGATTATACAGACAAAATAGAATAATATAATAAGAAAACCTCAGTTTGCAACATCAAGCAGCAGAACGAGCTGTTTTTAACGTCTAAAAATGAATGGAAGTGAATGAGACCGGAAGTCTCGTGCCAAAATTATTCAAATGGCTGCGCCCGCTCGTACGCGGAGAATAAGGTGAATTAAAGCAATGTTATTGTAAAACATTATAATTAAACCATATTAATAAAAATAACTGTATGCAAAAAAAAGCAGGTGACAAACATACTGTGTGATAATGAAAGGATGATCACACACACATGGTTAACGTTAAACATATTAGTAATCTGTTCAAATAATGGTTAAAGCGAAAGCAACCGGTGCTGCTTACAAAAAGACAAATCTGGAGCTCTTGAAAGCAGCAAGAACGTGGCTGCATGAGCATAACTTTTGGTCTAGTAAAAAGAGAACCGATCAAATCAGTTGCGTTTCTAGGCACACTTCTGTTTAAAATTTTTTTTTATTATTATTTCTCTTCTTTCTTTTTTCCCTTAAAATACTGTTTACTGTTTATGTTCTACTCATTACTGTGTATACAACTCATTTAAAAAAATTCAATTAAAAAACAAAAAAAACACTTCAGGGCCCACTTCTTTCTCCGATCAATCTTGGAAGGCCCACCTGTCTGACATTTTCTCTAAAATGTTGGTATGAAATGTTCATTTTAACCTTTATTTATTAACACCAAAACTATAAAATATATATTAAAACTATATATATATATATACAGTTGAAGTCAGAATTATTTTCCCTCCTGAATTATTAGCACCCCTGTTTATTTTTTTCCCCAATTTCTGTTTAACAGAGAGATTTTTTCAACACATTTCTAAACATAATAGTTTTAATAACTCATTTATAATAACTGATTTACTTTCTCTTTTCCTTGATGATAGTAAATAATGTTTTACTAGATATTTTTCAAGACACTTCTATTCAGCTTAAAGTGATTAGGCAGGTTAGGGTAATTAGGCAAGTTATTGTATAACGATGGTTTGTTCTGTAGACTGTCGAAAAAAAAAAATTAGCTTAAAGGGGCTAATAATTTTGACCTAAAAATGGTAGATAAAAAATTTTAAACTGCTTTTATTCTAGCCAAAATAAATCAAATAAGACTTTCTCCAGAAGAAAAAATATTATCAGACATACTGTGAAAATTTCCTTCCTCTTTTAAACATCAACAAATATTTAAAAAAGAAAAATCAAAGGGGGGCTAATAATTCTTACTTCAACGGTATATATATATATATATATATATATATATATCAGAGCGCGTCTAAAGCTCATATGCAAGTTTATTTTACATTGTATGGCAGAAACACCACTGAGCCTCGCTAGACCCTCCTGTATGAGCGCGCGTTCGTTATAAAACACTCACAAGACATTAATTACAAATATGCAAATATTATTAATAGTTTACACAAAAATACAAAAAGAGAGACTTTCACTTCACGCATAGTTTGTGAATAAACACTGACGTGTTGCAGATGTGATCATGAGGCTGTTTTTTGCGCCGAGTTTTAAGTCAGAGAACAGGAGAAAGTGCATTATTTGATCATTTTAATAAAGGATATTAACAATGAAATCCAAAAATTATAATATAACACCTGCAGGATCACTGAGGCGCACTAGTGGGCCACCGGTTGAGAATCCCTGTGCTAAAGGACTAAATGTAAATGTAGAAACAGGCTTTCATTTGTCACTGTAAACTGCCACTCAAAAGTATTGGGACAGTAATATTTTACTGAATGCATCCATATTTACCCATCATCCTGTGCTCTGCTCCTCTTGCTATCAGAGTTGGTCAGATTTTGGACCGCAGCTACAGACCACAGTCTCAATTTTTTAGCATTGCTGCCAGTGACCAGCTTATTTCCACGGCAAACCAACACACCTACAAAAAAACCCACATTTATTATTATACTGTCTGCCAACAACACAGATAACAAAGCAAACACACACTCATACCGATCTCTCCTCTATCTGCTTCCCAGGTTACAAAGCAGCGTTGTGTTTTACAGTCCCACACACACACATGGCCACTGTTTGTGCCTGTGTAGAAGATATTGCGAGTGCTATAACACACTGATGTCACTTCTGCATGTCCGACTGCATTAGGTAAGCCCACTTTCTGCACCTGCAGCAGGTGTGAATGCATGAGTTGAAGAAATATTGGCTGTATTTTCATGCATGCATATGGTGTGTGTTCGTACCTGAAGTTCAGTGGTGTTGTCGTGTGCGTGTATTCGAGTAAAGACAACTGTACTGCTGCCGACGAGCATCAGCTCATTAGCAGTGAATGGGGAGAAAGCTGCATCGTGCAGAGGTATGGAGATCTGAATGGTACAGATTAGCTCAAATGAGCGAGTGCTCCACAGCGCCACCACTGGCTCTGAAAAATCACCTGAAAGCAGATAATACATCATTACAAAAATAACAATAACCAAAACTTAAAAAATACATTCATGAAAAAAAAAATCATGTATATTTTGAGGATCTTAAAGCATTTGTAATTTGTCTTTATTAATTTTTCTTGAAACTTTTAACATGTACCAACAAAAACAAAGCAAAACATACAAAATTATATTAAAAAAAGTATATATATAAATAATAAATGCATGTACATGCACATACAATATAAAAGGTATGCATTAGGGGTGTGACAAGATCTCGTTGGACGAGATCTCGCGAAATTAAATCACGGCGAGATTTCTCGTCAAGGTGAAAAGTTGTCTCGTGAGTAGATGTTATCATGTTGGAGCGTGCGGGTAAAATTAGCATTGAAGAATGGAAGCAGGATTGAATTTAAACCGCAAATCAAGTGCTTTGCACACACCTGGTAAGGCTGGCCTCTGTGTTGTACATGCCACTCGGTTGGGCGGGCGGGTGTGACGTAACCACTTTTTTTTTTTCACCGGCCAAAGGGCTGCTGTGTTATTCATGTCCAAGCAGAGGCTGCAACTACAGCCACTCAAATTAACCATGGACATTACCACGCGATGGAATGTCACTTTAGATGTGCTGAAAGTCGCATTATTGAAGTGCAGTACATATATGTAAACACCGAAATCAAACTATTAGGCTACCATCGTGTAGGACTTTTAGCCGCATTTTGCGATAGAACAGTCCACACAGCTGTTAGACACAATATTCTCAGCACCTACACACATCTCTAAGCGCGCACACACATACTGAGACTTAACACACCCGCCTTCATCATTACCAAACATGTTTATGCTGTACGTGAAAAGCGGACAACTTGTCAAGAAGAAAATAAAAAAATGAAACCATGCGAACTGAATAAATACAGGAATGGAGAAAAAAAGAGCACTTTATTATTAGCTGTTAGTCAGCGCCCGCTTTTTTTTCTGGTCATTGTGCCTTTTGCCGTGTGCTGTGTAATTGCAGTCAATCGTGTACGAGTCACATTTAAAAGATGATAAATGTAAGCAGGTCATCAAAAAAAATTTAAAATCATTGCATAGAATTCAATTTAAACTAATATAAAACTATTGCATGCATAAAATTATGGAAATAATTATGGAAATTGTATACATAAAAAATGGAAGTAAATTCATTACAAGGTAATTAAAAAAACACCTAAATTGTTTTGCATTTTGTGATTTTTTTTAAATAAAAATCTATTTTCCATTCATATATTAGCAAAATATTTGAATTCTAAGATTATTCTATTGATATTCATCATTAAGGATTTCTTTAAAATAGTGTAAAAATCTCGTCTCGTTCTCGTGAACCCAATCTCATGTCTCGTCTCGTGGAGTAGGCGTCTCGTCACACCCCTAGTATGCATCTGTAAAATGTATCTTAAAGAAAAATGCATCACTTCTGGGTCAAAACTGGGTCCAAAATGCATTATAAAAATGAATGCACAGAATACTAAAGATAAAGAAAATGACAAATATTTTAGTAAACATTCTCCAACTTACAAGCAAAAAAAAAGCATTTGTAAAATTTTATTTAAAAAAACTTCTGGGTTACTTCTGGGTCAAAACTGGGTTCAAAATGCATTATAAGAGTTAATGCACAGGATATTAAAAATAAAAGAAATTACAATTATTTTAGCAAAAATTCTTCAATTTACAAGCAAAAAAAAAAACAAATAAACAAAAAAAAAACAGCATTTGTAATAATAAAAAAAGCATTTGTAAAATTTTATTTAAAAAAAACTGGGTTGCAAGTACAGTTGAAGTCAGAATTATTAGCCCCCCTTTGAATTATTTTTCTTTTTAAAATATTTCCTAAATGATGTTTAACAGAGCAAGGAAATTTTCACAGTATGTCTGATAATATTTTGTCTTCTGGAGAAAGTTTTATTTGTTTTATTTTGGCTAGAATAAAAGCAGTTTTTTTTTTATGAACCATTTTAGGGACAAAATTATTAGCCCCTTTGAGCTAATTTTTTTTTCGACTCTCTACAGAACAAACCATCGTTATACCATAACTTGCCTAATTACCCTAACCTGCCTAGTTAAGCCTAATTAACCTAGTTAAGCCTTTAAATGTCACTTTAAGCTGTATTGAAGTGTCTTGAAAAATATCTAGTCAAATATTATTTACTGTCATCATGAGAAAGATAAAATAAATCAGTTATTAGAAATGAGTTATTAAAACTATTATGTTTAGAAATGTGTTGAAAAAATCTTCTCTCCGTTAAACAGAAATTGGGGGAAAAAATAAACAGGGGCTATTAATTCTGACTTTAACTGTATATAAATACATAAATGCATGTACATATACATACAATATAAAAGGTATGCATCTGTAAAATTTAACTTTAAAAAAATGCATCACTTCTGGGTCAAAAATTGTTCCAAAATGCATTATAAAAATGAATGCACAGAATATTAAAGGTAAAGAAAAGACAATTATTTTAGTAAACATTCTCCAATTTACAAGCAAAAAAATTTGTAAGCATTTGTAATAAAAAAAAAACATTTGCAAAATTTTATTTAAAAACACTTCTGGGTCAAAACTGGGTCCAAAATGCATTATTACAATTAATGTACAAATAAGCTAAATTGGCCGTAGTGTATGTGTGGATGTGAATGCAAGAGTGTATGAGTGTTTCCCAGTGCTGGGTTGTGGCTGGAAGGGCATCCGCAACCCCTGATAAATAAAGGGACTAAGCCGAAAAGAAAATGAATCAATGAATGAATGTAAAATTTTATTTAAAAAAAACTTCTGGATTACTTCTGGGTCAAAACTGGGTCCAAGACACATTATAAAAATAAATGCACAGGATATTAAAGGTAAAGAAATTACAGTTATTTTAGTAAAAAATCTCCAATTTACAAGCAAAAAAAATGCATTTCTTAAAAAAAGTAAAAAAAAAATTTATATATTTTTTTATTTAAATATAAAATGCATCACTTCTGGGTCAAAACTGGGTCCAAAATGAATTATAAGAGTAATGCACAGGATATTAAAAGTAAAAAAATATATAATTATTTTAGAAAAAATTCTCCAATCTACAAGCAAAAAAAAAAAACAGCATTAGTATTTAAAAAAATCTTCTGGTTTACTTCTGGGTCAAAACTGGGTCCAAAATGCATTAAAAAAAATGAATGCACAGGATATTAAAGGTAAAAAAATTACAAATTTTTAGTAAACATTCTCCAATTTACAAGCAAAAAAAAACTAATAAACAAAAAAAGTTCTATTGATTGTCTAATCTGAAGTGCATTTTTAACTAAATGTACTAGAACTATAGCATTAATTGTTCTTAACAATTAACAGGGGTGTGATTTTAATGACCTTATTCTTCAATGCGCTCGTTTTTGCGATTGTTTTAGAACTTCAGATTCAGTTGCCTATGGGAGAAATGACTAGGAATAATAAACGTCAAAAAACGGTCAAACTACTTGCTCCACAAACAAGTGCTTGCATGACTATAAAGACAAAATAGAATAATATAATAAGAAAATATCAGTTTGCAACATCAAGCAGCAGAACGAGCTGTTTTTAACATATAAAAATGAATGGAAGTGAATGAGTCCGGAAGTCTCGAGCCAAAATAATTCAAAAGGCTGCGCCCGCTCGTCCGCGGAGAATAAGGTGAATAAATATGGCATAGAAACCTTCCCAAAAGTGAATGTACACCAGAATAAATGTTAATGTATTTATGGCTCATATAATGATTTAACGTGGATCAATTAAGTTAAATATGTTTACAGTACTTACAGCTGCGCACATTTTCCTGTCAAGTTAGTTTTTTAAAGATCACAACTTTTGTGTGAGAAATGGTGTGAAGAAATTTCCACCCGTTTTGTGCATACGCCACATTATAAATGAGACCATTGTGTGTGTGTGTGTGTGTGTGTGTGTGTGTGTGTGTGTGCGCGTGCGTGCAAATGTGAGTATGTATGGGTGTTGCCCAGTAGTGGATTGCGGCTGGAAGGGCTTCGGCTGTGTAAAACATATGCTGGAATAGTTGGCGGTTTGTTCCACTGTGGTGACTCCTGATAAATAAGGGACTAAGCCAAAGGAAAATGAAATGATTCAGTTCTAAAAACTGTTCTATATATAAAATATTAGCAGAGTCAACAGCTCAACTATTAATATATCAAGACTGAGGAATTATATGCCTTTCAAATCCTAAAGTAAAATTTAAAAACTTGCAAACGTGATTAAAATACTTACTTAACCCCTTGGACATCAATGGTTTGTTCTGTAGCCGATTGAAAAAAAACTATTTCTTAAGGGGGCTAATAATAATGACCTTAGTGAAATATATATTGTGAAAATGCACCTTGCTCTGTTTAACATCACTTTGGGCAATATTTGAATTACAATTTCACAGGTGGGCTGATAACTTTATCTTCAACTGTTTAACAACACAAAACGTCAAACACTGACCCACAGAGAGAAGGTACATGTCATCCCTGGAAAACGTAAGGCTTTGCACTGCTCCATTGTGATACGAGAGCCGGTTTCTACAGGAACCATCTTGAACGTTCCATATGCAGATGAGGCTGCTGTATGAGGCTCCACCCCCTGATGCAGATGCAACCGTCTGTGAGCAAATCAGAAAGAGGGTTCATATCGCAATCTCCAAAATATTTGCTAACAATAATTAAGTATTTCTGACTATTGGAAACAGGATTAGTGTGTGATTTATGTACAGTTGAAGTCTGAATTATTAACCCTCCTGTATATTTTTCCCCCAATTTCTGTTTAATGAAAAGAAGATTTTTTTCAACACATTTCTAAATTTGTTTTTTAATACCTCATTTCTAATAACTGATTTCTTTTATCTTTGCCATGATGACAGCACATAATATTTGACTAGATATGTTTCAAGATACTCGTATTCAGCTTAAAGTGAAATTTCAATAATTAATTAGGCAAGTTAGGGTAATTAGGCAAGTCATGATGGTTTGTTCTGTAGACAATTGATAAATATTGCTTAAGGGGGCTAATAATATTGACCTAAAAATGGTTTAAAAAAATTAAAAACTGCTTTTATTCTAGCCGAAATAAAACAAATAAGAGTTTCTCCAGAAGAAAAAATATTAGAGGAAATACTGTGAAAAATTCCTTGCTCTGTTAAACATCATTTGGGAAATATTTAAAAAAGAAAAAAAATTCACAAGAGGGTGAATAATTTTGACTTGAATTGTATTTGTTTTATACATGTATATATATATATATATATATATATATATATATATATATATATATATATATATATATATATATATTGTAAATAATGCATGTCCTGTATGTGGTACCAGTGCATCATGGGTGACGGCGAGCGTTGAGATCTCTTCGGTGTGTCCGAACCACTGTTTCTGTGAGCCTGTGTGAAGATCTTCAATGATGATGATACTTCCACAGGTGTACACAAACAAACCTGCGCACAAAGGAAGTAGACAACTGTGTGTACACAGGCACCGAGTAAGGACATAAAGGCCCAGTTTCACAAACCAGGTTTAGCTTAAGCCAGGACTAGACCTTAGTTAAATTAGGCTATTTAAGCCACATTTATAAAAATGGCCTTAGAAAAATACATTACTGGTGTGCATCGGAGACAAAAAATGACACTGCCATATTTGAAGACATCTCACGCTGAGTTATTTTCAGTTGAGAGAGCTCAAACATGCAATTTAATCCAAGACTAGCCTTAAACCTTGTTTGTGAAACCGGGGGAAAGAGTTTATATTAAGTTAAGTTTTTACCCGTGTCTGGATTCCAGACCATATTGTTACGCCCATTTCCATTATAGCCAATCACAGCCTTCAGACTAAGCCCTGCCTGTCCTGGGGGTGGAGCTACAACAGACTGAAAACAGAAGCGTTGTTGGGGAGATAAAAAGAGTGGTAAAAACAGGGTGCGAATTTTACATTGACGATAGGTGGTCAACTTTTTCTGTAATGTTAGTTTGTGTGAAACATTACTAAGTTACATAAATATATGTATTTATTTAAATTATATCTAATTCATTAATAAAAAGTATTTAAGTTTTCAGTGTTTTGAGGTATATTAAAGGGCACCTGGGTTACCACTTTTTCCAGATTTAATATAAGTCTTTTGTGTCTCCAGAATGTGTCTGTAAAGTTTCATCTCAAAACACCCATCAGATTATTTATTATAGCTTTCATAGGTTTCTATTTTGTAGCATTTAGCATGAGCTAACGGTTTGGTATGATTATACACGTTACTATGGAGACATGTTAATACGCAGCTGTCAATCAATTCGGTGGGCGGGGGGACCGCACTCCTACGTCAAGTTGCGGTCGATCTCAAAACCGCTCCACTTGGTCCACCGTTTTTATGTTGTTAAATTGGAAAAAAAGGACTGGGTGTGTTTATATCACCCCAATATGACGGTCAATACATTATACCCACACATATGCCTGTCCAAACAGCTTGAAAAGTAGATTTTTCACCATAGGTGCCCTTTAAGGCCCAATCCCAATTCTACCCCTCAGCCCTTCCCCCTTGTTTTGCGTGTTCATGTGAAGGGGTAAGGGTGTCCCAATTCTCTTTAGCTTGAAGGCATAGGGCTAAGGGAAAGTACTAGAAATGGAGATTTTTCAGGACCACACCAGAAACCAAGGAGTATGAAGATTTCCTCGAATTTGACATTATTAGGAATTTTTACAACAAACAAGCATGTGTTATTACATTCATAACGGCGTTCGTGTTTTACCGTCATGCTTTTTTTTAAAAAAGCAATAAAAAAAACCCAGCTAAATTTGGCTTTCTATAATCCATAATAATAACTCCTGTATAATAGTCCCACAGCATACTTTCACATCTGACACTCGAATACCCTGTCAGAAAAGTCTAGTGGCTGGGAATGGCCTTTTGACAGTGTCTGCTATAATGTTAATGTTGTTTTCTTGTGTTTACATAGATGAATATGGCCACGGTGTCAATACACAGTACAGTTACGAGCTTATTGCCACATTAGATCGTTATGATAACATGATGCCTTCAGTGATTTCCTGAAGATAAATACCAAAACAGATGCAACTGGAATAACTACAGATTTCATATGATCAATCTCATATGAAGTACGAGCTCGCAATGACATATGATGACGTATGCGGGTGTTGTAGTGCTGGCCCGTTTCTTAGAGGTAAACTTGAAGCCCTTCCCCTTCACACTCACACTCTGTTTCAAGGGCCAATGGGAAGGGGTAAAAAAAAAAAAAATTGGGACTGGGCCTTAGTGTATTCTGAGCTATTAGCTATTTCTCAGGTTACTTTAGGTCAAACTATAAAAACTACACATCTAATTTGACTTTACTTTTAGGTTATATGTAGAAACGAACACCTATTTTACATACTTTTAAATACCTCTTTTAAATACTTACGATGACTGTCGGTGCTCTGATCTGCCGGTTGCAGACTTTTAAATGGTGTTTTTCTCGCATAGACTGATTGGCACCATTATGCACTCACAATGGTATGAACCGTTATAGGGGAGTTATTTTTATATGATCTATTATTTTAATTATTAATATTGTTATTCTTTAAAATACAGATCAGAGAAAACTACTTCTCACTATTAAAGGACTGACCCCCAACACATACATCTTGTTTTGACCTCCTTCAGGGGGGATCAATCATTAATTAAGGAGGTCAATGCCCCCTAATTCACACCTGGGTAAAAAGACACTGTATGCTAAATATTTTAAATAGCTTTACTTTAAATATTAATGAACAATACATTTAAAACACACCTGATCCAGGACAGAAGTCTTGAATCGTGGAATGAAGTGTTTATAACAGTCTGGACGGATTGAAGTGTGTCCTTGTGTTTTCTCAGATCCTAACTGGTTGCCTGAGAGAGTGGGTGTGTCCTCGTCCTTTTCCCACTCAGTTACTCTGAGGAAGGAGGCGTGTCTGGGGGAAGGGGAGTGGGCGTGGCCTGCTGTGGGACTGAGCTGAAGATCAGCAGCTGATTTGCACAGGAAATCTAGAGGAATAAAGTATTTGAGGAATACTGAGATAAGAATGAGGATGATCACATATGAACATGTGCAATACCTTCAGTGTCATTTCTCTCGGTGGAAAGAAAACTCATGACCGGTGGTGAGGAGGGCTGAAATAATGCCTGTCGAGGTTTCTCATTGGACAGCTCTGATATATTGAGCCCAGCCCAACTTTGAGCTGTACAAAGAGGAGCAGAACTGGCATCATTAAACACTCAAAACAAATAAATGTGAATAAAAAATTACTAAGAATTAAATATGAAGATGAAAATTATATTTTGCACAAAATTACTTTGCATAACAGTAAGTAAATTAACCAGCGTTTACATTTAATCTACAGCTTTTAAAATGTAATTGAATGCTTAATTTCATATCATTTTTATTACCATACATATAAATATTACACATATACATATAAATATAATAAAAATCACCATTTGAACCAATGAATAAAAAAAAAACACCCTTTCATGTTTTTCTGGACACTTGTTTCTGATTAAATAAATTTCATCAAAAAGAATTATTGTATAAACATTGATTTATTACATTTATTCATTTGTTGACATTTCAAAAAATATACGTGTGTGTGTGTGTGTGTATAGATAACACTTTTATTGTATATATATTATGTAGTATTATCTTTTTTATGTGCAATAATCAGGAAAAATGTGAATGAAAGCCAACATCAAATGTTTCCTTTTCAATTAAAATACCAATGCAGGTCTAAAATCTATCTAAAATGAGCTTTTCTTAAAATTTGCATAGCTTCTTTTCATTTTGGGGGATTTTATTTTAATGAAATTGTGAGATTGACCTAATAACTAAAATTCTTGCAATAAATCAGATAAAAAAAAAATAGCCCATCATACCTGATTTACGAGAAGAGACGTTTAAAGCTGGAGACCTGGTAAGAACAAAGAAAGCGCTCAACAAATAAAAATTATAGATATTTTATGGCACATAAAAAATAAAACACAGAAAGACAATGGTCATACCTGCAATGTTCACTGTGCTGTGGAGGAGCCAGGAAGTACCAGAAGAAGAGGGCATCGCCCGCAGTGACCACACCCACCTGATCAGGAGTAAATCTCACCTGTCTGATGGGCTCAGAGTGACCGATGAACACCTGCAGGACACACACACTCTTTATCTCACTGACACTTAGGCTTGTTATTATTAAATATCCATCTAATTGCAGTTATTTAATCCAAGAGTGTTTTTTTTTCAGACAGCCAGAGCTGCTAAAATTCTGTTAATAGCCACAAGGTTTTTGGTTTATACATGAACCAAAATACAGAAAAATTGTTCCATAAATTGCACTATTCAGCGTCTGTCTACTAATAACTAAAAACATAAAACACCGGCAATGCAAAAAACTTGTTGCTAAGAAAAATAATTAATTTAGCTTATCAATAGCAAATCTTTATGTTTGTGCATGTGTGTGTGTGTGTGTGTATATAATTTATTTTACATATAATAATCCATTAATAATTAAAAATCATGACAAATCCCCTAAATAGAAATCTGATAGACTGTATGGCAATATATGCAAATCACACATTTAACATGCAAGTTCATTCGAAATTCACAGATATATAAAAAAAAGTGTTTCATATATACTATACTTTGTGTGTGCTGGATCATCTACTAAAAATTAATATTTAGAAACCATAAGTTAATGCCTAGTTATTTAGCTCCTAAATAAATTGTTAAATTGTTGTTGCCATAAAAACATTCTGAATCAGTTAATTGCCTCATTTAAAAAGAAGAACACCTTACAAGAAGACACATACAATCCTCTCATCCTGTGATCATCTGTAGAAGCATTGTCTGTAAGTGTATTATCTGTTTGTATTTATATTCTATCTTAGACATTAATGTTATGTACATAGATAACTATAGCTCATTGTATGCACATATCTTTTTACACAGTTTCACTCTGTTTCAACACATTCAACGTGGCATGTTGATCTCACGTGTTGGAAAAAGTTGGTCTAACTTTGAGAAGACAGAAACCGAGTGAAGGCAGAAAAATATGTCATAGATGATTTCAACATACATTTAATAACAGTGCAAAACTGGCAGTTTACAAATTTATTTTCAGTCATTTCAAATACTGTATTTACACATGTTCAAATGTATTAACTATAGTTTAGGGCAGTGGTGGGCAAACTTTTTAGACCAGAGGGCCACATCAAGTTTGCAAACCAAGTGCCACATGTCAAATCCTTCAAAAAAAAATAACTTATATTTATAGTGGCAGTATGCATGAAACATGTAATATCGGACAGAAACGTTTCACATTAACACACCATTTTTTAATAGTTATTATTGAGTCATATTTACAAGTCAAATTAATTTGCACTGCTATTTATATTTACTTATCAATCATCATAAAACAATAAAATAATCCCTCATAAAATATAATAATATTAATAATAATAATGTAATAATTTTTACAGTTGAGAATAGAAAAGATATTGTCTGATAGAAAAAATCTCATATTAACACATTAAAAATAATGTTTCCGTGAAAAAAGCCGACTTAGGTTGTAGTCTTTAAAAACACTTTTCTGGCATATTAGACATGCCACTTTCTGTCCGATATTGGTGTAAGAAGCATTTTTTTGTCCATTCTTCTGACATTCAGAGTCAATTTTTCTTTTTTTTTTTTTGCCTGACTCATTTTCAGTCATTAACGGTCGAGTGCATTTTAATATTTGAGAGTGTGTTCTAATTTTACTGGTTGCGCTAACTGTACCGCGTGCAATACTGCCATCAAATGTCGTTTACTTATATTGCATCATTAATTTACTAATTCTGAAACCAAACCGTTACTCAGAAGCAGCATTTTTAAAACTCCCTCGCGGGCCGGATAAAAGAGTTTAGCGGGCCGCATATGGCCCGCGGGCCGTAGTTTGCCCACCTCTGGTTTAGGGTCAGGTCTTTTTTTTCACGTTTTTTTTTTTATAGAATTATTCTGTTCATCAAGGCGGCATTTATTAAATGTAAAAAATATATTTATAAATTGTTAAATATTAATTTATAAAAAATTGTATGTAGTTTCAATGAAATTATTACTCCAGTCATTATTGCTTTTATTACTATTACCTTAAATAACAATAACATTGATAATAATAACAATAATAATAATAATAATAAAAAAAAGTAATAATTAAAATTAGAGTGATTTCTGAAGGATCATGTGACTGAAGACTAGAGTAATAAAGCTGAAAATTTATCATTAAAATCACTGGAATAAATTATTAAATTAAATTATAAACTATTTTTGAACAATTATTTTATAATTGTTAACATTGTTTAACATTTCACAATTTTACTGTATTTTTGATTAAATAAATGCAGCCTTGGTGAGCAGGAGAACCTTATTTTAAAACATTTAAAAATCCTACTGACACCAAACTTTTGACTGGGAGTGTATATACATATTTAGCCATAATGTGATTTCTGTATGGACCTCAAAAGTGAAATTGAATAATCAATCAAAGCCCCATAACAGACAATGAATCATCATAAATGCAATTATCTATTAAATCATTAATTGTCAGCCCTCATAAAATCCAGTCTTCAGTATTACAGACCTGTGAATTGACGTCCAGCTGCATGTCATAATCCCAGACTTTGAGCGAGTTTTGGCCGGCTGTGAGCAGATACTGAGCATCTTCACTGACCGCCAGAGACTCACACTGATGCTTGTGCACCTCAGACACCTGTAGCACAGAAATAATCAGATTAAAAACAGATATTTCTCATTCTGTGAATGAATTTGTGGTCCTGCAGTGTTTCACCTGTCTGAGCAGCTGTCCTGTGTTTGTGTCGATCCAGAGGATTTTGTTGGCGGATGTGGAGATGAGCAGGTGTGACAGTGATGCAGGTGAGAAACACACATTCAGAGCCGAGTCCAGAGTCGAGCTCTCAACATCCACAATGCTCACATCAACTCGGAGCAGCTGACACACACAGAAACAAACACTATTTAGCTTGAAATGTGATAAAAGCTATTACATTTGTTTTCAATTAATAAAATGCAGAAATCACACAATATAGAAAATATTAATAAGACAAAGAAAAAAGAAAAAGAAAAAGAAAGAAAAGAAAAAGAAAAAAGCAGAAAATAAGTAAAGGAAGAAAAAGAAAAAGTAGGAAAAAAAGAAAAAAGAAAATAGAAGAAAAAGGAAAAAGAAAGACAAAGAAAAGAAGTAAAATGAAAAGAAAAAGAAAAAAGAAGAAAATAGAAGAAAAAGAAGTAAAAGAAAAAAAGAAAAAAGAAAAAAAGACAAAGAAAAATAAAAATATGAAAGAAATAAGAAAAAAAGAGGAATTAGAAAAAGAAGAAAGAAAAAAATTAGAAAAAGAAAAGAAGAAAAAGAAAAAAAGAGATAAAGACGAAGAATAAGAATAAGAAAAAAAATGAAAAAAATAAGAAAAAACAAAAGAAAAAGAAAGAAAAGAAAAAGAAAAAGAAGAAAAAAGCAGAAAATAAGAAAAAGAAAAAGAAAAAAGGGAAAAAAAGAAGAAAAAGAAAAAACAGACAAAGAAAAAGAAAAAATGAAAGAAGTAAGAAAAAAGAACAAGAAGAGGACTAAGAAAAATAAGAAAAAAGAACAAAAAGAAGAAAAAAGATAAACACAACGAATAAGAAAAAAAAAGAAAAAAAGAAGAAAAACAAAAGAAAAAGAAAAAAAGAGAAGAAAAAGACAGTATATGTAGTAACCCTTAAGATAATTTCAATACCCTTTTAAGAATTTTTAAAGACCTTCTCTGACTATTTTAAGACCACTTCAAGGTCTAATCAATATATTTATGCTTTTTTGGAGTCAAACACTTTGCACAACGCTTGAACAAAATTTAAGACCTTGTGAAAACGCGATTAAGACTTTTTAATACCTTTTAAGGGCCTTAATTTTCTCATAATTTATTTATCAACTTTTAATACTTTTTAAGACCATGTGGACACCCTGAAAAAAGACGAAAAAAGAAAAAGATGAAGACAAAGAATAAGAAGAAAGAAAAGAAGAGAAGAAATAGAAAAGAAGAAAAAGAGAAGACGAAGAAAAAGATGATGAAAAAAAGATGAAGAAAAAGATGAAGACGAAGAATAAGAAGAAAGAAAAGAAGAGAAGAAATAGAAAAGAAGAAAAAGAGAAGACGAAGAAAAAGATGATGAAAAAAAAAGATGAAGGCGAAGAATAAGAAGAAAGAAAAAAAGAAAAAGAAAAAAGAAAAGACAAAGAAAAGATGAATAAAAGAAGGCAAAGAAAAAGAAGAAAGGGAAAAAGGCAAAGGAAAATAAAAAAGACAATTTGAATAACATTCATTCATTAATTTTCTTTTCGGCTTAGTCCCTTTATTAATCTGGGGTTGCCACAGTGGAATGAACCACCAACTTATCCAGCACTAATCTTATTTTATGCAGCGGATGCCCTTCCAGCTGCAACCCATCACTGGGAAACACCCATACACACTCAATCACACACATACACTATGGCCAATTTAGCTTACTCAATTCCCCTATAGCGCATTTGTTTGGACTGTTGGAGAAACCGGAGCACCGGTAGGAAACCCACGCCAACACTGGAAGAACATGCAAACTCCACACAGAAACACCAACTACAGCCGGGGCTCGAACCAGCGACCTTCTTGTTGTGAGGCGATTGTGCACCCACTGCACCACCGCGCTGCCCCAATATGAATAACATTAAAATAGAAAAACGAGAATGAAATATAATTATTTAACTAAAATAATTAATAAAAAAGTAGTTGTAAATACAGCTGATCATGTGTTACCATTTGAAAGAATAAATTTAAGAGCAAACAAACAAACAAACAAACATACAATTTCTAGAAATAATTCTCATCAAAATATTTTAGTTTAAAATATAATTTCCTCCAGGTGCTCCGGTTTCCCCCACAAGTCCTAAGACATGCGGTACAGATGAATTGGGTAAGCTAAAAATTGTCCGTAGTGTATGTGTGTGAATGAGAGTGTATTGTTGTTTCCCAGGGATGGGTTGCAGCTGGAAGGGCATCCGCTGCGTAAAACATATGCTGGATAAGTTGGCGGTTCATTCCGCTGTGGCGACCCCAGATTAATAAAGGGACTAAGCCGAAAAGAAAATGAATGAATGAATGAATACTTATATTATTCATTACATCTGAAATTTAAAAAGCTCAACAGTTTTATAAAACTTAATTATATTAAAACTATATTTTTAATTGAATATTAAGGAATGAAAGTATAGGCTGAGAAAAAAAGGACAGGTTTTGAAAATGTGCAACAGCTCTGACAAAACATTATGTTTATGCTTATGATGATTATGATGTACCTCATTTAGTGATCTTGCCTCCATTATCGTGACAATGTATTCAGTCGGTCCGATCAGTGCCAGACAGCGACTGTCAGAGCTCACGGCCAAAATATCCGGACTACGATTCACACCACACATAACCACATTACCTTAAAAAACAAAAGCAATTATTCAAAAGATGTCTTGTACTTCAGTTCTCATGAAAAATATGTCTAATAATCGAGTTCAGAATGTGCTGTGAGGAGGAGGAGACATCATACATGTGAATTTTATTGTTCACTCACCCAGAACTTGGACCACATGATGCTCACGTTCAGAGGAGCTGTAAAGGACCAGATATCCAGAGCCGGCGCTGAACAAACACTGACCATCAGGAGAATATATCACACACTCAACCGACCCACAGTGCTGCCTGCAAACACACACACTCAGTCGATACACATACAGCAAGGCTCAGTTTATTTAATCAAAATGTTGTAAAATCGTAAAATATTATTAACTGATTTCTATATGTATATATTTTTTTTCTGTGGGATTAGGCATGATTAATGTGTGCCCAGCACTAAAAAGTATTCTCCAATATTTTTACAGTCATGTTTGATCATGTTTTACAGTCAATTTAATGCATTCTTACTGAATAAATGCATTCTTTTATTCTTATTGAATCTAAACTGAAGCTAAATGTTAGTTTACGTGCAGAGCATCATCTGCTGACCTTTACACTACATATTTGCACACAACACAGACTAGAGTCCATGTACATATGAGTGTTTATGTAGGCAAATGAGTGTTTGTGAGTGTTTATATAGGCAAATGAATGTTTGTTTGAGAGTGTTTATATAGGCAAATTAGTTTTTATATAGGCAAATGAGTGTTTATGTAGATAAATGAGTGTTTATGTAGGCAAATGAGTGTTTTTAAGTTTATATAGGCAAACGAGTGTTTGTTTGAGAGTGTTTATACAGGCAAACGAGTGTTTGTGAGTGTTTATATAGGCAAATGAGTGTTTGTTTGTGAGTGTTTATATAGGCAAATGAGTGTTTGTAAGTGTTTATATAGGCAAACGAGTGTTTGTGAGTGTTTATATAGGCAAATGAGTGTTTGTTTGTGAGTGTTTATATAGGCAAATGAGTGTTTATAAGTGTTTATATAGGCAAACGAGTGTTTGTTTGAGAGTGTTTATACAGGCAAACGAGTGTTTGTGAGTGTTTATATAGGCAAATGAGTGTTTGTTTGTGAGTGTTTATATAGGCAAATGAGTGTTTGTAAGTGTTTATATAGGCAAATAAGTGTTTTTTTGTGAGTGTTTATGTAGGCAAATGAGTGTTTGTGAGTGTTTATATAGGCAAATTAGTGTTTGTGAGTGTTTATATAGGCAAATTAGTGTTGGTTTGTTAGTGTTTATGTAGGTAAATGAGTGTTGTGTTTACAATCTCAGGAAACGCAATCAGAGTTTATGCCAGACATGAAAGTTATAGCTACCTTGGACATAAATTTAACGTAGCTGGAGAATGGCAGGAACAACTGAGTGATATCTGCAATGAATATCTTAGCAGACTGGACAAAATAGATCGCTGTCCTTTACCAGTCTGCCTAAAACTCCAAGCAGTCCGTGAGATCGCTCTCTCCAAAATACAACATCTGTTTGCTAACGTGCACATCTCGAAGAAAGCTTTAAAGGAACTGAATGACAAGGCTGTGCAGCTGGCGCGAAAATGGTTAAATCTCAACACACATACAACAAGAAGTGTTCTGTTCACTAATAAAACAGAGGGCGGACTCGGGTTTCCCAATATCGAGTGGATATATACAGCTACTAGAATAAACCATCTATTGCACATGTTAAATAACGATGACCAGTCGGTACAAAGGCTGGCCCGTGGCTCATTGCTTCTGGATCTTGGTAAACGTAAAGTGCCCTATGCAACTGAAGGAGAACCAAGTTTCTTAGGATTCAGAAAGAAACTCAACGGTAAGCTAGATACAGCGTCTGTGGGATTTGGAGTGCGCTCAGACTGACCGGACCTGAATGACTTGTGCAGCAGCAATAACATACAGCTGAGCTGGAGGAACACGAGCGGACAGCAGGTGAACGTCAGCGATGAGGCGATCATGGACACTGACATATGTGTTGAAGCAACTTTAGATGATGGTGGAGTAAAGAAGGAGCTGAAGAGCAGGACGTGCAGGTATGAGATTCTCCAGCACTTTCACACACAGCAGCGCAGTTACTGGACTCACCTGCGACTCCAGGGCAAACTGGCCTGTCTGCAGAGCGCGGATCACACAGTCTCACACACTGCGCTACACAACCCCACTATTGATCACACTATTCTCAAGTTTGTCATCAGAGCTCGTTTACAAACACTCCCTACAAAGTATAATCTGTCCGTGTGGTACCCGAAACACCATGAGCCCTTCTGTCTACTGCATAGCGACAGGATGGTGGAATCAACAGCACACATAATGAACGGCTGCCCCGCGTTTAAAGGCCTTTACATCGCACGTCATGATCGCATTGTGAACATTACAGCTAAAGAGGTGAACAGAGTCAGTGTGCACAGTGCACTATACATTAACTAGACTGTAAGAATGAACTGGTTTTCATCATTGAACAGTAATGCACATGTTTTGAGTACTGTCATTAGAGATTTTCCAAACACTCCTGATATTGCTGTTGTGGATGAAGTCTTGAAAAATACTCTGATTATGGAAGTAGGCTGCTGTTTTGACGCCTACATGGATCTGTGCTATTCAGAAAAAATGCTAAAATATCAACCATTAGTAAATGCTCTGAAATTGTGTGGCTACAATATAAAGCTAGTTGTTTTAATTTACGGTAGCCTTGGACACGTTCATAAACTGTGTGTGAGAGGATTACAAATTGCTGGACTCAGTAAGAAAGACTCTAAACAAATAGCTAAATACTGCTCTGTGTCTGCTATAATAGGCAGTCTGCATGTGTGGAGAAGACGATGCCATCTCTATCCTTAATCCAGCTATTCACTAATGCGAGCAGAATTGATTGAGTGTTTTTAATACTGTCACGTAAAAAGAAATTCACTGATTGTATTTACTGCTTGTACTGTGGAACATAATGGGCTCTTTATTATTATTTGGATGCTGTGTTGCTTTAATTAGTATTAGTCATTTCAAATAAATTAATTAAATGTTTATAAGTGTTTATACAGGCAAATGAGTGTTTGTGAGTGTTTATATAGGCAAATGAGTGTTTGTTTGTGAGTTTTTATATAGGCAAATGAGTGTTTGTAGAGGCAAATGAGTGTTTGTAAGTGTTTATATAGGCAAATGAGTGTTTGTTTGTGAGTGTTCATATAGGCAAATGAGTGTTTGTGAGTGTTTATATAGGCAAATGAGTGTTTGTTTGTGAGTGTTCATATAGGCAAATGAGTGTTTATAAGTGTTTATACGGGCAAATGAGTGTTTATATAGGCAAATGAGTGTTTGTGAGTGTTTATATAGGCAAATGAGTGTTTATAAGTGTTTATACGGGCAAATGAGTGTTTGTTTGTGAGTGTTTATATAGGCAAATGAGTGTTTGCGAGTGTTTACATATGCAAATGAGTGTTTGTGAGTGTTTATATAGGCAAATGAGTGTTTGTGAGTGTTTATATAGGCAAATGAGTGTTTATAAGTGTTTATACGGGCAAATGAGTGTTTGTTTGTGAGTGTTTATATAGGCAAATGAGTGTTTGTGAGTGTTTATATAGGCAAATGAGTGTTTGTGAGTGTTTATATAGGCAAATGAGTGTTTGTGAGTGTTTATATAGGCAAATGAGTGTTTATAAGTGTTTATACGGGCAAATGAGTGTTTTGTTGTGAGTGTTTATATAGGCAAATGAGTGTTTGTGAGTGTTTATATAGGCAAATGAGTGTTTGTGAGTGTTTATATAGGCAAATGAGTGTTTGTGAGTGTTTATATAGGCAAATGAGTGTTTATAAGTGTTTATACGGGCAAATGAGTGTTTGGTTGTGAGTGTTTATATAGGCAAATGAGTGTTTGTGAGTGTTTATATAGGCAAATGAGTGTTTGTGAGTGTTTATATAGGCAAATGAGTGTTTGTGAGTGTTTATATAGGCAAATGAGTGTTTATAAGTGTTTATACGGGCAAATGAGTGTTTGGTTGTGAGTGTTTATATAGGCAAATGAGTGTTTGTGAGTGTTTATATAGGCAAATGAGTGTTTGTGAGTGTTTATATTGGCAAATGAGTGTTTGTTTGTGAGTGTTTATATAGGCAAATGAGTGTTTATAAGTGTTTATACGTGCAAATGAGTGTTTGTTTGTGAGTGTTTATATAGGCAAGTGAGTGTTTGTGAGTGTTTATATAGGCAAATGACTGTTTGAGAAGGTTTATATAGGCAAATGAGTGTTTTTTGTGAGTGTTTATATAGGCAAATAAGTGTTTGTTTGTAAGTGTTTATATAGGCAAATTAGTGTTTATGTAGACAAATTAGTGTTTGTGAGTGTTTATATAGGTGAATGAGTTTATGTAGACAGATGAGTGTGAGTTTTTATAAAGGCAAATGAGTGTTTATGTAGACAAATGAAAGTCTGCGAGTGTTTATATAGGCAAAAAAGTGTTTATGTAGACAAATGAATGTAAGTGTTTTTATGGGCAAATTAGTGTTTGTGAGTGTTTATATGGGTAAATAAGTGTTTGAGAGTGTTTATGTAGGCACATTAGTGTTTGTGAGTGTTTATATAGGCAAATGAGTGTTTGTGAGTGTTTATATAGGCAAAAACGTGTTTGTGAGTGTTTCTATAAGTAAATTAGTGTTTTTCAGTGTTTATGTAGACAAATAAATGTATGTGAATGTTTATATAGGCAAATGACTCATTTGCCTATATAAACACTCACAAACCCTAATTTGAAATGAGTGTTTGAGAGTGTTTATAGACCTGTGCTGAGCGATTAGGCTCGATGTTTGGATATCAAACACTCTAACAGCACCAGAACTTGATCCACAAGCGAAAAGAGGCATGCTGGGATGGAACGCAACTGAACAGGGATTTTCATCATCATCTGTGACAAAATCATAGAGCTGGGAGACAAAAAGAGAAAGCTGATCAATGACCTGGTATGTGTAAAATGTATAATCTACAGTAAACTGAATAAATTATTCATTTAAAACAATGCAGAATGCTTAAATGTGACAGGGAACATTTGACTCTGTTGTTGTAAAATTAATTATAAAATCATACCGTCAAAATCTTATACCGGCCCATGACTGACCTGCTGCAGGGTGTCCATGTCCCACACTCGGACGGTGGCGTCTCTGGACACTGTGGTGACCCGCCGTCGGACTCCATCCACACTGAAGCCCAAAACACTAGCTGTGTGAGACCTCATCAGAGTACGGTAACCTCGGCTGGCCACATCCAGGTATCCAAGATTCCCTGTGCTTGTGGCTGCTAGAACTCTCGAACCGTTCGAAGACACGTTCACCAAACTAACAGGCCCCTCATGCTCTATAAACACACACAGACGGCTCAGTGATTACAGAAAATATTTGAAATTAAATAACTAGTTGTGACTAGCTGTGTTTTTATCCAAAGATGTGGGTAACACTTTACCTTAAGGGGTGTTCAAAAAGACTGTCATTAAACCTTTATAATCATCACACGACACGTCATGAATATAAATGAGATTTTGTGCATGCGTATGACAACTGTCATTAAGTGTCATTTGTTCAGTTACGACATTTTAAATACAAAGATGACATTGTTGACATAAACAAATACATCACAACCTGTTTTTGTCTGTGGCCCCGTTTACACTGCCAGTTAAATGTGACCCAATTCCGATTTTTTGCTCAATGTGACAGATCGGATCTGTTCTATGACCATGTAAAAAATGCATGCATTCGGATTTTCAGAGATCAGTTTCAGGCCTCCTTCATATGTTGAAATAAATCAGACGTAAATTTTATATGTGACAATGTGACTATCATGTAAACAGGCAGATCAGATTTACTGAGGCATTCCGTTTTGTATGTCATTAAATTTGCGACAATGTGGAACTTCTCCGCTGTTTAATGACTTAAAAAGAAGAGCGTGTGTGGAGACACCGACGCGGTAAAAAACAACATCCGCAAAGGAAACATGGAGGAGGAAAGTGGTCAGTGGTCGACGGCAGAAGTTACCGGTCTTTTTGCCCTGTTGGGAGAGGAGTCAGTGAAGGACACCATATATAAACCATAGGCGCAAGCTGCGATGACGGCCCTTTCCCTCCTCCTCCGCCTCAAAATCATTTTAAGCTTGGGCGAACTTCGCATATTTCGCAGAGCTAAACGCAAGACAATTTCTTCCATCGTGGTTAGTGTGTCGCAGATGCTAAAACCCGCCTTTAAGCATGCGCGACGTCGTAATTTGTATGACATGTGAAAACACATGAATCGGACATGGGTCACAATTTAAACAACGTGTAAACAGACAGGCAAAAAAATCAGATATAGGCAACAAATCAGAATTGGGCATCAAGACCTGACAGTGTAAACGGGGCCTCTGTCATGACAATTTGACATTACCAAGACAAAAATCTGTCATAAACATGACTGTCTTGAAGCCACTGTAAATATGTCATGAATATTTTAACTCTCAATAAAACTTTTTTGGCCTCAACTACAGTGGTACAAGCAGAATTTGAAAAATAGATTTTGTTCCATTGAAAAAGTGGTAAGAAAAATATTCATGACACAATTATAATGCCTCATGACAATCATGTTTATGACAGATTTATGACGGGTTATGTTGCGTAGGTAACATCAAGTTGTCATGACAAAGATGAAGACTTTGGCTGTGATGTATTTATTTAATGGTTTTATAACCACTCCTTTAAGTAAAGAGTTGCCAAGATGTAAAAAATAAGTGGATGAAACCTAGCTAGAGTGATTGACAGGGATGAACTGACCCGCCTCTAAGAAAACTGATGAGAAGTCCAGAGGCCACAGACGCATGAATCCATCCTCTGAACCAGTCACACAGAACTCAGCACACACACTGATGCTGTTCACCGCAATACCGGCACCTGAAACACCAGCATTAATAGTATCAAGAACAGCAATGCTTACATGTTTCAGAGAGTGTTTAATTTTGTGGAAAAACTCAGATGACCTGATTACTTCTATTATTAAATAGCCCTCCTCTGAAATTGCAATAATTTTTTTTATATTTCCCAAGTAATGTTTAACAAAGAAATTTTTGGTAATTCCTATAATATTTTTTCCTTTTAGTTTTTTCTTTTTTTTTTTTGTTTAGATGGAATAAAAACAACGTAAAAAAAAAAATATATATATATATATATATATATATATATATATATATATATATATATATATATATATATATATATATATATATGCATTAATTTTCTTTTCGGCTTAGTCCCTTTGTTAATCTGGGGTTGCCACAGCGGAATGAACCGCCAACTTATCCAGCACATGTTTTACACAGCGGATGCCCTTCTAGCTGCAACCCTTCACTGGGAAACACCGCACACACACTCATACACACACATACACTATGGACAATTTAGCTCACCCAATTCACCTATAGCGCATGTCTTTGGACTTGTTGGGGAAAGCCAAAGGAAACCCACGCAAATATATTCATATATTTATATGTAGGGTGACGCAGTGGCGCAGTAGGTAGTGCTGTCGCCTCACAGCAAGAAGGTCTCTGGTTGAGCCTCGGCTGGGTCAGTTGGCGTTTCTGTGTGGAGTTTGCATGTTCTTCCTGCGTTCGCGTGGGTTTCCTCCGGGTGATCCGGTTTCATCCACAGTCCAAAGACATGTGGTACAGATGAATTGGGTAAGCTAAATTGTCCGTAGTGCATGAGTGTGTATGAGTGTGTATGGATGTTTCCCAGAGATGGGTTGCAGCTGGAAGGGCATCCGCTGCGTAGAACATGTGCTGGATAAGTTGGCGGTTCATTCCGCTGTGGCGACCCCAGATTAATAAAGGGACTAAGCCAAAAAGAAAATGAATGAATGAATATTTATATGTATATATATATAAAATTAAATAATATATAAAGATGTTGTTATTCCACTAATAATAATTAGAATTTAACACAAATATTACTAGCCAACCCCCTGAAAATAGTTAAAACATACCATAAAAATAAAATAATTATAAAATAATAGTTCCCCCTAATATTGTTATATAAGTTATAATATTATTGCCTTTAAATGCAATTTTTTTAAAAACATAACATAAAAATAAAATAATCATAAAATAATATTTACATACATAATAATAGAAACATTTTTAAATCAACAAATAAATTACATTAGAAATCTTTTTGTTTTAATCCCTGAATAAAATTAAATAACATGTAACTGATTTGTGCCTAAAGAGACCCAAGGAAACGATAACACAATTTTTTTAAAACCAGGAAACAATCAAGTGCTCATTAATGTCTGTACAGCATCAAACTTGTGTTGCTCACCTGTGCTAAAGGTTTGTTTCTCCCTTTGGTGGGTGTGACTTTCATGAGCTGGGAGGAGCCTCCTAATGTTTTTTATCGCCACGGCAACATAGTCAATCTCCAAGATGTGACCGCTCCTACTGCTGACAAACCTGCTCCAATCAGAAAACACCTCAGGGATGCACTTAGGATTACAACATCATCAGTATCAGCAGCTCTATGTAGTGCAGCCATCGCGTCCATCAAAGTAAACTGTTGAGCATGTGATGTGTTTGAGTACTCACAGTGTGCGATCATCCACCGGACGGTCCTGAGTGTGTCCCTGCTCAAAGGCGAGGTCTGTGAACTCCAGATTGTGATACTGTCCCAAATTCACAGGACAAGAGCGCAGAGAACCGCCACGTACACGCCACAGACGCACATTACCTGAACCACACGACACCATACTGCACACACAAACACAAACAGTGCTCACTTAGAATCTGCCAGAAAATCGCAGGAAATCTGTTGTTAATTTTCTCACCCTAAAACCATTTAAAGGTTCAGGACACCCTGGAGTACTTTTTCCAGTAACTTGATCATTTTGAGCTTTTGTCAGCTAATTTCATCTTCCGGGTTTAAAACAATTTTTGACCACGATTAAAATCAGAGACGCAGCGCGAATCTGCTAGTGGAGTGATGACGCGTTGGTTTCTCATTATTATTCATAGTGGAGTTTTCTTATCCTATGAGAAAACCCTGCTTCTTAATTATTCATAAGAGCATGTGCTTTCCAAAGGCAAAGCAGACCTGCCAAGCTGTGAGACCCAATGAGTGGGTGAGACAGTCTGCGCACGGCACGGGTCGCATGTGTTTGTTTCCATGATCCACGGGGTTTGTTGCATGTTTTTCCCCGCGATGCTGTCAAAGCCGATATAGCAAAGCTGTTTGTGTGCAGCAAGCATTTTTGTCGAGAGAGCTGTAGGAGAATTGGAGAATGGCGGACTTTGTGTTTTATCAGTTAAGTTCGTTCCCATTCAGACACATCATCTATATCTGTGCTGCTGTGTTCGCCTATGTTTAAAATCCTCCAGATTAGCGGCAGGGCTAATGGTTGAAATAGACAGGGCAAGAGACCTGTTGCACTGCTATAGGCTATCCACTGTGTCTGCATTCAGACCTGGGGATTGAAAAGGAGAGAAGTCCTCCTCCTTTGTAGTTCAATTCAATTGAATTTATAGCGTTTATATAAACATGATTATCTTTATAATGATACATGTAGCAGAACATTAAATTACTGTTTATTTCTTTGCATTTTAACCGTGTAAACTATAAAATCATGCGTCTCCTCACGGTTTGTGTCTCATTTTGTGAGCCAACTGACAACAGTTGTTCGCTCCCCTCTTTTCCCCCTGCTCTGCTGGTCACGCCCAGTCCTCCCTCTGCTCACAGAGCTCCACGCCCATCTCGGAGCATTTTTTGAAAACATTCTGAGGTAGACTTGAACCGAAAGAGGGGGGTTTCATGCCCCTTTAAAGTGTAGGCTCTTGGAGATTCATTAACTGTAACACCATGTCCTCACAAGATTCCTGCGACAAGAAATTTGTCTGCTTTCAGTCATTTAGGGCGGGGCTTTCAGTAATTTAGGGCGGGGATATCAGTTCTTTAGGGCGGGGCTATTAGTGTGTGTCTCCTTTGTTTCCTGCCTTTGTTGAAGGCAGTGGTTTAATCGAATATGATACGATTTCGTGTGTAAAATTTAGTTCCTCGTCATCATTGAGCAATTGTCTTGTTCTGCTACATGCTAGCATGATAAAAAGTGTGGAATGGACCCTTTTCACATTTCTGGGTTTCTCAGTAGCAGAAGTAGTCATAGTTGGTAAACTTAGAGCACAGTGAATGGGTGAGTACAACAAATATTTTTTTATAAGCCTATTTAGTCCAATAATAAAAAAAACCCTCACCGATGGTGTTATCAAGACTTTCAGAAAAAGGAAAAAAAATTGTGTCGGACTGAAAACAGCAGCCAGAAATGACAACAACGTCAAATGTTCTGTCCTGTCCATAGACGTTGCATTAGAAATGCCTCGCATAAGCAGTAATTCGTTTTTTGTCATTTGATGCAAAGATGATATAATACATACATAAATACCTTTTTTTTTTTTTTTTAAATCTACATATTAAAAACTTTTAAGGATTTAAGATGCTGATGATTGTTAAAAGCGTCATAAAAGTCTTGTGAAAAGGGTCCATACTTTAGCTCATACATTAACATGACTTCTACAGGAGTCCCATAGGAAGACTACAACTCTCATGATTCCACACAGTCATCAAACTACACATTTGTTTGTTCTGAACACACTCCCTCTAGTGGTGAAAATAACATATTGTGCCTTAAACTTAAACTATATAAATCATCAATGACCAAGATTTCAGCTGAAAAAATAATTAACAGCCAATTTGAATATTTGAATGAGCCATCCTCATAATAGCATTAGCTAGTAACACTATTTATAAGGCTGTGCATATATGGGTTTGCATCAACACATTGTTCTGATTGCTTGTGATTTTGCAGGACACTTTACAAACAAGTTTGTATGTTCACCGTGTATCATCAAAGAATGCAATCTTGATGGTCTGGATGTCCACATCGGTGTGTGCTTTAGCCAGGACTGGAACCACACTGCCTTCTGCCACATGCCGAGTGTTCCACAGCACCACCGTCTGAAGCAGCAATTGAACAATTAACACAAACACACACTACCATTGTAAAACTTTAGAACTGTAAGATTTTTTACGTTTTAAAGAAGCCTCTTTTGCTCATGTAGCCTCCAGTCACACAATCCTCCAGAAATCATCCTAATATTCTTATTTGCTGTTCAAAAACACATTTATTATTATTATTATTAATATGTTGAAAATAGCTGAGATAAATATAAAAAAATGACCTGAAATATATATTTTTATGATATTCTAAATGCCTTTATTATCATTTTTGATCAATTAAAAGAATCCTTGCCAATAAAAGTATTAATTTCTATCATTTCTATACCACAAATGTTTTAACCAACTCCAAGTTTTTGAATAATATTGTGCATATTGTTACAAAGGTGACGCGGTGGCGCAGTGGGTAGCACGTTCGCCTCACAGCAAGAAGGTCGCTGGTTCGAGGCTCGGCTGGGTCAGTTGGCATTTCTGTGTGGAGTTTGCATGTTCTCCCCGTGTTGGCGTGGGTTTCCTCCGGGTGCTCCAGTTTCACCCAGAGTCCAAAGACATGTGGTACAGATGAATTGGGTAGGCTAAATTGTCCGTAGTGTATGAGTGTGAATGAGTGTGTATGGATGTTTCCCAGAGATGGGTTGCAGCTGGAAGGGCATCCGCTGCGTAGAACATGTGCTGGATAAGTTGGCGGTTCATTCCGCTGTGGCGACCCCAGATTAATAAAGGGACTAAGCCAAAAAAAAAATGAATGAATGAATATATATATATATATATATATATAATTAAATAATATATAAAGATGTTGTTATTCCACTAATAATAATTAGAATTTAACACAAATATTACTGGCCAACCCCCCGAAAATAGTTAAAACATACCATAAAAATAAAATAATTATAAAATAATAGTTCCCCCTAATATTTTTATATAAGTTATAATATTTTTGTCTTTAAATGCAATTTTTTAAAAACCATAACATAAAAATAAAAATCATAAAATAATAACTACAAACATAATAATAGATACATTTTTAAATCAACAAATAAATTACATTAGAAATCTTTTTGTTTTAATCCCTGAATAAAATTAAATAACATGTAACTGATTTGTGCCTAAAGAGACCCAAGGAAACGATAACACAATTTTTTTAAAACCAGGAAACAATCAAGTGCTCATTAATGTCTGTACAATATCAAACTTGTGTTGCTCACCTGTGCTAAAGGTTTGTTTCTCCCTTTGGTGGGTGTGACTTTCATGAGCTGGGAGGAGCCTCCTAATGTTTTTTATCGCCATGGCAACATAGTCAATCTCCAAGATATGATACAATTCCGTGCGTAAAATTTAGTTCCTCGTTCTCGTCATCATTGAGCATTTGTCTTATTCTGCTACATGCTAGCATGATAAAAAGTGTGGAATGGACCCTTTTTTGCTCCGGTTTCCCCCACAGTCCAAAGACATGTGGTACAGGTGAATTGAGTAAGCTAAAATTGACCTTAGTGTATGTATGTGTGTGTGTGTGTGTGTGTGTGTGTGTGTGTGTGTGTGTGTGTGTGTGTGTGTGTGTGTGTGTGTGTGTGTGTGAATGAGTGTAGACGTTTCCCAGTGATGGGTTGCGGCTAGAAGAGCATCCGCTGCTTAAAACATATGCTGGGTAAGTTAGCGGTTCATTCGGCTGTGGCGACTGCAGATTAATAAAGGGACTAAGCTGAAAAGAAAATGAATGAATGAATAATGTTACAAAAGCCTTTTATTTCAGATAAATACTGATCTTTGGATATTTCTATTCATTACTATTAATTTCTGAAAAAATACTTAAGAAATATGTGTTAATAAATATTGATAATAAACAACAACAATATAATATTTAATAAAGAGAGAAGAAATATATTTTTAATATTATAATGTTTATTTTTTATATTTTTTAATAATAACGGGCGACGCAGTGGCGCAGTAGGTAGTGCTGTCGCCTCACAGCAAGAACGTCGCTGGGTCGCAGGTTCGAACCTCGGCTCGGCTGGGTCAGTTGGCATTTCTGTGTGGAGTTTGAATGTTCTCCCTGCGTTCGCGTGGGTTTCCTCCGGGTGCTCCGGTTTCCCCCACAGTCCAAAGACAAGCAGTACAGGTGAATTGGGTAAGCTAAAATTGTCCGTAGTGTATGAGTGTGAATGAGTGTGTGGATGTTTCCCAGAGATGGGTTGCGGCTGGAAGGGCATCCGCTGCGTAAAATCGTGCTGGATAAGTTGGCGGTTCATTCCGCTGTGGCGACCCCAGATTAATAAAGGGACTAAGCTGACAAGAAAATGAATGAATGAATGAATTTTTTAATAATAATAAATAATATTTAGCAAAAAAAATATTTAGCAAATCAGAATATTGGGATGATTTCTGAAGGATCATGTGACTAAAGTAGTGATGCTACAAATTCAACTTTAAAAGCACAGAAAAAAATTACATTTTTAAATATATTAAAATAGAAAACAGTTTTTTATAATAGTAAAAATATTTCACAATTTGACTGTTTTTTGCTGTACTTAGATCAAATAAATGCAGGCTTGGTGAGCAGTAGAGACTTTAAAAACATGATAAATCTTACTGTTCTAAAACCTTTGGCCTATAGTGCACACGATAAACACTAATAAAGAAATACAGCTCTTCACATGCAGAACACTCACGGTTTTGTTGTGACTGTCTTTCCCTACGCCACACAGCACTCCTCCGCTGTGAGAGAAACTGAAACAACAAGATCAACATCATCAGCTGATGGAGTCTGGGAAATTCACAGTGTCGCATCGGTGTTGTGCATGTGTGTTTGTTTGTTTGTTGTACCTAAGCAGATTAAGAGCATGTGTGTGTGTAGGAATGATGGCTTGACACACTCCTGCGCTGTAACTCCACAAACGAATCAGGCTGTTTGTGCCCGTCTGAGCCGATGCCAACACTGTGGAGCTGGCATTTAAGGCCAGAGCTGAGACCTGACAAACAAACAAGAACACAAAAATAAGATCAGATTCAAGATTTAATGTGAAGATTCAAAAATGAAAATGAAGGCCATTAGTTTCCAATAATTATTATTAATGTATGATTATTATTATGATGTATTTGTGTATTTATATTATCATTTCTTATCTATTATTTATATATTATAAATAATATAGTGTACATTTATTTTTGACAATGAAATATACTTTGAATCAATTTTATAACTCTTTTATTACGCAAGAATGTAATAAATATAAATATTTATAAAACAAACACTAATAATTCAACAAAAATAACTGTTATATATACAGTCAAGCCCGAAATTATTCACACCCCAGGCAAATTCTGACTTAAAGTTTTTGTATTTACATCCACAAATGCCAGTTAGAATTGTACTGTGCCAAAAGGAAGCCCTATGTTAACAGTGTCCAAAAGCGCCGTGGACTTCTCTGGGCTCGGAGGCATCTGGGATGGACCATCACACAATGGAAAGGTGTACACACACACACATCATCAGTTAACTTTAAAATATTGCTAATTTTGGATGACACGGTGACTTAGGCCCAATCCCAATTCTATCACTTAGCCCTTCCCCTTACCCCTACCCCTCGTTTTGCGTGTTCACGTCAAGAGGTAGTGGTGTCCCAATTCTTTTTAGCTTGAAGGCGTAGGGCTAAGGGGAAGGGGTATACACCCCTTCAAACGAAGATTTCTCAGGACCACACTCGAAACGGAGGGGTAAGAAAATTTCCCAGAATACACCTGCCACAACGGCAGTATTGCTGAACCCGGAAGTAAGGAGATCCACAAATTAGTATTTTTTTGTCATTATTACAACAAACAAACACATGTATTAATATAATTATAACCGCGTTCATGTTTTACCGTAATGCTTCAAAAAAAAAAAAAAAAAAAAAAAAACGCTAATTTTCGCGATCTATAATCCGTAATAATAACTCTTGTACAGCAGTCCCACAGCATTCTGACACTCGATGACACACGAATACCCTGTCAGAGCAGTCTAGTGGCTCAAAATGAGCTTTTTACAGTGTCTGCTATAATGTTAATGTTGTTTTCGTGTGATATAGATGAATACGGCCACTGTGTCAGTACAGTTACGATCTTATTGCCACATTAGATCGTCATGATAACATAATATATCCCTTCAGTGATCTCCTGAAGATAAACACCAAAAAATAACACAACTGGAATAACTACAGCAGTCGCGATCATCTGATCTCATACGAAGCAAGAGATCACGATAGCATATGATGACGTGTGCAGGCGTTGAAGTGCTGTCCCAATTCTTAGGGGTAAGTTTTGAAGCCCTTCCCCTTAACCCTCAGTTGTAAGGGCCAAGGGGAAGGGGTACAAAAATAGAATTGGGATTGGGCCTTAGTGGTTAGCACGGTCGCCTCACAGCAAGAAGGTCGCTGGTTCAAGCCCCGGCTGGGTCAGTTGAAGTTTGCATGTTCTCCCCGTGTTGGCGTGGGTTTCCTCTGGGTGCTCCAGTTTCCTCCACAGTCCAAAAACATGCGTTACAGGCGAATTGAATAAACTAAATTGGCCGTAGTGTATGAGTGTGGATCCGCTGTGTAAAACATATGCTGGATAAGTTAGCAGTTTATTCCTCTGTGGCAACCCCTGATGAATAAAGGGACTAAGCCGAAGGAAAAGGAGGACATATTGCTAATTTTATTTAAAAAATTATAATTTTTTTTTAATTTTATAAATATTTTTTTTTATAACAAAACTTTTGATTACAGTGCCATGGTTGAGTGATTCACTAAACATGGTAAAACATCCATGACTGTAACTTTGTAAAACAAGTATATAGAGAGAAAACACCTTATCAGTGTGTCCGATGAAGAATCTCTGTTGTCCAGAAGAAACAGTCATGCTGACGATTATGGCATGACAAGGATACACAACTTCCTCTCCATCCAAACTCCACACAGCCTGATAGATCAGTTTAATTATGAATGTTTAACACACTGGGTTAGGGTTATAATCAATTACCAAATTCTATAATCAATGCATTTAATTTTCACCCCAGATTATCCCCTTTACTCACACATCTCATTGTAGCTCCTCCGAAGCCAATAATTCTGTTCAGTTTGAGAATGGGGTCAGGATACAACTTCTGAAATAAATACAATGTCTTCAAAGTACAGAACACCAAAGAGAATGATTTTAATGTATTAACAGGCTTTACAGCTACACTTAAGCATGCATTTATGCTCAGTTAGTCTGTAGTGTCCAGCA
Source organism: Danio kyathit (assembly GCA_903798195.1). Taxonomy (NCBI): domain Eukaryota; kingdom Metazoa; phylum Chordata; class Actinopteri; order Cypriniformes; family Danionidae; genus Danio; species Danio kyathit. Next base: position 42,877,978 of record LR812542.1, on the reverse strand, counting down.
TATAAGTGTGTTTATGTATAGATAACCTGAGACTGCTTCACTGATCGGTCAGAAGACAGAGAGACAGGTCGAGGAGAAGCTGCATCGATGACCTAAGAAAAACATCAAACAATGAAAAGGAAAAAAAAATACGTCACAATATGCAGCGTTACACATAATATTAAGAACAAAATTCTTTCAATGAGCTTATTTTAAATGCAGTGTTGCTTGTAGTTCTACAAAGATATTAACTAGCCTACAAATTCGTTATATATTTCACCTAACCTGTTAGTCATGCGATTAGATTTAGGTAAAAAGTGCTTTCCAAATATTTGACACAATTGCTTATAGCACAGAGCTGTTCATTGCTACTAAAAATAAAAAATAAATAAAAAAAAACTACAGGCTTTGATTTTTTTGAATATTATATTAATGTGCAAGTAATAAGGCTCTATATATGTTTATATGGTTTACAAAATTAGCTGAGATATATGTTCCCCTGGGCATCATGATGGCTGGGTCAGTTGGCATTTCTGTGTAGAGTTTGCATGTTCTTCCCGTGTTCGCGTGAATTTCTTCCGGGTGCTCCGGTTTCCCCCACAAGTCCGAAGACATGCAATATAGTTGAATTGGGTAAGCTAAAATTGTCCGTGGTGTATGTGCATTGATGTTTCCCAGTGATGGGTTGCAGCTGGAAGGGCATCCGCTGCGTAAAACATATGCTGGATAAGTTGGCGGTTCATTCCGCTGTGGCGACCCCAGATTAATAAAGGGACTAAGCCAAAAAGAAAATGAATGAATATGTTTCCCTTAATAAATTTATAATTAGAATTTCATTTATTTAAAGTAGTGGTGTCAAACGATTAATTGCATAGAAAGATATTGAAATGAATTTATAATATATATAACATAATATATACATGTGTACTGTGTATATTTCAGTATGTATAAACACACACACATACTGTCCATAAAGTACAAAAATATACAAAAGAAATATATTTACATATATTTTATATATAAATTGTATTATTTATATATACTGTACATACACACACACAGTCATGTGAAAAATTTAGGACACCCTATTGAATTTTATGTATCAGAACATCAAAAAAAAATCTGATTTATAGGTTATCAAACTAAAATGATTGATATGTGTCTTGTTATTGCAAGGCGTTTGATAGCACTCTATTGGAAAAATATAGAAAGTCCATCCATTGACCACTGGCTGAAAGATTTGACACATTACATTGCACTGGAAAGAATCACCTATTGTATAAAGGGCAAATTAAAGGAGTACCATAAAATTTGGGATCTGTTTATACAATTTTTGGAACATAACCACACAACAGCACAAGCAAATACCTCTCACGCTACAGGTTAATTGATTGATATGTGTAAATGTGAATTTTTATTTGTGTAATACAGTATATGTTTTTCTTTGCCTTAGCCTATGTATAATAATACATTTACCTGTTCAACTGAATCTGGATGCTTTGGGGGAGGGAGGGGGGAAGAGTTAAAATGTAAAAAAAAAAAGAGTGTATTTTCATGTTAATTTCAAGTGATTTTTCTACAATAAAAAAATGTTCAAAAAAAAAAAAAAAAATCTGATTTATAAAAATTTTTTACATACCATGTGTGTATGCTTTATTTTAGGATGTTGGTCTGTATTGTCATATATGAAAAAAGCTCAATAAAAAAGATGTTGCATCTTAACAAACCATAAGAACAAAAAATAAATAATAATAAAAAATAAATACAAATCAAGATGTTGCAATAGTCCAGTCAACATCCAGACCACGATGGCAGTAGGGTGTCTAAACTTTTTCACATGATTGTGTGTGTGTGTGTATATATATATATATATATATATATATATATATATATATATATATATATATATATATATATATATATATATATATATATATATATATATATATATACATGTATGAAGAGTTCAGATGCAAAAACCTCTAAATGCCCTAGGTTTTCTCCTAAAAAGAGCATTTTTCTCAGCCTCCTATGTTTATGTTCAGTTATTTCACTTTAAAGGCAATGAAAATAACTTATTCGTCACTATAAAAGTAAAATTAGTGAGCCTACACACAAGAGTTGGAGAAAAATGCTAATTTTAGAAGAAAATATCAACGGCATTTAGAGGTTTTTGCATCTAAACTCTTCACATATAAATAAACAAATATTGTATACAATATAGTCATGCATATATTTATATACACAGTACAAACAACTCTTGTTTATTAATTTTATGTTCAGAGTTATCAAAAACGTCTGTGTACTGTTAAACTTCTAAAATTGACTGAATCTAACTACAATCCAGCAGAAAGAACACAAGAGTTTTTGTGTTTTTTAGTTTCAACTGAAGGTGTAAATCCTCTTGTATCCGCTCCACTTACTGTGATTTCTTCTTCACTGTCTGTTGTGTGTATATAGACGTCATCCTCACAGCTAGCATACACATGAACTCCAGCATCATCTGCGCACACTACTGTGATTTCTTCACCCGATTGTGACCTTTGATCCGGTGACCCCAAGCTCTGTGAGACTCTAGAGGGTGTGTAAATCAGCTCGGGGAGACTCTGTGTCTGGATCTCTGAACGCTGTTTAGTGCTCTTCTACATGGAGATAAAGATAGAGAAAAGCCATAAGTGCATGTAAATGTCAACTTTAGTACAACTAGAATGAAGGTTAGCTGAAGTTCACACATAGACACTCACTCGTTTAGGTTTGGTGATCTGCTTGACGAGGGAGACGCGGTCGTGAACTGGTTTACTAATGCGTACCATTTGACTCACTTCTCTTTGAGGACTCTCTTTTCAGATGAGGTTTCTGCTAAGTGAGCACAAGGTTTATTTAGGTGAAATGTGCATTGTTGTGTTCATATTGATTGTGTATTTTTACATGCTGACTCACTTTTAGCTGCACTGTTGGATGCTTTTTGTATGAAGTCAAATGGTGACTTTGTTTCATCTGAAGGAAACCTGTTAATCACAGACGTTTACAACTATGTTTTGCAATTTTTTTTTTGGGGGGGGGGGGGGGGGTTGTTTATTTATAGTCACATCAGTAACTTATTTTGTTATCGCTCCATAATGCTGGAATAAGTTTCCACCTCACATTAGACACGCTTCAACTTTACATGTTTTTAAAAACCTTCTGAAATTGCATCTTCATTCTTTAGCATTTGAGCTGTTTGAATGTTGAGGGGTTTGTTTTTGCTTTAGTTGTTATTTATGTACTGTGTGTTCTGTTATTTTAATTAGTATTAATTGTATTCAGCACTTTGGGCAACACTGTGTTGTAAAAAGGTGCTATATAAACAAAACAACAATAACTACAACTACGACGATAACGACTACTACGACGACGACTACTAGTAGTACGATGACGACTACTACTATTGCTGCTACTATTACTATTGCTACTACGACTATGACGAACACTACTACGACTATTGCTACTACGACTATTGCGACTACGACTATGACGTCTACTACTACTACTATTGCGACTACTACAACAACGACGACGACTACTACGACGATGACAACTACTACGACGTCGACTACTATGACAACGACAACTACTACTACAACAACTAATTGCAATTTCATGGCAAGATCAATATAAATAAAATGATAGTACATCATAATAATAAATTCATGATTCAATAAGAAATTATACTAACTATATAAATAAAATAAAAATAATAATAAAAAAAATTACATTTAAACATTAGATATGATTTTTCAGTTCAATAAATAACTTTAAATTCTTCCTGGGGATACATTTTAAAAAAAAAAAAACATCCCTATGTTTTGCAATAAACATTCTGAAAAGTGCTATATAAACAAAACAACAATAACTACTACTATGACGATAACGACTACTACTATGACGATGACGACTACGACGAAGACTACTAGTAGTACGATGACAACAACTACTATTGCTGCTACTATTACTATTGCTACTACGACTATGACGAAGACTACTACGACTATTGCTACTACGACTATTGCGACTATGACAACGACGTCTACTACTACTACTACTATTGCGACTACTACAACAACGACGACGACTACTATGACGATGACAACTACTATGACGTCGACTACTATGACAACGACAACTACTACTACAACAACTAATTGCTATTTCATGGCAAGATCAATATAAATGAAATGATAGTACATCATAATAATAAATTCATGATTCAATAAGAAATTATACTAACTACTGTATATAAATAAAAAAAAATAATAATAAAAAAATTACATTTAAACATTAGATATGATTTTTCAGTTTAATAAATAACTTTAAATTCTTCCTGGGGATACATTTTTAAAAAAACATCCCTATGTTTTGCAATAAACATTCTGAAACAACAAAATAACACTCATATATGATAATATACACTGTGCATTAATGGAATAATTGTTCACATCTACATTAATGATCTGACATTAATTCGAATTTTGCCATTTTTCATTTAGCATTCTGTCTTTTACCATTCATTTTGAGACAGTATTACAGAGCATGATTATACTGGAATATTTTGATGCCTGAAGACATATAAAGATTGTACTGTCAATAATGGCTACAGCCTAAGTATACAGTAAATATATATTCACTATTCAAGAGATTCTAAACTTTTAAGAGTTTCTTTCTTCTGTTGAACACAAAACAAGATATTCTGAAGAATGTTGGGAAAAAAGCAGCCATTCACATCCATAGTAGTAACAAAAAATGAAAGTCAATGGCTGCTTTTTTTCCAACATTCTTCAGTATGTCTTCATTACTCATCCTGGAGGATAAGTACTGTAAGTGATGGCAGCATTTACATTTTTGGATGAACAATCCCATTAAAACAAGGTAATAAAATCTATATTTCTAATACTACCTTTTTAGACTGATGCCTGTAATTTCTATACTAAAAATAAGAAACCCTCTTTGCTGTCATTTATTTCAAGAGTTCGCCCTTGCTGATGATTGGTTATAATGCGTATTTGGCATGCTGTCCCGGGAGAGAGCCCTGAGCTCGTGAGATCCTCGAGCCCGGGGCTCCCTCCCGTTGCAGGGCGAGAGGGGTGTCTGAGCTCAGGTAGGTCTCGAGAGCTCCCCCTGCTTGATAATGGTAAATGTAGATTGGACGAGCTATGGAGGGTGTATATGAATTCGAGTTTGTCTATGATGTCGATTTAGTTTTGTCAATTTACTTATGTTACATGTTTTTGGTCTGTGGGAGGAAACCGGAGAGCCCGGGGAAAACCCACGCAAACACGGGGAGAACATGCAAACTCCACACAGAAATGCCGACTTGGCTAGGTAAGATCTGAGCCAGTGACATTCTTGCTGTGAGGCAATGATGCTAACCATTGGGCCTCTGTGCTGCCCTGACAAGGAAAGGGGAGGAGTAGGGGTGGAAGGGGTGATTCTTCAAGACGAAGATGGTTAAGGTAAGATACTCTGGTTATTTATAGTGATTAGGAATCTTCCGATTGGTGGATCGTGTATTAGCTAACGAGGATCAGCTGCTATCAATCATAAGCGCGTGCTCCTCTCGAAATTAGTTTATAAATAAACTTTACTTAGAGACCCCAGAGACACTACAAGTTCTATAGCCTTTAAATGTTCCCTAGTTACTTTCACCCAATCTGAAGATCTTAAGTGGTCATTTTTGAAAAGTGAAAGTGTAACGTAGTTCACTCAAATGTGAGAAATTGTCAAAGCAGTATGCAGTCTTAAACTGATGGCACTCACCTAATGTAGTCATATAAGTGGTGCCAACTCTGACCTTTTGGTACAGGGAAACACATTTCTCTGGGCATCGGGGCAGAACCATCTGGCAACATCACACCAGACTGTCTGAATTCAGAGAATGACAAACCTATGGAAAAAATAAATAAATAAATACTTGTGTTGTAATTGTACAGGTACATTTTACATTTCCCAAATTTGCAACAGTGACAGGAACAAAAGCTGCTTTTCCACTTGACAGTTTGGTTTGCTTCAGTTTTGCTCATTTAAGGTGTGCATTTCAACTGCGTTTTTACTACTGCTTGAAGTGGGTGGGATTGTCACTTTAGTTGTGCAGCCTCTACTGCCGTGACTTCCTGAAAAACATTTTCATTCATGTCGCCCATCCAGCTCTCACTGGATCCTTTCCTCATCAACCAATAAGAGGAATTTCTTGACCTCTTCTATTGACCACGAGGCCATTTCAGGTATCTTTTTCATGCGGTGGTATAAATTTAAAATCTTAAGCTTTAATGTTTAATTTGTCCAATAAAAATAAACAAATTCATGCTCAATGTGTCAAATACTCACATACACAAACAGCCCTCACATCTGCCCCCTCACAATTAAATAGTGGCATTGAAATGCTGGATATTTTAATATTTTTATGCCATCATGAGGCACCAGATGTCACCAAAGTTGCCACATTTTTAGGTTTTGGTTGGTCTGAACTGGCTGCAGTGATATTTGGCTGAAGTAAAAGAAATATTTCCTTTAACATCAAAAATAAGCATATTTTTACATAAACATCCAATCTGAAAAATTATTATTTTTTTATTGTTTCTTTTATCGGAGTGGTTCAAGAAGACTTAGCTACTTTTTATAGACTTGCCACCTGAGCAAACACAAAAAAGAGGACGTAATTCAAGAAAGTCCTCTTTAAATCCAACTCGATAATATGTCACATAGGAAATGAATGGGGAACACTAAAACTTAAAGCATTTATTCTTTATACCTTTAGAGGTATATATATTTAAAAACATTTTTTTTAAATCAAAAATACATACATTGATAGATTTTTTTTTCAAAGACAGTAATGTGACATTTGTTAAAAAAAATTGGGTTAGGTGGGCAAAAATGTCCACAAGAGAATGATTAAGTGCTGCAGTATAAGGTATGCTTGAGGGTTAAATATAGTGTATTGTGTTGCAAATCCATTGATACTGTAGTGACACTGGTAGTCATGATTCTCTCTGTCCAATCAGTGATCAGCAGTGTGTGTATACATCATGTTTTGGTCATCATTGTACAGCTCAATTAGAACCTCACCTGAGGTTGTACTAAAAAAAAAGTACCAGGAACTGGGCAAAAACCCAACAGTGAGCCATGCTGAACCAAATGATGACATACTATGTAGTAGAAAAGCTCCTAACATCTATACGTACCAGGGTCAAACAGCAGGTCGCTGGTGATGATGTTTTTAACAGACATATTAGCACAGAGTTTAATGCTCTTAAGGTGACTGTGTGTTCGGTTTAGGTAAACCGAGAGCACATAATGTAAATCCATCGTCAAACACGTCCACCTTGTGCTCCACGGTGCAGGGCCCACTAAACCTGAAATCAAAATCATGTCATTAAATAAGCACAACCACAAATAAAGCCTGTGGAAAATAACATAAGTGTGAGGTGACAATAAGACACTGAATCACTACCTTGTTTTGTAGTAGTGGCGGTGTTCTCATTCACTGAACCATGTGCTGCTCCACACAGAAAAGGGAACTGAAGCCATGTCGCTGTGGACTTGAACTCTTTAAACATGTTAGAGAATGACACACGGATCACCTGACCCTCCTGAATCATGAACAAAGAGTGATAAAAGAAATAATAGGTCATTTTGTTTTGGTCACTTCAGTCATATTTCAGGAATCTCCCTGACTCAAATCTTTAGTCTTAAGATTTTTTTATGAACAAAGGCAAACATAAATATTGATAAAAGCCAAAATATTAAATGTCATGAATTTACATTTAAGGTAATATTAATTAAGCAGTAATCCGTTCTGTAAGACCCCCTTTTTATCCCCCCTCCCCCAATGTTTGCATGTCTATAACTCAAAAATATCCTATGAAATTGAGTTTTTTAACAAACTAATCTTTTGGTTTGCATTATTTTTCCTTATTATACTTGTCCGTCTGTCTGTCTGTCTCTTTCCCCAAAATATGAACAAACAAGACTTTTTTGGATCATTCAAATAAAATTCAAATCAGTTAAGAAAAATGATCAAACATATGTAGCTTTAGCAATTAACTCAAATACATCTAATTACTAAAATGCCTAAAATCAAAATGGCAACAAAAAATGTATTACATTTTTTTTATATTTAATGTTAACCAAAATCATACAACAGAGTACTTTAGTTAAAATGAAACCTTAAAATGAATGTTAAAACCTTTAAATGAAGTTATATTAAACATACAGCGGGGAAAATAAGTATTGAATATGTCATGTTTTTTCCTGGGAATAATATTTCTAAAGGAGCTGTTGACGTGGAATTGAACCAGATTTTGGTAAAAACCCAAACAATACAAACATAAAAGTAAAACAAAACAAAAAAATCTGAAAAATTACTTGTGTAATAACAATGAAATGACAGAAGGAGAAAGAACTGAACTAGTGAAATGTAATTAATACTTTCTCTTATATGGAGAATAAAGTCACATGCAATGCTTAGATGTGAGTTTTTCAAACAGTGTAAAAATCTTGATGGTTCTGTGGGTCTCATCTATCAATTCAGCGCTTTAATTTGTATTTTCTATTGGATTCGCTTCAGGTGATTGGCTGGGCCATTCTACAGCTTGATTTTCTTTCTCTGAAAGCATCTGAGAGTTTCCTTGGCTGTGTTTTGGATCATTGTCTTCCTGAAATGTCCACCCTGGTTTCATCTTCATCCTCCTGCTAATGTAGATGTTGGACTGTAGCAGCTGATGTTCATTTACACTGAGGAAGAGCAGAGGGTTGCTGAAGAACTACTCAGAGATTTCAGCAGCTGTCTGGGCTTTCACTGACTTTCCACACCTCGCTTTCTTCATGTGTTCAATACTTGCTCTCTCCGTCATTTCAGTTTATTACACAAAACTTCCTTCGTAAACTAACTAGATGAGTTTTCTTTGCATATATGTATTTCTTAGGCTGTTACCAACATCCTGGGGAAATTCAAGTCAACAGCACCTTTAGAAATATGTTTTCTGATAAAAATGGTGACGTTCAATACTTACTTTCCCCTCTGTATAAAATATTTAGGTATCACTTTAAAATAATGCTCCATTAGTTCATGTATTTGAAACATAAACAATACTGTACAATATTTACTAATGCATTATTAAAATCCAAAGTTGTGCTTGTTAACATTAGTTAATGCACTGAAAACTAACAAGGGCTAACAACGAACAATTTCATTTTCATCAACAAATATTAACAAAGAGGAATAAATACTGAAATAAATGAATTATTCATTGTTCGCTCATGTTAGTTAATGTTAAATACATTAACATGAGCATTATATTAAAGTGTTAAAGCTTATGATCCTAAATGATAAACAAAGCAACAAAAAAGCATCATTTCTAAACAAAGAGATACACATTATTATTTATACGCATATAAAACAACAGTGTTCACCTCAGCCGCAATGTCCAGATGCACAATAAAGTGTTTGTTTGGGCTGGGCTTGAACAGCAGGTACAGGTAGCGTCCCGTGAGACCCAAAGTTTGGCTGCTGGTTTTGGGAAGCAGGATGTAGTTACTGGCCTGAATGGAACCACGGATCCGGAATACTGAACACTTCAGGTTCTTATCCTACCAAAAAAGTATCATGATTAATACATGTATATAGAAAATGCTGAATATTAATCAAATTACAATGGAGAAACATCATATTGTTTGATGTATACCATGTATATGGCGACATCTCCTTCTTTGCTGACTTTTTTCCATTCTTCTATTTTCACATGTTTGAAGATGTTGACATATGGCTGCTGCCACAGAGCTGATATAAAGATTAACACAACAATCAATGCTGGATTTAGGGCTGGGCAATAAATCAAAACGTAATCGAAATCGACATTTAGAACCTATAATCAATCTAATTTTTCAAGGTCAATTTTTTCGATTACTTTCCCTAGCGAGTGTGGAGTCACATGACCCCGCTCTGTGCACTACATTGACGATGACGCCTTGAGACGACATATTTTCCATTATATTAAAGTTATTATTTACAAATTTCAAACATTTGCACTGTAAAATAAATGCACTGTTTAAAATAGGATATGCAAGATTTATTTTATTTAGATGAGATGCTGCTTATCTTCTACTTTTAATGTGAAAAGCATTGAAAATTATTTATTTTGTTTCCTCAGGTGCAAGTTATTTATTTTCACCTTTTTACCTTTTAAGAAAAAAGTGACTGTTCTTTAGGCAATGTGTGTTTTAATTTTAGTTGTTCAACTCAACATTGATGTTTAATAAATAATCATAGCTAGTAGATAGTGTGTGTCCCCTTCAATTATTTTAAAATATATTTTAAAATATATATTTTATATTTTAAAATGCACCCTTCATTCAGAAATCTCTCACTTGTAATAAGCAAGCGTATTTACTGTATAAAACTTGTCAGTGAACTATGAGGGCAAAAAAATAAATAAATAAAATAATCGAGTTAAAATGTTCAATTAATCAAGATTTTAATGTTAAGCCAAATCGACCAGCCCTGCTGGATTTATTTGGTTTTATGTGTGCTTTGTGCTATACTGTACTTATTTAAAAGGATTACTAATATGTTTCTGTTGAAAATGTACTGTGAAAAATAAAAAATAACTCAATAAATTTGAAAGATAAAGACTAAATCAATCAGTCAGTACTCAATATCACTACACGTCTATGTTGCTAAAAAAACAGAAAAAGAGAGAGATGGAATTAAACAAAGAAATAACTAGATAGACAGAAGAAAATAGTTATAGAATACAATTATAGTTACAATTATGCATAAATTGTAAATGTAAACAACAGAAACAAAATTTTGATTACTATATTTCAGGATTTCTTATATTATGGGTGTACTGTAAAGTACTGCATTGAGGTAAAGTTGGTTTTATGTTCGCACATTCGTTCAGTGACAACTCCTTATATTGTTAACCACAGTACTTTGAATATTCAGACTGAAATGACATGCAAGTATGACTTCAAAACAACATTAGCACTATTTAATTGACTGTAAACAATGGTGTACTTTGATAGTCATTGGCTCCTAATATGATTTCACTATTTAGAATACGCAATGAATACTTTTCTGAAATTATATTATTAATAAGAAAGTCTGAATATGTGAATATAAAACCAACTTTACCTCAATCAGTACTGCACTGTATATTTCATTCAGTATTATAACGTTCCTGCATTGGATATTGTGCTACTCTGTGCTGTATAATATTATTTTCATTCGGCTTCTTCCTTCTTTAAAATAAAAAAACACCATCAGTCTACGGCCATTTCAGACGCTCATCGTTTCATTAGTGAAGTTTGAACAGGTAAACTTACCTTTGGAAGACATTGTTTACTTCACAGAACTGATTCACCTGTTGACAGCTAACGGTTTGTAGCTCACAAACTACCACAAAATCAGTTCACTTCCATTTCCTTCATGTCCACATAGATTTTATTCATCACAACGCTGTGGTTTATTGTCAAACAGAGTATAATGTTTAGTTTTTGTCGTTGTTGTGCGAGTTTTGCAGGGATGTGAGCTCGTTGTGTTCGTGATAAGCCGCTCTGCTCGCGCTACAGAGACCGCCGAGACGTGTTTGAACGGCATGACGACACAAGACGTACGTCACATGGACAAAAAAGAAAATTAACGATAATTGTAATTTATTCTATTTTATATAATTTATAAGCATATTTGTATTATCATGGTGACGTTTCGTGTAGATAAATACAAACTGACCGCTGATATTTTTAATTGTGGACACAATAAGCATATATCACAGCGAAGCATTAGAAAATAATGCAAAGATAACTTTTTTTAACTTATTTACGTTTTTAGATAAATTAATTTATTGTACATCTTTGATGTTCTTTGTATATTTACATATCATGATCCGAATTTTCTTTAAAAATTATTCACTGTTGTACATTTAATCTGATAAATGATTATAAGGTATATAGTAACTATATTATGATATTGCTGATTACTAGTCACAAATGGTTCTAAAGTAATTTCGCGATAATATATATATTTCAGATCATCGTCTGCAAACGCGTTTCTCTGGTTTGTTGTTATTGGGCTTCCGTAGGGCTGCATGGGTCCCATAGTGACGAACACAGCAACAGACGCTTTTTCAAGGCAAAAACATCCGCTTTATATGCTAGTCATTACTCATATTTTACATGACTTACAACTAAAACGGTAAAGGTTTTGTTTTATTCCTCAATTATCAGCATTTAGTAGTTAATTTTTGCCGGAAGACAAAAAACGATGCTTAAGCTACTTATCATGCTAGCTTTAACTTCTGTGGCTAACTATATTTTCCAGTGAAGATGAATATTTGCATATATGAATGCATAATGATGGCTTTTATTGAAGGAAATGTGTGACCACTCGCTTTCAGTTTGAGTATTAAATATCTGTGCATGAATAATGTAATTGCATTACGTTTTTAATGAAATGTGTATTTATTCTCCTTGTCTAATAGGTGACAGTTGTGTGTTTACTGGATTAAAAGACAGCAATCATGTCTTTTAGAGATTTGAGAAGTAAGTGACCCCAAACCCATCAACTGCTGTAAGATTTACAACAGGAACTAGTTTTACTATGTGCTCTTTAAGCATCTAGTGGTTTGTGTTTATGTAATTATTATATGTCAGCAAAAAATGTAATATCCCCCTACTGCATGCTTGGAAGGAGGTCATTTGTGATGTTCACATCAAATTAAAGCTACAGAAGTGAATTTAAATTAACTTGAATGTTTGAAGGATAACGATTTTAAATGACATATAATGACATATTTTTGGGCCGTAAATATTTTTAGATGTCATCAGCTAGGGCTGCACAAAATTGGAAAAATCTAACATTGCAATAATTTATCCTTCTGTGATATGTATCGCAATATGAATACAATTTGACCTGATGGCTTATGTAGTGGTATTTGGAAATAATTTATTAATTTTAGATTGATTGGTATGATTACGTAGGGGCAAAAATGTATACATATTGATACAGAAATTAAATAATCAAATAAATAATAAAAATAACACTGAACAGAATAAATAATTCAGCAAAATTCATGTGTCCTGAACTGTGATGTTATTGCATATCCTGCAATGTGACTATTGCGGATGTGCACATTGCGAAATCAAATAGGAACACAATCAGGACAGATTCTAATGTACAGAAATGAAAATACGCTGAATTAGTTATTGTTTTGATGCTTTATAATAGCTTTTCATCTTTTATCCATGTGTAGATTTTACAGAGATGATGCGAGCGCTTGGCTACCCTCGTCTCATTTCCATGGAAAACTTCAGATCTCCAAACTTCCCTTTAGTAGCTGAGATTCTCATCTGGCTTGTCAAGAGGTAATAGAAATGGGTGTGTTTTAAAAATAAGTAAGCTGGGAGGAGAGCTGGTATGTGAGATGTGTGTTAAAGGCACAGTTCACTTAACAGTGTATTGGAAGGTTTGGTGTAAAAAAAGGCCTGAAAATAATTGATGATTTATATAGACAGAGTGCACTGTATTCATTTCAGCAGTTGAAAGACAAGTTTAAATTATTAGATAAAGGGGATTTCTAGAAATATATACAATTGCAATCAGAATTATCAACCCCCCTGAATTTCTAGCCCCCTGTTTATTTTTTTCCCAGTTTTTGTTTAACAGAGAGAAGATTTCTTTCAACACATTTCTAAACATAATAGTTTTAATAACTCATTTCTAATAACTGATTTATTTTCTCTTTGCCGCGATGACAGTAAATAATATTTTACTAGATGTTTTTCAAGACACTTCTATACAGCTTAAAGTGACATTTAAAGGCTTAACTAGGTTAATTAGGTTAACAAGGTAGGTTAGGGTAAATAGGCAAGTTATAGTATAACGATGGTTTGTTCTGTAGACTATCGAAAACAAAAATAGCTTAAAGGGGCTAATATCATTGACCTTAAAATGGTTTTTAAAAAAATTTAAAAACTGCTTTTATTGTAGCCAAAATAAAGCAAATAAGACTTTCTCCAGAAGAAAAAATATGATCAGACATACTGTGAAAATTTCCTTGCTCTGTTAAACATCATTTGGGAAATATTTAAAAAAGAAAAAAAAAATCAAATGGAGTTTAATAATTCTGATTTCAACTGTACAATTGCATAGTAGTATAATATCCATGAGATACAAGGCAGGAGCAGAAGAAAGTGTTTTATTAGGGTTTCTAAATATGTCAAAGACACTGCAAACTACATCTTTTGTGTATAAGTTTGATGCAAACAACATGTATGGAAAAAGTGATAATTTAAGAATTGTTTGGGAGAAAGACTTGCAGGTGGAATTTGAGGAGGGTGAATGGGAAGCAGTAGTTTCTGGTATAGGGGGTCCTGTGAGAGATGCTAGAAGTAAACTTCTACATTACAAGATAATTATTCAATATTGCTGGACCCCAGTAAGACTGCATAGACTAGGAGTAATGAAAAATAACCACTGTTGAAAGTGTGGTCATTTTGTGGGCACCTTTTTACATTTAATGTGGAACTGTCATATTTGGTGGCTCCATTCAAGTTATTCAAAACCTTGAGAAATGGCTGGGACAACCTTTACCTTATTCACCAAGAGTTTGTCTTCTTGGTGATAAATTCACTCCATGAAAGGGAATACCTAAAGCACAGGCTGGGCTAGTTGTTGCAGGATGTATTATGGCTGTGAGACTGGCGCTGCGAAATTGGAAGAACTCAGACACTCCCTCTTTTAAGGATTAGATTGAGCTGATGACTTTTACTGCATCATATGAATGCATGTTGGCAAGACTGCAGGACTCCACCCATACTTTCAATCAGAAATGTTGTAGCTTTTTACAGTATTTGGAGAGCATGTAAACGATAAATTAAAGGGTCGTCATTTTGGCTGTCTGTTGTATTATTTAATATTTATGTTGTAATAGTTGTTTTGTTATTACTTTCATTATTATTTTATTATCATTATAATTTGTTTACATTATTTTTCTGAATGTTGATTTTGTATTGTGAATTTTATGTTGTGTGGGGTATATAAGTTAAAAATAAGAAAAGTTCAATGACAAAAAAAGGCCCAGTTCACTTAAAAAAAAAAAAAATCAATTCTGTCATCATTTACTCATCCTCCACTTTTTTCAAGCTTGTTTGAGTTTCTCTCTTCTGTTGAACCATGAAGAATGCAACAGCCATTACAGTCAATGTCTGCTTTTTTTTTTTTAGCATTCTTCATTATATATCTAAATGTGTGAGTAAATACATATTTTTGTGTGAACTGTCCCTTTAAATATATGATAAGTCCAATCATGTTCTATGTTTGGGTGACTAGAGTTTTAACATAACAAATTTTTCTTCCTCTAGATATGAGCCTCACATGGAAATTCCCAGTGATGTTGATACAGAGTCAGACAGAGTGTTTTTCATCAAAGCTGTGGCTCAATTTATGGTAAACTACAGTATATTAATATATCGAAACTGAAAACTGACACTGATTTGATTGGCTGAGATACAACTTTAAAATCTAGAATCTGAGGGTTAAAAAAAAATAAAATATTAAGAAAAAATATAAATAAATACGTCTTTATATTCATACGTCTGTATATTCATGGAATATGATCTTCACATAATATTTTCATGATTTTTGGCATAAAAGAAAAATCAGTAGATTTGACCCATACACTGTATTTTTGGTTATTCTCCTGGTAGGGCTTGTAACACTTAATAATAGATGGAAATAAATGAAAAAATACTTTCAATATAATATACTAAATACATTTTAGAATACATTATTACATTTGTTTGCCATTTTTCTAACAAAATAAGGAAATACACTGTATATGACATAGTAAAAGTGAAATTCATTGCATGTTCTCTGTTTCTGTAGGCCACTAAAGCTCACGTGAAGCTGAATCTGAAGCGTCTCTATCAGGCGGACGGCTACGCTGTAAAAGAGATGCTAAAAATCACCAGCATCCTCTATAATGCCATGAAAACCAAGGAGAATGCAGGCGGCGACCAGAACAATGATGAAAACAGCAAGTTCAAGTTTGATCTGGGCTCAAAGGTGAAGAGCCACGAAGTTTCATAACTAAATGAGTAAGTAACAGCATTTTGATAGTAATTTTGTATGTTGTGGTGATGTGTGTGGACAGATTGCTGATTTAAAGCTGGCCCGTCAATTGGGCTCGGAGATTACAGCAAAGGGAGCAGCTCTGTTTGACCTGCTGGGGCAAGAAGAAGACCTGCGAGAGAGCAGGACGGCTGCAATTGCGCGCCCGCTAGAGATCACAGAGACAGAGAGAGCCATGAGAGCAGCAGTCAAAGACGTTACGGTAAAACAGATGTTTTTGTTTTTGCAATTGTGGAGAAAAATTAGAAAAATGTATATTTATCGGCTATTATCGGTTACCGGTATCTGTCAAAACTTCCATATCGGTATATGAATTTTTTGAGAGATACTAATAACCGATAATAGCTGTATACATGTGTAAGATGTATATTTATCGGCTAATATATCGTCTATTATCGGTTACCAGTATCTGTCAAAACTTCCATATCGGTATGTGACATTTTTGAGAGATACCAATAACTGATAATAGCCGTATACATGTGTAGAATGTATATTTATTGGCTAATATATCATCTGTTATCGGTATCTGTCAAAACTTCCATATCGGTATATGAATTTTTTGAGAGATACCAATAACCGATAATAGCCGTATACATGTGTAAGATGTATATTTATCGGCTAATATATCGTCTATTATCGGTTACCGGTATCTGTCAAAACTTCCATATCGGTATGTGAAAATTTTGAGAGATACCAATAACTGATAATAGCCGTATACATGTGTAAGATGTATATTTATCGGCTAATATATAATCTGTTATCGGTATCTGTCAAAACTTCCATATGGAATTTAACCAATAACCGATAATAGTCGATAAATATACATTTTTCTCATTTTTCTGAATGATCATAAAAACAAAAGGCAAACACTTACAGTGAACAACTTAATTTCATATTAAAATCTTAAGAAAACTTTGAACTGATCTGCTAACTGTATTAATATACTAATAATTACTATTCTTTTCTATGGTCAGTTTTCTTTTATATAAATAAAATCTACTCCCTGACCTAAAAAATGCATGATTAAAGCAACCAAGTCAGTGAACATGAACCAAAATCAAAATATGGATAAAATAATAAATAAGTGGCAGGCAATTTTGTTATCAGATTGATAACAATACTATCAAAAATATCATATATCTGCCAACATCGATATGGTCACAGATATATTGAGCATTCCTAATCATTGCTTTAGTATAGTCGATAATTTATAATATTTGTTTACGTTTAGGGTTTAAACTTTTATACAAGTTCATTAGGTTTTTTTTTGATCAGAAGTCTTTTCTTTTTACTTCAAAATGATTAGGATTTTATTAATCATGATTATATATATATATATATATATATATATATATATATATATATATATATTTTTTTTTTTTTTTTTTTTTTTTTTTTTTTTTTTGCTGATTCAACCTTTTTAAAATATAGTCATATTTGTATGTTTTCCAAGACTGTGGAAATTTTTGTTGCCAAAAAAAAACAAATACAAATATAAACAGACGTACCGATATGGAATTTTCAAAAGATAACCGATAATAGCTGATATATTAGCCTATAAATATACATTTTTATTCATGATTGCAGTAACAAAAGGCATTACGGTGACTTTACAGTACTTTATTTTAAAATGTTAACTTTAGACAGGTTTGGACTGATCTCTGAACTTTATTAATCAACTTTTCTTTTCTATGGTCAACTTTTTTTATACATATAAAATCTACTGCCTGACCTAAACAAATGCATGAATAAAGCAACCAAGTCATTGAACATTAACCAAAATCAAAATGTAAGTAAAATAACAGCAAGCATAATTTAGCGGCTTAAAGATGTTCCCTAAACAGATCATAAGATCCAGTTCTTTAGTATAGTGCTTTAATTATAATATTCGCATATGTTTAGGGTTTAAACTTTTATACAAGTTCATTTACTGTTTTAATCGGTTGTGTTTTTAATGACTTTTTAAGTTCTTTCCTTTTACTTTGAAATAATTAGGATTTTAAAGGGACTAAGCCGAAAAGAAAATTAATGAATGAATGATTAGGATTTTATTGATCAAGATTTTTATTTTATTTTTTGCTGAATCAACCTTTTTAAAATATTGTCAGATTATCATGTTTTTCAAGACTGTGGAAATGCTGGTATTTAAATAAACATGGTAGATACCAAAAATAAAAAGACAAACATGATGAACAGACGCACCGATATGGAATTTGCAACAGATACCGATAATAGCCGATATATAAGCCTATAAATATACATTTTTCTGCATGTTTGCAATAACAAAAGGCAATACAGTAAACAACTTCTTTTATTTTAAAATCTTAACTTCAGAAACTGAACTTAATTAATCAATTATTCAACTTTTTCATATAAATAAAATCTACTGCCTGAAAATGCATGAATAAAGCAACCAAGTCATTGAACATTAACCAAAATCAAAATATATGTAAAATAATAAGCAAAATTTATCAGCTTAAAGATATCGGCCTAATTTTGTTTTCGGATGAATAATGTTATCATTAAAAATAGTGTTTACTGACCGATATGGCTGCCGATATATCGTGCATCCCTAAACAGATCATAAGATCCAGTTTTCCTCACATCATTGCTTTAGTATAGTGCTTTATTTATAATATTCATTTATGGTTAGGGTTATAACTTTTATATCAGTTAATTTCCTTTTTTTAATCTGTTGTGCTTTCAATTACTTTTTAAGTTCTTTCCTTACTTAAAAATCATGATCAATAAAATCCTAATAATTTCTTTTTTTTTTTTTTTTTTTTTTTTGCTGAATTAACCTTTTTTAAATATTGTCATATTATCATGTTTTCCAACACTGGAAATGCTGGGCTTTAAATTAAAATGGTAGTTCTCAAAAATGTCAAATGAAGGGGGTCGCGCACCGGATGCGCTACACAATGCCATGCATTTTAGAATTCTAAGCATAGATTTCTATCAGTGTATGCACACCGGTGCTGCAAGTCAGTGGCTGTCCACGGCGTCCAGCTACAACTCAGGACACTGTTCATATTTCTGCCGCTCCACAGAGTGCTATCTGAATAGTTTCATTTTAAATAACCTGTGAATGTGCACAGCTGGTGTGCGATACTTCCAACTGTCATGTGCGGTGTGAGACCCCCTTTAGATCTTATTTTAATTCTTGTTTTGTTTGAAAAGAAAGTCTAAAGTCTTCTTGTCCCTAAGAAAGTCTAAACATACAAAAGTGAAAGAACTGCCTGTACTAAGTAATAACAACTAAAAGGTTTGTTATGCAAGACTCTAGAGGGCCATAAAAACTCGACGTCACTTTGTGATTCAGGTCAGTTATTGAAAAATATGATTTTAGCACATTCAGTGAGCAGCTCGCTTGAATTATTTACCAAGCTAAAGAGTACGAGAAGATGGAGAATGCATGTGGAGGATTGTGATGTTTTTGTGGGCCATGTGTGTTTGTCTGGGTTTAGGAGAGCATACAAATGACTAAAGATCTGCTCAACAACGTGTCATCAGATGAGGCCAGTCTGGAAGCCAAAATCGAGAAGAAGAAACAAGACCTGGAGAGAAACCAGAAACGTTTGCAAACCCTACAAAGCGTGCGGTGAGCTGTCTGATATTAAGTTTATTTGAATTGCAAGGAAAGAAATGAGTTTGATTTTATTTCTTTTAGTTAATGATAAAACAGATGTATTAAATATATTCATGAATAAAAAAATGATGCCTTGCCAACTAGCAAAATTTATTTGTTTCTGTTTGTTTCAGTATTTAGTTAAAGGGCACCTATGGTGAAAAATCTAGCTGTTTAGACAGACATATGTGTAGGTATAGTGTATAGACTGTCATATTGTGGTGATATTAGCACACTCAGTCTTTTTTTTTTTTCAATTTAACAACATAAAAACGGTGGACCAATCGGAGCGGTTTTGAGATCGATCGCAACTTTACGTAGGAGTGCGGTCCCCCCGCCCACCAATATTGATTGACAGGCGCGCATTACCATATGCTCAGTTTGTTTTCACGTCCGCCATTTTCAGCGTGTGAGTCAAAGCGACGTCACCAAAGAAACACCCTTGCTCTATTTTTAGATCATGTAAGGCTCATTGGGCTCAACATTCACCACGTTATCGCTCTCCTCGTCGCCAGTGTTTGTGAGTTTTGGAGGGTTTGCATACATGTGTACTTTTCATTGCGTCTTCCTTAAACATCAGCGGTTTGCATTTCCCGCGGTCACAGAAGCTTCCTGTCATCTTAACTAGGTGCAGCTGGAAAGTGCGAGCGCGTTGCCTCATGTGCGCGTCCCTCCATTGGAAATAACAAACTAACGACGCGCAGCGCCATGCATTTCACGGTGTCGCGGATGAAAGTGAGTACCGGGAGAGAGGGGGTGCGTGTCGCAGATGAAAGTGAGGACCGGGGGGGGGTTTGCTCACTATTCTGCCTTACTATTCATTTTAAATAACATGCGAATGTGCGCGTCTGGTGTGCCGTGTCGTGGCTCTGAGCGGCGCATCCGGTGTATGCCGCCCTTTAGTTATAGCCTCAAGCAGGTCGTACACCAGAAGTGCCGCTCGGCGACACGCAGCGTCGCGCCACGCAGCGGCATGCATTTATAAATTCTAAACACAAGTTTCTATCGGGACACACACCGGCGCCGCAAGTCTCGGTGCACAAGCTCGGAGCTTTAAACTAGCACACAATTGGCTGTAAAACTATACAAAGACACAAATGATTTTGTAGTCTCTGCTTGGTCTGTGTCCGAGTCGTACATGTACAGCTGAATGCTGCTCCTCTCACTCATGTTGCTTCTCTCTGTCTGTTGCCATATGGAGCTCTTTGCTCCGCCCCCTTGTTAAGTTGGGCGGCACGCCCCTAAAACAGCGAACTGTGTACACGCCCGCAAAATGGCACTTTTAACACATCATAATAAAAAAATCTGAATTGTGTTTTGAACTGAACCTAAACTGGCACACTCAGAAGAACCATAATATTAATATTACATCTTAAAAAAGGATTAAAATAGGTGCCCTTTAAGTATTTAGTATTAGTATTAAAACTAAATGTAAAAAATGCTTTTTTACATAATTAAATTGCTTTCAGTCAATTGATTTAATTTCATTTGGGATTTCCAACTATGATTTAATTTTTTTTTAAATTAATTTAGGTTTTGTTATTGATAGTAACTCTATTATAAAATAACTTTAATAACTTTATTATGTAGCCCAGCATTTATGGATGAATATGAGAAGATCGAGGAGGACTTGGAGAAACAGTACCAGACGTATGTGGAGAAATATCGTAACCTGAGCTTCCTGGAGCAGCAGCTGGACGACTATCACAGAGTGGAGCAGGAGCGATTCGAGGTACAAACACAGCTCAACTCCTCTCTGGTGCTCCACTGAGGCCTGCAACTCAACATTTCATTCAAAACACTAAAACACAAGAGAATTTTATGATCTCCTATGAACAATTCACCTCAGTAATTACATTTATAAAATATATCCTTATGCATTCCTGATGAATCCTTTTGCTTTTTCTTCCAGGAAGCAGAAATGGCAATGAAAATGAGGCAAAACAAATTAAAGGAGGAGGAGAAGAGACTCATGAGGAGTGGAGGTGAGGCGAACACACATTTAAGCTCTCGTGTGCGATATTTATCCTCTATGATAATACGCTGATCGTTGTTTGAACATCGAGCAGGCTGACATTATGGAGTATGTCATTCATAAAAACAACAAAACAAATAAAATCACTTCTTGAGATACCAAAAGCATTGATGAAGCCTGTTAGCATGAGCCTATAATTCAAGTTATGACAGCACAAAATGTTCCTTTTTGGATTTGGGCTATTATATTTATGAGACATGGTATATAGTTCAGTATTATTATATGAGCAAGAGTGATCTCTTGCTTTAATACTAAAGTTCAGCAAACAAGTTAATATTAAAGAAACACTTCACTTTTTTGGATTTACGCTTATTTTACAGCTCCCCTAGAGTTAAACAGTTAAGCGTTACCATTTCTGAATCCATTCAGCTTATCTCTGGGTCTGGCAGGAGCACTTTTAGCTTAGCTTAGCATAAATCATTGAATCCGATTAGACCATTAGCATCTCGTAAAAAAAAAAAAAAGTTTCAATA
This sequence comes from Danio kyathit, assembly GCA_903798195.1. Lineage (NCBI taxonomy): Eukaryota > Metazoa > Chordata > Actinopteri > Cypriniformes > Danionidae > Danio > Danio kyathit. The sequence continues at coordinate 42,855,701 of LR812542.1, read as the reverse complement.
ATTTTCAAATTAAAAAACTTGACTCTAAAACAGTGGCGGCTGGTGTTAAAAAATGTGGGGAGGGCGCATACACCAGAAAAAAAATCTAACTGTTGGTAAAGTAAGAGTGTAAAAGCCATTTTTCAGGTGATGTATCAAAAAACTAAAATATGATTAAAGCATACTATAAATGCAGCACAAATCAGTTCATTTTAGTTCAATTTGGGTTTATTATCAGTAATGAAGTAATCAAGATAATCAGTACACACACACACACACACACACACACACACGCAAACAAATGTTGCCTAATCACTGGCCAGTAGCACTACTTGAAAATAAATTTTGCTCTCCTTTTTTTCTGGCTTGAAAATTTCTCAATAACCTTTTGGTTAAAGTCAGTCATCTCAGTCACCAGTCTCTTCTCTATTGACAGCATGGCCAATGCATTCAGCCTCTCTTGCGTCATGCTGTTTGAAACAGCAAACACGGAAATAGTAAAAGGCATGACTTACATCATAACCTGGCAGCCAACTCCGTTTGTCATGACAAGTGCTGGAAAAGCCCCGAATATTCGTGCGCTCGCCATCACTTGACTACTGGTGAATTTGCAAGGAAGGTCGATCTGGTCCAAGCTCCTTCATTCTTTTTTTTCTTCATCCAAACGCCTTGTGAACGGATATCTTTGCAGAGATACAACGGAACTTTCCTTCATCTCGAGAAATTGCATTCTAAGCTCTTTGGTGAGAACGGTCCAATCACATAAGGCCAATCATATAAAAACAAATATGATTCGTTCTAACAACAAAAATGGGAGGGTTCGGGGCGCAGAGCGCTGCGCCTCAAAGACAATTTAAAACCGGCCAATTAGAGCTTATTGTCATATCACGTGCATTGCAAAAGTTCGTGTACCTACATAGACACACATTAGTCCGGCGCCCCGCACACATATGAAAAAATATTGTTCATACATTTTTTTTTCAATAAATGTTAGTATGACTACAATAAATGTTAGAATGTTATAATTAAATCTATTTATTTAGTTAATATCTGTGATAATAAACATTGACATATTAAAGGGGTCTAACTTGAAGGGGGGGGGGGGCGGCGCCCCAGCGCCCTCTATTGACCAGCCACCACTGCTCTAAAACAGACGAAAATGACTGCAGCGATGATATGGAGCTCCTGAAAATAGACCCCAGCTAGTAAGTAGGTAACATCGGAGCGTAATTGTGTAATATCATTGCTGATATTACATGTTTTGATATTACAAGTTCCTTGATTTTATTACACCAGAATGAGAGTATAGTTCCTAGCCATATCAGCCTAAAAAAAACTTTTAATTTTCTGTCGGTCTTAACACAATATGTAACTATAGAAGAGCTTTAAATAGGAAAATTATCAAAAGCCTTTTTTTAAATTTGAGCGAGATGCTAACAATCTATGATGCTAACTATTCAATGATCTATGCTAAGCTAAGCTAACAGTATGACCTGGAGATCGGCTGAATGGATTCAAAAATGGTAAAACTCACCTGTTTAACTGCATTGTTAGATTGATTGGGTGCAGTTCAATCCCCGCCGGTCCTACGCCACCCAACCCGCTCCGAGCTGCTATCGAACCGGCGACCTTCCACATGGGAGTCGGTTGCTCTAACAAGGAGGCTAAAGACCATGGCCTCTAGCGTCTGTCGCTAGAGCACCTTTAGAGGTCAGAGGAGTGAGGTTTATCTGCACAGCACTTCACTAGCTGGCCTCCGTTACACTCACCCCCTTAAACCTCACTCCCAGTTGGGTCACGGCACCAATGTAACCCCACCGGTCCTACGCCACCCAACCCACTCAGAGCTGGTATCGAACCGGCGACCTTCCGCATGGGAGTCGGTTGATCTAACAAGGAGGCTAAAGACCATGGCCACTAGCTGGCCTCCGTTACAAGAGCATCCACTAAGCTTTCAGACATCCCTACAAATGATTGCTCCCTCAAATAGTGCACTATTTAATTGTATAGAGGGCGGTTTTGGATACAGCCTGGGACTTATCCTGATCTACTGATGGTTTTAATAGGAAAACTATCGAAAACCCTTTTTTTTACATTTTTGAGCGAGATGTTAACGGTCTAATCCAATTTAGTGATCTATGCTAAGTTAAGCTAAAAGTATGACCTGGAGATCGGCTGAATGGATTCAAAAATGGTAAAACTCACCTGTTTAACTGCATTGTTAGATTGATTGTGTGCAGTTCAGAGCATCCACTAAGGTTTCAGACATCCCTAAAAATGATTGTCCCCTCAAATAGTGCACTATTTAATTGTATAGAGGGCGGTTTTGGATACAGCCTGGGACTTAACGTGATCTACTGATGGTTTTAATAGGAAAACTATCGAAAACCCTTTTTTTTATTTTTGAGCAAGATGCTAACGGTCTAATCCAATTTAATGATCTATGCTAAGCTAAGCTACATATATGACCTGGAGATCGGCTGAATGGATTCAAAAATGGTAAAACTCAACTCTTTAGCTGCATTGTGGGATTGATTGAGTACACTTCAGAACATCAACTAAGGTTTTGGACATCACTACAATGGTTGCTCCCTTAAATAGTGCACTATTTAAAGGTATAGTAGATGATTTCTGATACAGCCTGGGACTTATTGTCATCTGCTGATAGTTTAATTAGCAAATAGCAGAAGATCAAAAGAAAGTCTTTAATATCACTCACACAACGTTTCGACCTACAGTACATGGTCTTCATCAGGTAAAACTTTTACCTGATGAAGACCATGTAGGTCGAAACGTTGTGTGAGTGATATTAAAGACTTTTGAGAGCTAAAGTGGCAGTGTTGCTGATTTTCTTTTGATCTTCTGCTAGTGTTTGTTTTTGATCGAGCACCTGCCTCCGAGATTTTTTAGATGTGCGCACATTTCTGTTTTTTGCTTAATTAGCAAATAGGAAAATTATCAAAACCCTTTTTTTAAATTTGAGTGAGATGCTAACAGTCTAATCCATTTCAACGATCTATGCTAAGCTAAGCTAAAAGTGCGACCCGGAGATTGACTGAATGGATTCAAAAATGGTAAAACTCACCTGTTTAACTGCATTGTGGGATTGATTGGGTGCAGTTCAGAGGATCCACTAAGGTTTCAGACATCACTACAAATGGTTGCTCCCTCAAATAGTGCACTATTTAATTGTATAGAGGGCGGTTTCGGATACAGCCTGCTGCTGGTGGTTTTGATGTTATATTTATCTACCCATGACAGACTGAAACTAGTTAGATTATCAGCACAAAAACCCACTCACCAAAATACTGTTGAATTACCATTATCGAAAAAAGAAAATACCCAAATATTTCCGTCAAATTTGTACACCCCTGCTTACAAGTGAATTTCTTCAGTAGCCAGAGATGAAGACTCGGACGTGGACATACCAGAGGATGAAGGCTCTGACAGCGACATAGATGACGGACAGCAGGCCAGACCGCACCACCCTCGACACGTACAAATATCAGGTGACCGCAACGTAATCTGCAGCTACTATCACACACATATATGACATTAGCGATATATGATTTGGGTTTGTGATGTGTGTGTGTTTCTGCTGCAGGTCGAGGTGGCGCTCGATTCATCGGCAGTATGAGAGGAGGAGACAGCGAAGAGGTGAAACTATGTGGAAATACGGCAAATTCAGAAACGCTTGTTATTAGCGACACCGGTGGCCGTTTAGTGAACCACAGGCTTGTGTACTCATAACATAAAGGAGACGATTCAATGACCAAATATACTCTAAATCAGAATTTTGAGGCTTTTCTTACTTTTGTCTCTGATATTCTTAAGAGATTATTCCTTCAATCTGTCTGTCTTTCTTCACATTTCTGTTTTTCCTCCATGATCGATCACTAGTTATCTTCTTTGATTGTGCTTTTCTTTTCTCACTGTATTGAATATTTCTCCAACTCTAATTTCAGTCACTTCATTTTTCACTCCATCTTTCTTTCTCTTTCTTCCCACTCGTTCTTCAAGCCCAAAGTAAAGGAACGAGCACGCCTATCCGGCAGTGGCCGGAAACAAAGAAAAAAAAGGTGCTGTGTATGCGTCAGTGTTATTTTAGTATTACTTTTATACAATAATAGTATTTTTTTTATTTTGAATTGGATATATTCTTATATATACAGTTGCAATCAGAATTATTCAACCCCCTGAGTTATTAGCCCCCTGTTTATTTTTTTCCCCAATTTCTGTTTAACGGAGAGACATTTTTTTCAACACATTTCTTAACATAATAGTTTTAATAACTCATCTCTAATAACTGATTTATTTGATCTTTGCCATGATGACAGTAAATAATATTTGACTAGATATTTTTCAAGACACTTCTATACAGCTTAAAGTGACATTTAAAGGCTTAACTAGGTTAATTAGGTTAACTAGGCAGGTTAGGGTAATTAGGCAAGTTATTGTATAATGATGGTTTGTTCTGTAGACTATCGAAAAAATATATAGCTTAAAGGGGCTAATAATTTTGACCTTAAAATGGGTTTTAAAAAATTAAAAACTGCTTTTATTCTAGCCGAAATAAAACAAATAAGACTTTCTCCAGAAGAAAAAATATTATCAGACATACTGTGAAAATTTCGTTGTTCTGTTAAACATCATTTGGGAAATATTTAAAAAAGAAAAAAAAATTCAAAGGGGGTTCAATAATTCTGATTGCAACTGTATTTCCATTATAGTTTTTATAATTTGTTATGTGTATACATTTTTTATTAGATTTTTTTACAGTAATTTTAGTTGTTATTTTAGTATTATTTTTTATAAAATTATAGTTATTTTATTATTTTGAATTAGATATAGTTGTATATATATATTTCCATTATAGTTTTGTATACATTTTGTTGTCTATATATATTTTTATTAGATTTTTTTTACAGTAATTTTAGTTGTTGTTTTAGTATTATTTTATACAATTGTAGTATTTTTATTATTTTGAGTTAGATATATTTTATATATATTTCCATGATAGTTTTTTATGAATTTTGTTATTTTATTATGTCTATATATAATTTTATTAGATTTATTTTCAGTAATTTTTGTTGTTGTTTTAGTATTATTTTTATACAATTATAGTATTTTTTATTATTTTGAATTAGATATTTTTATATATATTTCCGTTATAGTTTTTTTATATTGTTATTTTGTTGTGTTTATATATTTAAAAAAAATCTGTAATTTTAGTTGTTTTAGTATTATTTTATACAATACAAATAAATTAAAGTATTTTTATTATTTGGAATTATTTTAAATAAATTTGCTATGTGATATATATAGGGGTTGTCACAATACTTGAATTCGGAACCAACCGATACTGAAATTTTAAAAACGTCTATTTCCCACTAACATCTGAGCGCTGTTGAGCGCGTTCTTAAACAGCACTAATTTGCCATTGTGTTCTTATGCTCAACAGAAATTATTGTGATTGGCCGTGAAGGTCATCAGTTCACCAAACTCACCACTGTTTAGTGAGTGTAACCACAGATACAGGGACACTGGAGCATTTCAAAGTCACGTCGATTAGATGGTTTGTCTATAAGCTGACATACAAGCGATCCGCTGATGAATCGTGGCTTTAAAATGCTACAGTGTCCCTGTATCTGTAACAGCAGTGAGTTTGGTGAACTGATGACCTTTACGGCCAATCACAGTCATTTCTGTTGAGCATGTGAACACAATGGCCAATCAGTGGTGTTTAAGAACATGCTCAACAGCGCTCAAATTTTAGCGGGAAATGGACATTTGTAAAATTTCAGTGTTGATTGGTATCGTGACAACCCTAATATATATATATATATATATATATATATATATACAGTTGCAATCAGAATTATTAAACCCCTTTTGAATTTTTTTTTCTTTTTTTAATTATTTCCCAAATTATGTTTAACAGAGCAAGGACATTTTCACAGTAATAATGATAATATTTTTTCTTCTGGAGAAAGTCTTATTTGTTTTATTTCTGCTAGAATAAAAGCAGTTTTTAATTTTTTAACAACCATTTTAAGGTTAAAATTTTTAGCCCCTTTAAGCTAAATTTTTTTTTTCGATAGTCTACAGAATAAACCATCATTATACAATAACTTGCCTAATTACACTAACCTGCCTAGTTAACCTAGTAAAGTCTTTAAATGTCACTTTAAGCAGTATAGAAGTGTCTTGAAAAATATCAAGTAAAATATTATGTACTGTCATCATGGCAAAGATAAAATAAATCAGTTAATAGAAATGAGTTACTAAAACTATTATGTTTAGAAATGTGTTGAAAAAATCTTTTCTCCGTTAGACAGAAATTGGGGGAAAAAATAAACAGGGAGGCTAATAATTCAGGGGGTTAAATCATTCGGATTGCAACTGTATATATATATATATATACACATAATTTTTTATTATTGTTATTTTAATAATTTTTTATTTGCCAAAGAATCCTTCTAATTCCAGTATTTTATATTTGAATATTAACAAAACCAAAAATGGTTTTAGCTTTAATAATTGTATGTGCCTTTTTTTAATAATTCGCTTTAATTAACAATATCAAAATTGACTATGTTTACTTTGCTTGCGCATAGTGATTAGTTTTACAGTAAACAATTAACAAGTTAATCACTGAAAAAACTGTTTTGGTGATCTTTAATCAAAATCTGACCATTTACTTCTGGCAGTCCCTCTCTGATGATGTCTGTTTGATGGATTGAGTAAAGTAAAAAAAACAAAAACTATTTCACGTTTTGTCCGAGTTCAGACCTGCGAAAATATTAGATTTTTAAAAGGAGGTGTGGCATTAAACCCCACCCCTAAACCCAACCATCATAGGGGGATGAGCAAATCATACTAAATTATATAAATGAGATCAAACAAACTAGAAACTAAATCAAAAAGTTACGAATAGCCATGAGGTAGCGTTGGAAATATACGTAGCCAGCAATAAATAAAACCACGCCCCCTACTTATTATTCAATTTCAGTAGCTAAGACATCGTACTAAAATAAATGTCTCAGCAACTTCTGGTTCACGCAGAGTTTAAGCTTTAGTAATCTTAAACGTGTTAAATTTCAATATGATGTCAAAACAATGTTTCTAATTATATTTAAGCATGTTTTTTTCTATAGTTATGTTACTTGAGTTCATTTAAAACCTAATTTGAATTATTTTAGTTACATTTTAGTTAAGAATAATAACACTGGCATACATGAGTGTGAATGTCTGAACATTTTTAAAAGTAAATGATAACAATTCTGGATCCATTGACTGTCCACTGACCTGTGTGTATGTGTTTTCTGATGTATAATTCTCTGACATGCTTTGTTCTGCAGTCAGAGGACAGTGAGATTGACGTAGACGATGACGACGATGAGGAAGACGGTGAGGAAGATGAAGAGGAAAACGAAGATCTGGATGAAGATAATGACAGTCTGGAGGGATCATCTGCCAAACCCGGACGCACAAACCAATCCCTGCACCCACAAATCCTTGAGGAGAGCGATAATGATTTTTAAAATCATCAAAAAGTGAATACATCAAGACTTAAAATATGCTCATTAAAATATTCATGAATTAATTCTTATGTAAATTGCTGCATTGAAAAGAAAAAATGTATGTAAATATGCATCTATATCTCATTTGTATTCCTGTTAAATCTTTGTATTCATTTGTGTGAAAGTTTGACACGGTTGTTGTTTGACCAAAAATGTTTTATTAAGGCTGTCAGTAATGTTATATAAAATATATTACATTTAACACTTATTTTAATACATAAACGTCACAAATATATACACGAACAAGGCTGTGAATAAACATGTGTCTTAATGTGTGTTGTTGAGAGTTTGTACACATGTTAAATGTCCACCACACAGTCTGGAGCTCCGGCTTTTATGGCGTCCGACACGACTTTTGCTCCTGATTCACCGATGCCATTACCCTGAAGACTGAAGCAGAAACATCACACATGATGGTAAGATTGTATCAGCTGAGCGCCACTGATTCATTTTAAGCGCTATGTTTAAGTGTCGGTAGTGTTTAAGTGTCGGTAGTGCAAAATCATGCAAGCAACATGATAAAACATGTCAGCAAACATGCTATCAAATGTGCTGAAACATGTTAGCACTATTACAATGTTAGGAATGTCCTAACTATGTGATATAGCATACTAGCAGTGTGATAAACCATGCTAGAAACATAATACCTATTATATATAGAACATCAAACAGTATACTTATTGTAGAAATGTGCTAATATGGTAAAACATTGTAGCAGTGTGTTAAGACATGCTAGAAACAGGATATGGACATGCTAAAACTTGCGACCAGTCTATTAAATCAGAAAACTGGCTTCCTACGTGATAAACATGCTTATATATTATTAAAAAAAGCCATAAAATTGTTAGCATGTTTTATCATGATTTAAAACAATGCTAGCAATGTGTTAAATTATGCTAGAATATGCTATCAGATGTGCTAAAATTTGTTAGTGGTGTAATACATTGTTAGGAGCATGGTAACTATGTGATATAGCATGCTAGCAGTAAGCATGCTACCTGTGTGATCTAATATTACATGCAAACAGTATACTCACAGTAGAAACACGATTGGCATTATAGGAGTGTGTTAAAACATGCTAGAAACGTGATAGCAACCTGCTAATATGTGTTAAACATGCTAATACCATGTTATATCATGCTAGAAACATGATAAAATTGTTAGTGTTGTTTTAAAACATGCTAACAATGCTAGAAAACACTATCAAATGTGCTAAAACATGTTAGCGGTGTAATACAATGCTAGGATCGTAGCACTGTGTGTTACACCATGCTAGCGGTGTGTTAAAACGTGCTAGAAACAGGATAGCAACCTGCTAAAATGTGTTAACTATGAGATAAACATGCTAATATTGTGTTACATCATGCTAGAAACATGATTACAAGTGTTAAAAATGTTAGCCTTATTTTAATTCATGATAGAAACATGGTAAAACATGCTAGCAATCTGTTAAATCATGCTAGAAAATGCTATCAAATGTGTTAAAACATGTTAGAGGTGTAACACAATGTTAGGAGCATGCTAACTATGTGATATAGCATGCTAGCACTGTGTTAAACTATGCTATAAACATGATACCTTTGTGATGTTACATGCAAACAGTATACTTAAAGTAGAAACATGCTTGTATGATAAAAACATGCAATGTGTAAAATCATGCTAGAAAATGCTATCAAATGTGCTAAAACATGCTAGCAGTGTGTTAAACAATACTATAAACATGCTACCTGTGATGTATTACATGCAAAGAGTATACTCAAAGTAGAAACATGCGTATATGATAAAACAAGCTAGCAATGTGTTAAATCATGCTAGAAATTGCTAATAAATGTGCTAAAACATGTTAGCAGCGTATTAAACAATACTATAAACATGCTACCTGTTATGTATTACATGCAAAGAGTATACTTACAGTAGAAACATGCTTAGCATTTTAGCAGTGTGATAAACATGCTAGAAAAGGGATAGCAACCTGCTAAAATGTGTTAAACTATGAGATAAACAAGCTAACATTGTATTACATCGTGCTAGAAACATTATAACGTGCTAAAATTGTTAGCATTGTTTTAAATCATGATAACATGGTAAAACATGCTAGCAATGTGTTAAATCATGCTGTAAAATGCTATCAAATGTGCTAAAACATGTTAGCGGTGTAACAATGTTCAGAGCATGCTAACTGTGTGATTTAGCATGCCAGGAGTGTTTTAAACTATGCTATAAACATGCTAGCTATGTGATGTTGTATGCAAACAGTATACTCACAGTAGAAACATGCTTAGCATTTTAACACTGTGTTAAAACGTGCTAGAAACAGGATCGAAACCTGCAAAAATTTTGCTAAACTATGAGATAAACATGCTAACATTGCATTACATCGTGCTAAAAACACGATAATGTGCTAAATTTGTTAGCATTGTTTTAAACCATGATAAAAACATAGTAAAACATGCTAGTAATGTGTAAAAATCATGCTAGAAAATTCTATTAAATGTGCTAAAACAAAGCGGTGTAACACAATGTTAGGAGCATGCTACCTATGTGATATAGCATGCTAGGAGTGTTTTAAACTATGCTATAAACATGCTAGCTATGTGATGTTGTATGCAAACAGTATACTCACAGTAGAAACATGCTTAGCATTCTAGCAGCGTGTTAGAACCTGCTAGAAACAGGATAGCAACCTGCTAAAATTTGCTAAACTATGAGATAAACATGCTAACACTGTTACGTCGTGCAAAAAACATGATAACAATGTGTTAAAAATGTTAGCATTGTTTTAAATCATTGTTTGTTTTTTTATATATAACACTAACAAACACACACACACACACACACACACACACACACACAGATAAATATTGCACAATCACACTCATGTCCCATTCACAGTAAAATCTCATTCGTAACACCCAGTGCATATTATTCACCACATGTGCCATGCATTCGAGACGGAACCTCTCACACACAGTCGGCGGTTCACACATCGACCCACACACACACACTCACTTTATGTAGGTGAGCTGATGGTTTCCTCTCAGTGCAGTTGCAATGAAGATCGCTCCATCCATCCCCAGACTATTCTCCTGCAGACTGCAAACAAGCACAGTTTCCCTGTTTATGTATGTCACAATTTTACCATTTATGTTTTATTTGAGCTATAGAAATACAAGCTACTTTTACAAATATAAAGTCATGGCAACATTTATTTGCATGACATTTTTTTAACATTACTATTTGTTGGGTCAGTAAAGCAAAATGTAATACTTTATTAGGTAAGTACGCATTAACTTAATCAAAACTGACAGTAAAGACATCCTTTAAAAACTTTGATATTTCAAATAAACACTTCTTTTGGACATTCTATTCAATAAACAATTTGAGTGATTTCCACTAAAATATTACTGTGTCTGTCTGTAGACATACTTCAGACTTCTCAAACTCCTGTTGGTCTTCAGAGCGCTAGAAAATGCCTTCGCTCCCTCCATCCCAATGGAGTTTCCACGCAAACTAAAACAAAAAAAGAAGCATTGATACAGGAAGAGGATACAGGTACTTGACTGGCCTGCATGCAGTCCCGACCTGTCTCCGATAGAGAATGTGTGGTGTATTTTGATGCGCAAAATGCGACAACAAAGACCCTGTACTGTTGCCCACTTTAAGACTTGAAGAATGGGACAAAATTACACTTCATCACTTGGTGTCTTCAGTCCCTAGATGTCTTTTAAGTGTTGTGAAAAGGAATGGCAACATTACAAAGTGGTAAATGCTTTACTGTCGCAACTTTTTTTGAAATGTGTTGCATTTTGGAAAAAAAAAACTATAAAAATCATGAGGAACACATCAAATAATGTTTGCTGTATTGTCTGCATTGAAATGCAAGTCAAAGTACATTTAGAAATCACTACTTTCTGTTGCATTTTCCATACTGTCCCAACATTCTCTGATTTGGGGTTGTATAATATTAAGCAATTATTGTATTATACACTGATAATCTTCTTTTCTTTTATTCATTTTCTTTTTTAGCTTAGTCCCTTTATTAATCCGGGGTCGTCACAGCGGAATGAACCGCCAACTTATCCAGCACATTTGTTTTTACGCAGCGGATGCCCTTCCAGCCACAACCCATCTCTGGGAAACATCCATACACACACTCATTCACACTCATACACTACGGACAATTTAGCCTACCCAATTCACCTGTACCGCATGTCTTTGGACTGTGGGGAAAACCGGAGCACCCGGAGGAAACCCACGCAAACGCAGGGAGAACATGCAAACTCCATACAGAAACGCCAACTGCCCCACCCGAGGCTCAAACCAGCGACCTTCTTGCTGTGAGGCGACAGCACTACCTTCTGCGCCACTGCGTCGCCCACTGATAATCAGTAATGTTTTTTGATTTCTGAAGGATCATGTGACACTGAAAACTGAGTAATGATACTGAAAATCCAACATTTCATAACAGTAACAAAATAGAAACGGTTATAAATGAAACAGAAAAATGTTATTTGAAACTGTGACATTTCATTAATAATTCCTTACATTTATATATTTGGACACTCAAAGCGCTTTACACATTTTTGGGGAGGATCTCCTCATCCACCACCTGTGTGCAGCATCCACCTGGAGGTGGGCAGCCATATTGAGCCAGACCGCACACCAGCTGATTGGTGGAGAGGAGATAGAGTGATGAAGCCAACTATAATATGGAGGCCACAGAGAGTCAGGACCTCAGGTTAACATCTCATCCGAAAGACGGCGCTCACTGAGCTGTATAGAGTCCCCATCAATATACTGGGGCATTAGGACCCACACAGACCACAGGTTGAGCGCCCTCTGCTGGTCTCACTAACACCACTTCCGGCAGCAACCTAGCTTTCCCATGTGGTCTTCCATCCAGGTACTGACCGGGCGCAGCCCTGCTTCGCTTCAATAATACTGTTTTAATGATACTGTTTTACTTTTTTGATCAACATTTGTGAGCACAGACCCAAATTTATGAATGTCACTGTGTATACTATACTATATGTAGGTATATTTTTACCAAATGTAGACTTACTCTAGTGTATGAAGGGTTTTGTTGACCACCATAGCATCAGCTAATGCAACTGCTCCGGATTTACCCGCTGAAACACCCTGAAGGCTATAAAACACACACACACATGGTCAGATACAACCAGCTTTAGCAAATAATCACAAAATAATGAGAAAAAATGAAATGTGAGACTCACTAAAGCACAGTGAGAGAAGAGTTTGACACGAGAGCAGCAGCCAGAGCGATGACACCATTATCACCCAGAGCATTTTCCTGAAGACTAACACAGAAAAGCACTGCATCACAAATACAACACAACACAACACAAATATCTAATGTTTTAGCACAATTCTAGCATGTTTTCATGGATTGCTAGCCTGTTTAAAGCATGTTGAAGCACAATGTCAGCAATTTATTGAATTTAGATGTAGAAGTGATCAAGGCAGTAATGATGAAAGTCAAACTGAGCATTAGAATATTAGAGAAAATGCTGATGAAGTGTGTTAGCATGATTTAAGATTTTAGAGACATGTTAACAACATGTTAAAGCATGCCTAAAGTACTTAATGCTAATAACGTGTTAAAACATGTTAACAAGGTTTAGTCTTACAAGAAACATTCTATCAACATGCTAAAACACACTAGCATTGTGCTTCAACATGCTATAAACATGTTAGCAACCTGTGAAAACATGCTAGAATTGTGCTAAAACATGCTACAAGCTTATCTGCTAAAGCATACAACCTAATCATGGTAGTAACATGTTAACATAATTTCAAAACATGCTGGTAATGTGCAAAATATTGCTTGGGATGTGTTAAAGATGTTACGGGTTAAATCTTAATAGAAACACATTAGTAATATGCTAACCTGTTAAAACATGGTGTCAATGTGCACCTTGGGTACGATGTGTTAAAACGTGTTAAATCTTAATAGAAACATGCAAGCAGCCTGCTACAACATTCTAGTATTGCTATATGTTAACAAGGTTTAGTCTTACAAGAAACATTCGATCAACATGCTAAAATATACTCGCATTGTGCTTCAACATGCTATAAACATGTTAAAGCATGTGAAAACATGCTAGAATTGTGCTAAAACGTGCTACAAGCTAATCTGCTAAAGCATACAACCTAATCATGCTAGTAACATGTTAACATAATATCAAAACATGCTGGTAATGTGCAAAATCTTGCTAACGATGTGTTAAAGATGTTACGGGTTAAATCTTAATAGAAACACAATAGTAATATGCTAACATGTTAAAACATGGTGTCAATGTGCACCTTGGGTACGATGTGTTAAAACGTGTTAAATCTTAATAGAAACATGCAAGCAGCCTGCTACAACATTCTAGTATTGCTATATGTTAACAAGGTTTAGTCTTACAAGAAACATTCGATCAACGTGATAAACCTACTAGCATTGTGCTTCAACATGCTATAAAAATGTTAGCAACCTGTGAAAACATGTTAGAATTGTGCTAAAACATGCTACAAGCTTATCTGCAAAAGCATACAACCTAATCATGCTAGTAACATGTTAACATAATTTCAAAACATGCTGATAATGTGCAAAATCTTGCTAACGATGTGTTAAAGATGTTACGGGTTAAATCTTAATAGAAACACAATAGTAATATGCTAACATGTTAAAACATGGTGTCAATGTGCACCTTGGGTACGATGTGTTAAAACGTGTTAAATCGTAATAGAAACATGCAAGCAGCCTGCTACAACATTCTAGTATTGTTATATGTTAACAAGGTTTAGTCTTACAAGAAACATTCGATCAACGTGCTAAAATATACTAGCATTGTGCTTCAACGTGCTATAAACAAGTTAGCAACCTCTGAAAACATGCTAGAATTGTGCTAAAACATGCTACAAGCTTATCTGCTAAAGCATACAACCTAATCATGCTAGTAACATGTTAACATAATTTCAAAACATGCTGGTAATGTGCAAAATCTTGCTTGCAATGTGTTAAAGATGTTACGGGTTAAATCTTAATAGACACAATAGTAATAAGTTAACATCTTGTTAAAACATGGTGTCAATGTGCACCTTGGTTACAATGTGTTAAAGATGTTACGGGTTAAATCTGAATAGAAACACAATAGTAATATGTTAACATCGTGTTAAAACATGGTGTCAATGTGCACCTTGGTTACGATGTGTTAAAACGTGTTAAATCTTAATAGTAACATGCAAGCAGCCTGCTACAACATTCTAGTATTGTGTTAAACCATGGTAGAAACATACTAGCAATAAGCTAAAACATGCTATAGTTGTGTTAAATCTTGTTAGAAACTCGCAACATGTAATATTACATAAACCATGTGCTACAAACATGCTAAAATGTTAAATTGCAGTATACTGTGCCTGATAAAGAAACATGCTACCTAATATGTGATGAAACAATTGAAGTGTGCTAAAACAAAAACAAAAAAACAACAGCTATTGTTAGAACCACCAGTCTGTTAGGATGTTATACTAGAAACATGCTAACTGTGTGATAAAACATGCTAACAGTAGGCTAATAGCAAGCATGTTTGTTAAAACAATTTAAATCATGCAAATCATGCTAGCAATTTGCTACAACATTCTAGTACTATCGTGCTAAAGCATGCTTGAAACATTCTAGCAATAAGCAAAACATGTTGCCAATGTGCAAAATCTTGCTAACGTTGTGCTAAAACATTTTACAGGTTAAATCTTGATAGAAACACAATAGTAATGTCAACATCAAGTTAAAACATGGTGTCAAAGTGGTAACGATGTGTTAAAACATGTTAACAGTGTTAAATCTTGATAAAAACATGCAAGCAACCTGCTACAACATTCTAGTATTGTGTTAAACAATGCTAGAAACATATAGCAATAACCAAAACATGCTAGTAGTGTGCTAAATCTTGTTAGAATCTTGCAACATGTAATACTACATAAACCGTGTGCTACAAACATGCTAAAGTGGTTAAAGTATGCTATGCCTGATAAAATATGCTAGCATTGAGCCAAATCATTCTAAAAACATGTTACCTATGTGATGAAATGTTAGAAGTGTGCTAAAACAAAACAACCAGCTAGTTGTGTTAGAATGTTATACTATAAACATACTAACTGTGTGGTCAAACATGCTAACAGTAGGCTAATAGCAAAGGTGTTTGTTAAAACAATTTACCGTTGTCCTAGATCATGCTAGCAACCTGCTACAACATTTTAGTATTGTGTTAAACCATGCTAGAAACATATTAGCAATAAGCTAGCCCTGCTGAAAAAAACAGCATATGCTGGAAAGGTATGTTTTGATGCTGGTATGCTGGTCTTGCTGGTTTCAGTGCTGGTATTGTTGGTTTCGGTGCTGGTATTGTTGGTTTCAGTGCTGGTATTGCTGGTCTTGATGCTAGTTTTGCTGGTCTCAATGCTGGTCTTGCTGGTTTCAGTGCTGGTCTCAATGCTGGTCTTGCTGGCCTGAATACTGGTCCTGACAAACATTTAGACCAGCAGGACCAGCATTGAGACCAGCATGACCAGCATTAAAACCAGTAAGACCAGCATCAAGACCAGCATTGAAACCAGCAAGACCAGCATTGACACCAGCAAGACCAGCATTGAAACATACCTTCCCTGCTGAAAAATCCAGCTTAAACCAGCCTAAGCTGGTTGGCCTGTTTTTAGCTGGTCGACCAGCCTAGTTTTAGAGGGGTTTTGGCCATTTCCAGGCTGGTTTCCAGCCATTTCCAGCCTGGTCTTAGCTGGTCAGGCTAAAAAATGACCAGCTAAAACCAACTTGACCAGCCTTGTTTACGCTGGACATAGCTGGTTTTGGCTGGGCTCTCAGCCTGGCTAGGCTGGTCAAGCTGGTTTTAGCTGGTCATCTCCCAGCCTGACCAGCTAAGACCTGGCTGGAAACCAGCCTGGAAATGGCCAAAACCCCTCTAAAACCAGGCTGGTCAACCAGCTAAAACCAGCCAACCCTCCTAGGCTGGTTTAAGCTGGATTTTTCAGCAGGGTTACCAGCATTTGCTGTTTTTTTCAGCAGGGCTGCTGGCGGTGTGTTAAATAAAGTTTGAAACAAGATCAATATTACATTAACCGTTTGCTACAAACATGCTAAATGTTAACTTGCACTATAATAGCATTAAGCATGTTAATGAGGTTACGTTCTAGGAAATAACATATGCTAGCATTATACTACTGTAAGTCATTCTAGAAACATGCTATCTATGTGAGGAAATCTTAGGGTTGTGCTAAAACAAAACAACGAGTTGAAACCACCAGCGTGTTAGAATGTTATGCTAGAAATATGCTAACCGTGTGATAAACATGCTAACAGTAACAGCAAGAATAGTTATTTTGTACATTCAAAGAATTTACTATTGTCTTAAATTACATTGGAAGCATGCTAGCAACCTGCTAAAGAACCCAATCTGGCACAAAGTGGCCGAAGAGTGTATTTTACAATGAACTTCAGACATATAAGCAAAATGACAGAAACAGACTGATAAAATGAATGCTGTAGATGCTCTTACTCCAGCAGCTGAATGCAGGTGTTGCTCGAGAGAGACTCTGCTAAAGCTTTAGCAGCTCCAGCCTTCATGAAGTTCCACTGCAGACTAAACACACACACACACACACACACACACACACACACACACACACACACACACACACACACACACACACACACACACACACACACACACACACACATTGTTAGTCATCTACATGAGGAAACAAATATCTAAAAGTGAACATGACCTCACATCCAGATCACACAATGGTTTCATAACCTGGCCTATATCTTTAAGACTCTCATCAGCTTTTATTTGTGTATTCATTTAATAGTGTGTGTGTTTGTGACATATCAGGACACAACTGTGTATAATGTCATGGGTATGATACATGAGGTATTACAAGGAGATGATGGATCATAAGGACATTGCTGATGTTTCCATTTTTCAGAAGCACTTATAAATCATACAGAATGAGTATTTTTTCTGAAAGTAAAACTGCCCACAGTTTCCTGTACGGGGTAAGATTAGGTGTAGGGTTGGGGGAGAGCAATAGAAAATACAGTTTATACAGTGTTTATACAGTTTACAGTATGGAACGTCCCCACAATGTGTCAGTCTATGTTGTGTGTGTGTGCTTTCTCACTGTAAGGAGCTGATGGATCTGTTGACTCTCATGGCTTCAGCGATGGCCGTCACTCCCTCATCATGAAGGAGATTAGCAGTCAGACTGAAACACACACACACACACACGCACGCACACACGCACATTATTTGCTATTATTTGTATTATGTTATATATAAGACAAAAGTCTTGTCACCTATTCAAGTTTTAGGAACAACAAATAATAACTTGACTTCTAGTTGATCATTTGGTATCAGAGGTGGTTTATATGAAAGGCAAAGGCCTCTAGCTAACGCTTATTTGACCAAAATAAAATATGATCATGCCTTGACATTTAATGATTAAATTAGGACAGTAAGCTCTGACTTTGCTTAGACAAAAGTCTTGTCACTTAACAGAAATAATGTCCAGTATAGAATATAAAGTCATGCTGCAGTGGAGAAAGAATGAATATTGTGTCTGACTCCATCATGAGCTTGGAGGACTGCATCCATACATCTCTGCAATGACTCAAATCACTTATTAATAAAGTCATCTGGAATGGCAAAGAAAGCGTTCTTGCAGGACTCCCAGAGTTCATCAAGATACTTTGTGTTCATCTTCAATGCCTCCTCCTTCATCTTACCCCAGACATGCTCAATAATGTTCATGTCTGGTGACTGGGCTGCCCAATCCTGGAGCACCTTGACCTTCTTTGCTTTCAGGAACTTTGATGTGGAGGCTGAAGTATGAGCAGGAGCGCTATCCTGCTGAAGAATTTGCCCTCTCCAGTGGTTTGTAATGTAATGGGCAGCACAAATAACTTGATACCTCAGGCTGTTGATGTTGCCGTTCACTCTGCAGATCTCTAGCACGCCCCCATACTGAATGTAACCCCAAACCATGATTTTTCCTTCACCAAACTTGACTGATATCTGTGAGAATCTCAGGTCCATGCAGGTTCCAGTAGGTCTTCTGAAGTATTTGTGATGATTGGGATGCAGCTCAACAGATGATTCATGGGAAAATCTACCTTCTGCCACTTTTCCAAATGATCAACTAGAAGTCAAGTTATTATTTGTTGCTCTTACAACTGGAATCGACGACAAGACTTTTGTCAGGTAGAGTAGTTTTAGTGTGAATGCTTTATACACTATAAAAACAGAAACACAACGATATGTCCTCATTCAGATTAATATAAAGTGTATCTGTGTACTGTACTTACTCCAGTTCTTTTAGGCAAGTGTTGACTTTTAAGGCTTTGGCGATGTCTTTGGCACCAGCAACTCCTATTGAATTCTCCCTTAAACTAACAGCAAATAAACACACACAAAAACCTGATTATTTCTTCATCAGTTTTCACATCTGTTGAAATAGTGTGTGTTGTTCAGAGACGTACTTCAGACAGCAGAGTCCTCGGTTGGACTGCAGAGCGTGTGAGAGAGCTTTAATGCCTCTGTCGCTCACTGAGTTACTCTGAAGACTGAAACAGAAGGGGTTTTCATTCAAAAGAGTGTCTGGATGCTCTGTTTGTGATCAGTTCACTCATCTCTTGTGTTTTACCTGAGTGTGTGCAGTACATGATTGACCATAAGAGCCTGAGCCAGAGCCACTGTTCCCAGATCACCCAGATGATTGCTGGATACACTGTAAAAACATTCACACAAACACACGGCAGAAGAGTCAACCCTTTATGAGCTGAACAATTATCTACATGTTATGCACACACACATACACGCAATCACAGACACACAAACACACACAAGAAAACACAGACACAAACAAACACACACGCAATCACAAACACACATACCAACGCACATACACACACACATGCAAACACAGACACACAAACATAAACAAACACATACACATTTACACATACACACACACACATAAACGAGCACACACATATATACACATAAACACACACAAACAAATGCGCACACAGATACATACACTCACACACACGCACACAAATAAGCATACGCACATACATACACATAAAGACACAAACAAATGCACACACGCATATATACATACAAACACACACCCACAATAATATAAACATACACACAAAAATCCGCACACACACAAAAACATACGCACAAACACACACATACAATCACAGACACAAACACACACGCATACAAACACATGCACGCACACACACGCACAAATGAACATACACCCATTCATACATCTAAAGACACAAACAATTGCACACACACAACACACATATATACAGTACATACACACAAACACACACAAATAAAAACAGACACAAACACACACAAACGAGCACACACATTTATACACAAACACACACAAAAATGTGCGCGCACACACACAATCACAGACACAAACAAACACACAAACGCACAAATATCCGCATAAACACACAAAATGTGCACACACACACAGATACATACACAAACACACACAAGCAATCAGACACAAACAAACACACACACACACATGCACACACAAATGAGCACACACATACATTCACACACATATATATATATAAATATATACACACACACACACACACACACAAACAGATGTGCACACACACATATACATACACTAACACACACAAACGAGCACACACATTTATACACAAACACACACAAAAATGTGCGCGCACACACACAATCACAGACACAAACAAACACACACATACAAACACATGCACACACAAATGACCATACACACATTTATACATATATATATATATATATATATATATATATATATATATACATTTATATACAGACACAAACACACATACACACAAACAAACACACACAATCACAGACACAAACACCCACACAAACACAGGCACAGGCAATGAGTGAGGAATCAGTGAGGAACCCTCTGGTGTGGGCGTGGCCTAATTGCATCTATATATGTATTGGCTATTTCAAAAGGGGAGGGGCTACTCTATGTCCCGCCCTGATGTTTCACTTAAAATGACATCAAACACTGAACAAAACTGTTCATGTCAAGGCAGTTCAGTGGACCTTTAAAAGCTCTTACTTGAAGTCCTGTAGAGTTTGATTCTTCATGAGGCCTTCTGCGATTTTTTTCACGCCTTCTGGTCCGATACCGTTTTTCTGAACGCTGCAAAGCATGAAGAAGATCAATGTTCATGATGGTCTGTTGAAGCAGACATAAACACAGGCGCAGAAACGGACTCACTTGAGCGTGGTGAGCTTTCGGTTTGATTGAAGGACCTCAGAGAGAGATCGGGCACCTTCATCCTCAATGTGGTTATTCTGCAAACTATATGAATCAACACACACATAGGAAGTCACAGTTACACACACACACAAACGAACATTCAGTCACTCAAGCACACATATATTCTCATATACATGCACACATGCATGTACAAATAAATTAGACTTAATTGAATCCTGGTTGAACCTAGGATTCAGGAGGAACAATGCAGTTTTCGTCCGGGCCGTGGTACACTGGATCAGCTCTATACCCTCACCAGGGTGCTCGAGGGGTCATGCCCAACCAGTCCACATGTGTTTTGTGGACTTGGAGAAGGCATTTGACCGTGTCCCTTGTGGCATTCTGTGAAGGGGGCATTGGGAGTATGGGGTCAGAGGCGCTCTGTTAAAGGGACGTCTCTTCCCTGTATGAACAGAGTAGGAGTCTGGTTCGCATTGCCGGCAATAAGTCAAACTTTTTTCCAGTGCATGTTGGACTCTGGCAGGGCTGCCCTTTGCCACCAATTCTGTTCATAATTTTTATGGACAGAATTTCAAAGTGCAGCCTTGGGCTGAAGGGGGTCCGGTTTGGGGACCACAGGATCTCATCTCAGTTATTCGCAGACAATGTTGTTCTGTTGGCTTCATCGAACATGGACCTTCAACATGCACTGGGGCGGTTTGCTGCCGAGTGTGACGCGGCTGGAATGAGAATCAGCACCTCCAAGTCCGAGGCCATGGTGCTCCACTGGAAAAAGGTGGCTCCTACTCTCACCTATGGTCATGAGCTTTGGTTCATGACCGAAAGGACAAGATCTCGCATACAAGCGGCCGAAATGAGTTTCCTTCGCAGGATGGCAGGGCGCACCCTTATAGATAGGGTGAGAATCTCTGACTACTCGGGAGTAGCTCGGAGTAGAGGCGCTGCTCCTCCACATCGTGAGACGTCAGCTGAGGTGGCTCGAGCATCTATTTCGGATGCCTCCCGGACACCTACCTAGGAAGGTGTTTCAGGCATGTCCCACCGGGAGGATGCCTCGGGGAAGACCCAGGACACGCTGGAGTGACTATGTCTCTCGGCTGGCCTGGGAACGCCTCGGGATTTCCCCAGAGGAGCTGGAGGAATTGTCTGGGGAGAGGGAAGTCTGGGGTTCTCTCCTAAGACTGCTGCCCTCGTGACCCGGTCGCAGAAAATCGGTTGAAAATGAATAAGGATGAATGAATTTTATTTATTTAATTATTTATTATAAAACTATGATATAAAAAAAAACTACTTACTCTAACAATTCTATTATTTAGAGTATTTTTATTATTTTATAAAAAAAAATTTAATATATAAATTTCAAAACAGGGCAACCCAGTGGCGCAGTGGGTAGTGCTGTTGCCTCACAGCAAGAACGTCGCTGGGTCGCAGGTTCGAACCTCGGCTAGGCTGGGTCAGTTGGCGTTTCTGTGTGGAGTTTGCATGTTCTCCCTGGGTTCGCGTGGGTTTCCTCCGGGTGCTCCGGTTTCCCCCACAGTCCAAAGACATGCAGTACAGGTGAATTGGGTAAGCTAAATTGTCCATAGTGTATGAGTGTGAATGTGTGTGTGGAAGTTCCCAGAGATGGGTTGCGGCTGGAAGGGCATCCGCTGCGTAAAATCGTGCTGGATAAGTTGGCGGTTCATTCCGCTGTGGCGACCCCGCAAGGGACAAAGCCGACAAGAAAATGAATGAATGAATGAATTTCAAAACAATTATTTTATTTAGTTTTATATTTTTATAAATAAAATATTTCGTTTTATTATAATAATTATCTGTGGAGATGAGGAGGACCTGGAGGACATAGCATAAGGTCAAAAACAAGGCGGCAATCAAAAATCACAAAGTATAAAAACAACAATCAGCAACAAAGCAAGAAAACGTATGTAGCGCCCTCTTCCTATTTTATGGGAAGTGCCCTAGATTCTTATTAATTAGATCACTCTAAATTGTATTTTAATCCCAAAAATCAACTTATGACATGAAACCGATTAATATAAATAATAAACAACCAATCTGGTACAAAATTATCTTTCCAGATTTATTTAAATACAATTAAACAAACAAATGTATTCAAACAAAAGAAGCAAAGGTTTATTTCAAAATAAAGTTAACAAGACAAACACAAGTGACGGGAAACATAGACTCAGTACAGACTGGTGTATGCAAAGTGTATAAATAGTCCAGTCCAGATAATCCGAGATGACAGGATTCATCAGTGTGTAAGTGATCAGTGGTGAACGGTGAACGGTGTGTGTGAAATGGCATGCTGGGATTTGTAGTTTGTGAATGACATGTGTAGTTCACCAGCTATCTGTCAGGAATAGATCGCTGGTGATCATGACAAAAAACTACTAATACTTTAATAAAAGTCTAAAACCTCTATTATATTATAACTGTTTATCAAAATATGCTTGACTGACAGAAAGACGTCTACTTTAATAATTAAATGTAGTAAACTGGATATTAAATAATAATAATTTATGCCCAACAATGTAAAAAAATCTTGCTTTACATTTTTTGGTTGAATTTTATGAACTTTTCTAATCACCTCAACTCAAACTAATTAGAAATATTAAGTAAACTTTGTATAACTTAATTTCTTTTGTTGAAACCTGATCAACTTATTAAAATAAGATGAATATTTGTCTTGAATTTTTGTCATTACATTTTTTTACAGTGCATAAATAACAGGACTAAATACATGTATCATGAATAATTAAATTCTATTAATTAAATAACATATTTCATTATAGATTACTCACTTGACTGACACAAGGACCTGGTTCAATTTAAGGGCCTCACACAACGTCTTTGCTCCCTTGGCGCCAATATTGTTGCCCCGGAGACTAAAAAAACAAGATGAATTTGATTTCAAATCCTTCATTTGGATTGATTCATTTTGTTGATCAAGATCAAAGTCACAGCAAATTACATTTCACATTATGTTGCTTTTCTTTCCAAATATAATAAAAATTGAATATACAAGAAGTAAAAAAGTCTCTGACTCAAGTGTGGTGAGGGTTCGGTTGACGAGGAGAGCCCGACTGAGTGGTTTAACTCCTTTACTGCTTATTGAGTTATCAGCCAGACTAGAAAAGAGAGAAAAAGAGAGTTAAGTTAAAGACTTAATAAGATGTATGAGTAACGGTGTGTGTGTGTGTGTGTGTGTGTGTGTGTGTGTGTGTGTGTGTGTGTGTGTGTGTGCCTGAGAAGGTTAACATAAATAATTAAAACAGAAATGATTACTTATTTTCGTTGACCCTTTTTTTTCAAACATATTTTGTTGAGTGATAATACATACATACATACTTTAAATGATAAACATAGTGAAAGACTTTCCACATTTCTTTTAAACTTTTGCAATTATAACAAGAGAAAATGGTAAAAATGAATAGAAAAATTTCAATCAAAATAATAATGATACTATTATAGGCTGCGTCCGAAACCGCCTACTACTCAGTAGGTACTGCATTTGAATTTAAACGTACTACTCGGCCGTTAAAAAAGTACGTTCTATACAGTATGAATGTGAGCAGTATGAATGGAATTCGGACGTACTACATCCGCCATTTTGTCATGGTCACGTGACCTACCTGCGTCAGTTGCGTCGCTTCACGTCCATTCATAAATTCTCTCGCGGGGCATCATGGGATAGTGCAGCGTCCATGGAATGCGCACTTCAGAATCTCGCCGGAAGTAGTAAGTCATCCGGGTACTTCTCGCATACTGATTTTCGAATTCTAAGAATTCGGACATACTACTCGGCTCGCATACTGATTTTAGCGTACTGTATAGTATGGAAGTATGCAGTTTCGGACGCAGCCATAGACATTTTTCTTGGAACGCAAAATTACCCATTATGCTTTGCGTGTATGCGCAAGGAGAATGCTAAGAACTTCCGGTCAGCAGCTGATGCGTGTAAACAGTCACATTTGGAGAGCTTTGAAACGATAGCTTTAATCTATTTTACCTGCTTTTATCATCTTTGAACTAATAATGCTGTCAATCAGCGCCACCTCCTGGACTGATCATTTAAAAAATGTGATCTAATAGGATGGAAAACAGCTGCTGTGAGGCATTTTCACCTCGTTGACAGACGGCATCTTGTGCTGTTTAAATGAAGCCTCGTCATCGCTAAAGTCAAGTTTCTCTTTCTTTCAAATATATAACCAATCCAAACAAATAAAGTTCACCAAAATGTTTGACACACACACACACACGTAGCCTGCTGTATTGTCCAACTAACACACTGATTTAATAACTGTGACAAAGTGAAAATAAAGTGACGTTTTGAAATGAACACAAAACACAAACCGTGGTAAACACAACACACTAAATGAAACAAACGGCTCGCGACTAGAATAAACAGCAAATCAGCCAGCAGAGTATCAGTAACAGACTTTTATTGGTCATTTTTGTAAATTGCATGACTTACACACCTGTTAAGTTTCATGCCAGTAATCTGGTTTGCTCTATGATGCAGTGAAGTATTGCGTGTGTGTGTGCTGAAGAGCCGCTGAGCTAACAGCTGACAGGCCGGGGAACACACACATTGTATTTCTGACGGCAGACACGTGAACTAGGAGAACGTTTTTCTCTCGCGCTTGAACCACATCTGACAGATTATAATGGCTTTAACACACACATTTCAAAGTTGTGTGTCACAAAAACACTCCGTACTCCACTCAAAACGCTCTTGAAACCCATTTTCGGAGCGCAAATTACCAGTTGTAAACACTGTAAACGGAAGTTCGAACCATTTATCGGAAGACGCTGGTCGCTATGGTGCCCTCCATGCAGCAGCCAAGAAAAAGGTCTATAACAGTAAAAAAATTGTTAGGATGTAGTTTTTTAGATTGCAACTATGCTGTTTATTTACAAGGACAGTGCCTATTTAAATATTTATAATTTCTGAGACACAGCATGTCAGCATCAATGACTGTATAAAATATGGACGACGCGACAGCGCCATTTTCCATTAAACGTTGAGAAGGAAAAAACGCCTTGTGATGGGCACAAACTGTCGCAAAAGACTGCTGAAATTGGAGCCTGGGCATGCGCAGAAGGACTGCCTGATGAAGCCAGAGGAGGAGCTGCGGAATCGAACTTCCAACCAAACGCTTGTACATCAAATCAACCACGCCCCCCCGAACTGCTCACTTGACCGCCGGTGTCTGCACTATAACAAAGGCTCGCTAATGTACACTTTGTGTTTACATAGGAGCCTGCGTTTGCTGTTTTATCAACACAAATGGCTGTAATAACTTTAATAAAGGTAAGGTTTTATATAATGAAGATTTAATCGTGCCAGCTCCGGGCTGCAGCGCAAATTACTTGCGGGCTGATTGCGGCTCGAACACGGCAGCGTCAGCTTGCTAATGGATGCCACATCTGGCCTGATTGACTCAGGCCGGATGCCTATGGACTCACTGCCCGATTCCGAGTAGGTACAGCAGACGGAGTCGGGCCGAGGGGTAGGTCTCCGGCAGGCGAGAGTCTAGCCAGAACTGGCCTGAGTGTATTTTGTTATCTGGGTGGTTAGGCGTGTATCGGCAAACTGATAAAGCCCTTACCTTACAGAATAAACAGTGTTCCACCAGATCCTGTATGTCAGAAACTATAGTTTACTGCTGAGCAACTCATTTTATCATGGTAAAATAACACAGAAATCGAATAATAACACTTAAGTCTCCTGCCGAAGCTCCGAAGTCTGCTTTGAGAAACTGTCACGATGACACGCCCAGCATTAAATTACTGCTCAAAACATACTCTTTACAAAAATGAAGATATGCATCTATATCAGCTGATAACCAGTGCCTTAACTGACCAGAACTGTCTTTCAGAACATTTTATTGCAAGTGTAATTAATTTTTTTATTTGGTCTCATGTCTCCTTCTTTAACACGGAGGAGGCGGGCTTTATGACTTGTACTGCAGCCAGCCCCCAGGGGGCGATCTAACGGCCGAGACCTTCACTCAAAAGCTGGCTTGTGGCACACTTGGTCGGCATCCATCAGCCTGTCATACTGAGCAGAGCAAAGATGTGTCCATCCACAAGATGGCGACAGAGATCACATAATAAGCCCTTAGAGGAGAAAAACTCTAGAAAAACTAGAGGAGATGAGACTCACATATCAGGAATGTATGCATTTTGTGTTGGCCTCTCTTTGTATAACCCGGAGTTACTTTTTGGTTGGTCATCTGTTTGTTTCTAATGAGTCTCCTGTTTTCGTTACTGCAGACTAGTTCAGTAAACAGAAAGAAAGAAGAAATGCCCGCATGTGTTTAGCGTTTTTCCTAATCGCAAACACAACAGTAATCTGGTAGTGTTTGCTTTGCTTTGGCTTTTTCAGGGTTAATTATTGTGATTTCTCGATTGCAACAGAGAAATACTGGGAAATCTTTGTAGACTGATGGCATTTCATGCTGTTCAGCCTTAGGATCTTAAAATGTGAGCAAAATCACCTGTTTTGTCATCACTTTAGACATTACGCAAGAGAATCATTGAAACACTAGCTCTAAAGTGATGTTGGTGAATGAGCAACGGTTTCTGCTGTTCTGACGTCAGCTGCAGATGTGAATGAATGGCGGAAGAAAGTAGTTCCTCATACAAAAAGATTTTGGATACTCTCTGTGTTTGATTTTCATTTTTATATACACGATTGTGCCGTCGAACTGTTGTATAAACGCAATATCACACTCGTAGCAGTGCAATATGGCTGTATATAATCAACACACGCCTCCCACCAGTGCCGATATACAGCCATATCGCACTGCTACAAGTGAGATATTGCTCATATATACATATATATATATATATATATATATATATATATATATATATATATATATATATATATATATATATATATATATATATATATATATATATATTTATACAAACAGAACATAAAACATACAACCAAATCACTTAAACTTTAAGATTACCATAAAAAGTAAATAAATAAGAAGAAAATCTTAATAAAATCTATAATAGTTTATTTTGGGTACTGAATATACCTTAGCATCTGAATATGGCACTCTTTAGCACTCAACAGACTTCCCAACAGCTCCATGGCGCCCTCCTTAAATTCATTGTTTTCCATTCTACAAAGTAGCAGACAAGACATTATCAGACATTATTCTTTACAGAAACCAACCAAGTCCATAAACATGCGTGTTTTACCTCAGCTTACTGCAGTACAGCAACTGTGGGAGGAGCCTCTTGAGGGAGGAGGAGTCCAGGCAGTTGGACAGCTGCGTCTCTTCAGTACACGAGTCTGAAACCAACAACAAATAGGCGAGAACAGCACAGACTCCGCCCTTCAGCTTCCCCCGCAGCCCACAGCTGATCAGATCCTCCTCTACGGATCTGAGCCACTCGCCCTGCTGCAGCTCTGCCAGACACGTCACCATATTAACGCTGCGCATGCTTACAGCATCGCCTCCTGCTGCCGCCACTGTAGTCTGAAGCAAAGTCATGGCCGTGGTGCGCTGGGTCACCTGCTCCTCGCGGGAAACACCCAGCGGACCACCTAGTAAAACTCCAGCTGTGGGCGACAGTAGACCTGAGAGGAATCGCATGAAGAGGTCCAGGCTGCCTTGTAATGTGGCGTCCGATTGGTTGGTTTTCTGTAGCGCTGCACGGTAGTGACTGTGAAAGCCAATGCGGGGCCAGGAAACGCCACTTTCAGAAAACAAATCAAACATGGCGCGCCTTGAAGACACGTAGTAATAGAGAGCACCCAGGAACTCCTGCACGGATGTGTGGGTGAACTGCCATGCCGTGTTATCTGATGACCAGCTCTGCTTGCGCTGGAGGATGCGGTAGCCGAGAGTGCCGACCTGAGGTGGTACGTCAACACCGTAAGTCCGCAATTCGCTCTCGACGAATGTATATCGTCGCCGTAAGAGGCTATAAAAAGCAAGACGACCCAAAGTGTTCAATGATTTCCTGATGCCTCCACTTGCTGTGTCAGATCTGGAGAGGTGTGGCCAGCAGTAGTGGGCGTAGACTTCTGTTAGGGTTCGGGGAAGGGGCGTGGCTTCCGATTCTATCTTTATAAGGCGCGATAGCGTCGTTACGATTACATGGCAGAGTGCAGGGACAGAAGACAAAATGAGCAATAGTTTCTGGGAATTCAGGTAAGTCCAGACTTGGGAGGAGAGATCCTGAGGTATGTCCGTTGAGATGACGAGCTCTCTAATGAGTACACATCTAATGTGTTTGTAATACAATGATTAGTATAATCCTTTATTTGTGTTTGCGAAAGAGGCGGGGCTTCGGTTACGCGATCAACCAATCCTGCTGGAACCTTTGCCCCGATGCCAGGCCTGGACAAAAGCCAGAGTGTTGCCTCTGGCAAGAGGTTACCTCGTACAATGTTCGCAATAAGATCTGACACAGGAATTTCACGGCGATGGTCGATAGTAGTCGGCGCATCTGCAAAATCCAATGTTTGTCGAAATTCCTCCAATCCATCCAAAATGAGCAGCACTTTGCAGGATTTATTAAAAATAATTACATCCATGTTCTCGTATGGAACGAACAATCGCAGTAAGCGCTCGACTGATATCCGATCATAACTGCTCAGTTCCCAGCATGCAATGGGGATTGCGAGACTCAGCTCTGGATAGATCTGACCGCTGCTCCATAAACGGATGAAACGGCTGACCATTCGACTCTTTCCGCTGCCGGCCACACCTACTGTGAGTGTCACCCGTGGGGCGGTGCTAACCCTCGTCAGAGGAGCGATCAGCTTATCCAATCCCAGTGCTCGACCATGAAGAGGCCCCGCCCCTCTGTTGACTGACACCTGTACGAGGTCATGCTCTCTCTGCTGAAGGTCAGAGACAGATTCTATGAGGAGGATAGTGAATCCTTGTGAGCTATTGCCGACCTGCGCAAATGAATTTTCATCCTCTTTGAGCCTCTGAAGGAGAGCGTCTTTATATGGTCGAACCACAGAATCTGAAAAGAAAGAGAGAGAGATTTAACACTGGAACTAACAGAATTATATACCTACAAAAATGATCATAGCAGTTTTGAATTAAGTTTTGAATGTCATATTTTATGAAGTTATAACCCTAAAAACAAGCTATTTAGTAATAAAGCCTATAAAGGTGTACGAGTTACTAGTCGGTGCACACCACAGTTCATCCAGTAAGCAGGAGAGCAAAGTTTTTTCACTGAATTGAATATGTTATGGGTGGCATGGAGGTCCAGTGGTTAGCAATGTCACCTCACAGCAAGAAGGTCGCTGGTTTGAGTCTCGGCTGGGTCAATTGGCATTTCTGTGTGGAGTTTGCATGTTCTCCCCGTGTGGGCGTGGGTTTCCTCTGGGTGCTCCGGTTTCCCCCACAGTTCAAACACATGCGCTATAGGTGAATTAAATAAACTAAATTGGCCGTAGTGTATGAGTGTGAATGTGCGAGTGTATGGGTGTTTGCCAGGACTGGGTTGCAGCTGGAAGAGCATCCGCTCTGTAAAACATATGCTGGATAAGTTGACGGTTTATTCCACTATGGCAACCCCTGATGAATAAAGAGACTAAGCTGAAGGAAATGAATAAATACGTTGGTTTGAAAGAGGTGTGAGATTACGTTATTTGCTATCAGAAAGTTTGTTTTTGTTAGCAGGAAGTTGCTAGGCAACAGACATGCTTATTCAAAAGCAAGGTGAAACAGCAGATATTAAAATGCATGTGGTCAATTTGATGTTACGGTAATTAAAGCTAGTCTACTGCGAGCTGATTGGATGTAGTAAAGTAGGTAATTCATTCAGAAAGATCAGGAAAAGTGTTTGGGTAGAGTTTTACAACTCAACAGACTCCTCCTGCTCACCACTTTTGTTTGTTATCAATACTGATAGCTGGAGGGGGCGTGGTTAATTATGTTAGTCAGGGGCGCCGCTGGGGGGTGGGGTCTAGGAGTTAGGACGATTCTAACTGTACATTCACACTGAAAGCAGCGAGAGCGTCAAAGGTCGCTCTGGCCGCCCTGGCGACAACGCTGTCTGCCTTGAGCTCCGGCGGCGAGAGCGTCAAAATTCGCTACACATTGATCTCGTATTTAAAGGAGCCGTTGCAGCATATCATATCAGTTACACTCCCGCATAAAACATGCTTTCTAGCGTGAAGGTGTTGCAGACTTATTATCAAATTCACTTAACTACGGAAGATTTAGTTGCATGTGTTGTGGCTTTGCTCCACGATGTGTCCATATGCCTGAAATATTCTGAAGCAGCAATACTGTTTTGTATTGTCGCATGAAATTCCCGCTTTTTTAAAGAAAAAAAAAAATATATATATATAACATTGATGCACATTAGTAACTCGCCAGTAACTTTTTAAATCTACGTTCCAGTAAGAAAACATTGCAAATAATTGGAAATCCAGCAACCGCAATAATCAAACCCTTGGGAACAACCGTGGTCGGAACCCAAGGTTACAGGACTGTGTTCTCTGACTCCTCTCAAGTGGTGGACTTCTACATTCCGATTGCTTGCCGCCGAACCGCGTCATAGCTCATTACCATAAAGTTGACTTGATTTCAACTCTCCTCGACGCTCACACCGGCGAAGACGCGCCACGCTGCTCCTCGCCGCTTATCGCCGCCGGCTCCCATTTAAAATGAATGACTTCCGGCTACTTTGACGCTCTCGCCGCTTTCGGTGTGAACGTACAGTAAGAGCCCACGCATTTCTAGGACGATTCTAAGACCCCCCACCAGCTCTTCACTTTCGTCCACAACACCCACCCCCCTCTTCACTTTCGTCCGCACCCACCCACCTTTCAGCCGTGAAAGTTTGTCAGAGGACCGTGGCGGCCATCAGCGCCCCTGAAGTTAGCCACACCCAATACCTCAAACAGACCTAATCTGACAATTTAACCGAAAACAAACAGGAAGTGCGTTTTCAGATTTCAATTAAAGATTACAAGGGCAAATCATTTTCTTTTCTCACTGACACGCACAGATGAATTGTTCAGCACAAAACTAGCAAAGTGAGCTAACAAAATCAATACGGTTAGTTTTGATTTCATGTGGACTTTAAGGAACCTGCTGTAAAAAAAGTTAATTGGAAAGTAGCAAACGAATCACACATACTAACCGTGTATAGTAATAAGGTTGTACTCAGGCAGGTATGAACTCTGAAGATAAGCCTGAAGGACAGCACCATGCGGATCGCTGACACTCAGGACCTCGACCAATAAATGCACTTTATCCTTCAAAGATCCCATTTCCTGGATAAGCCCCGCCTCCTGTGTGCTGAGCAGATCTGCCTTTCTCATCTGATGGACCACATTTACCAGGATGGAGGTGGATAAAAAGCGATGCAGCAATGGCTGATGTCTGCGTAACCACCCGGAGTCTGAGGAACAAGCACAGACAGAACATTTAAATGTGCAGTATGTCATTTGGGCCACTAGAGGGAGTGTGTTCACAACAAACAAAGGTGTATTTTAATGGCGCCGTGACTGTGTGTGGAATCATAGGAGTTCATAGGTCTTCATTACATCCTACGGGACTCCTGCAGAAGTCATGTTGATGGATGAGTAAAGTATTCAACGCTTATATTCAATTCTTTGAAACATTTGCGATAATCTAAGCACAAAAGTAAGCAAATTATATGTAATGTAATGTATATTTAATGTTTTTTAGATATTTTAATACAAACATCTTACATATTGTGACAAATGCAGGTATAATGAATATAATAATAATGAAATTATTATTATTATTATTATTATTAGTTTTTGTACAGTATCTCTACCTTCCATCCTTTTGCTAGTCTCTTGTTTTGGAGCATTGGACTTCAGATCCAGGTAGCAGTACTCCTGCCATGGGATGTGGGAATGTCTGTCCATCCCAGATTGCGCTAGAAGAGTGTGTTCAGCTGTGTGTATTTGGGTGTCATTCAGTGCGACCCATGTTCCTGTAATACAGACAGACAATGCAAAATCAGCAGCAAAGAAATGATCAAAAGGATACAGTGGCCATTGTGGCTTAAAGTTGCGCACAGCAATGCTCAGATTTCCTTCCAGTTACATGCACACTTTACAGTTTATTAAATGACAATCAATTGGGGTTTTCATAGTTGGACTTTTCCCCCACTGGGGGTTTATTTACACCATTTTTTTATCATCATGCTAAACCCAGCTTTTGATAAAAGCAAATAAATATGAATAAAATAAATAATGTTTCACAGTTGTATTTCAGAAATGAGTTACAATGATTCAGTCTTAGAATATTATAATAAGGTACTTAACTGTGTTTGTGCTGTTAACCCCGCATTGTGGAGCCAAATTTCTACAGTGATACTCAGAATGTTTCCTTTGTCTAGATCAGGGATGGGCAAACTTGATCCTGGAGGGCCGGTGTCCCTGCAGACTTTTGCTCCAACACTAGTCAAACACACCTGAACACACTAATCAGTGTCTTCAAGATCACTAGAAAGCTGCAGGCAGGTGTGTTTGATTAGGGTTGGAGCAAAAGTCTGCAGGGACACCGGCCCTCCAGGATCAAGTTTAGGTATAGTTAAGGTGTTATAATATAGTTATAATATGTTATAATATAGTTCAGGTGTTTACGTGAAGTGCTTTCATGTAAGAGTTTCCTGTAATTTTGGATGACGTTAACTGCAGTTCGGCAGTTTCACATTCACTCATGAACATTTCATTCATGCCCCCGTGACAAACTGGGGTATTAGACGCAAATAAGGAGTAAGGACTGGTGAGAGTGTTATGGAATTTAATAACGCATGCCGAATGAAAAGAACTTCCGCATTTCGCAATGTGTGTGTGTGTGTGTGTGTGCAGTCCTTTACTGACAGCCGCGTGTGCGGCTCTTGTCGGAAAATATGGCGAAAAGTCCTACATAACGGTAAACGTTTGATTGCGGTGTTTCCTTCAATAATGCCACTAATATCTGCATACTCCACGTCTTAATTCCATTTCTGTTTAGTTCAGTTATGACTTTAGTCGGATTAAGGTCATCAAAAATCGCTGTTTGGAGCTTATGTAGGCCTACAGTTCACAATTCATGATTAACTGAATAAACAGTTAGTAAACACAAGTACATCTTATTGAACATCAATTATTTTCATCAACAATTATCATAGTTGAACAGTTTCTCAAGCAGTTTGTGATGCATTTTGGAAACAGGAGATGAGCCCCTGGTCTAATGCGCCACTTGGCTTGAGAAACCCGTTCTCAAAGACTTACTTTTAGTCATTATTTGGGTAGCACACATATTCTGATCAAATGAGCCATTTTAATCTAGATTAATTCCAAGATTACAGTGAGATTAATCTAGATAAAAAAATTAATCTGTGCCCACCTATTATATATATATATATATATATATATATATATATATATATATATATATATATATATATATATATATATATATATATATATATATATATATATATATATATATATATAGTTGAAGTCAGAATTATTAGCCCCCGTTTATTTTTTTCCCCATTTTCTGTTTAACGGAGAGAAGAATTTTTCAACATTTCTCAACAGAATAGTTTTAATAACTCATTTCTAATAACTGATTTATTTTATCTTTGTCATGATGACAGTAAATAATATTTGACTAGATATTTTTCAAGACACTTCTATACAGCTTAAAGTGACATTTAAAGGTTTAACTAGGTTAATTAGGTTAACTAGGCAGGTTAGGGTAATTAGGCAAGTTATTGTATAACGATGATTTGTTCTGTAGACTATCGAAAACAAATATAGCTTAAGGGGGCTAATAATTTTGACCTTAAAATGGTGGTTAAAAAATAAAAAATTGCCTTTATCCTAGCTTAAATAAAACAAATAAGACTTTCTCCAAAAGAAAAAATATTATCAAACATACTGTGAAAATTTCCTTGCTCTGTTAAACATCATTTGAGAAATATTTAAAAAAGAAAATAAAATTCAAAGGGGGGCTAATAATTCTGACGTCAACAGTATATCATGCCATGTTTTTTTTTTAAATCCTCTTGTTTTCTTTTAAGGGTATTTTAAGATTAATTGCATAGAAAACAGTGTCAATACCAACACTGTTGAACACAAGTAAGTAATTATTCACCGTTAGCGATGCAACTGCTGTTTCAGGGTAAAGTTCAAATGTGAAAAACCCTTAATAATGTGTCCTGAATTTAAACATGAACAGATGATGTAGTAGAGGGAGGTCTAGAGTGATGTTAAAGGGATAGTTTGCTCAAAAAAGTTAATTCTGTCATCATTTACTCTTTAGAATATACACTAATACTAATAATGTTGGGGAAAAACAAGCCATTGATTCTATAGTTCCTACTATGGATGTCAACAATGGCTGCTTTTTTTCCAGCATTCTTCACAATATCTTGTTCTGTGTTCAACAGGAGAAAGAAATGAACGCATACAGTTTTGGAACCACTTGAGTGTGAGTATATGAAGAACTAGGCCTTAAATAAAGTGACAGGTATTCATTTCTGAGCACATCAGTTCACTGGAAGCCAACACTGAACCTCATTAACCACATGCATCAACAAACGACATGTTGCCATGGTTACAGCATGACCACTGTAACACAGACGTGAGGTGTGAGTATCGTGTCTGAAGTGACGAGAAAACTATTTATATCTTATAGCAAAACAGACATTATTTCTATTAAACACACCATGTTGAGCGGCGGCACGGTGGCTCAGTGGTTAGCACTGTCGCCTCACAGCAAGAAGGTCGCTGGTTTGAGTCCCGGCTGGGACAGTTGGCATTTCTGTGTGGAGTTTGCATGTTCTCCCCGTGCTGGCGTGGGTTTCCTCAGGGTGCTCCGGTTTCCTCCACAGTCCAAACACATGCGCTATAGGGGAATTGAATAAACTAAATTGTCCGTAGTGTGTGTGAATGAGTGTGTATGGGTGTTTCCCAGTCAACATGGGGAGAACATGCAAACTCCACACAGGACTTTCTTGCTGTGAGGCGACAGTGCTAACCACTGAGCCACCATGCAAACTGTGTTAAAGTAGCAGAGAGGAATGTGATGTCAGCACAAGGATTGCTCCAGCAGACTTTTATGCAGCAGCTGCTGAGGTTACAGCAGGAACCCACAAAGAGCAAACTGAAAACCCTAATGTTTGAGACATATTTATATGAATATTTATATGAATCAGTACATCAGTCAAAGATATAAAAACACATGTCTTTCCATTAAAGGCACAGTTCACCCAAAAATGAAAATGTACCGTTTACTCACGCTCCAGTGGTGGATCCAAACCTTTATGAGTTTCTTTATTCTGTTGAACACAAAAGGAGATATTTTGAAGAATGCTGATGAAA
This sequence comes from Danio kyathit, assembly GCA_903798195.1. Taxonomy (NCBI): domain Eukaryota; kingdom Metazoa; phylum Chordata; class Actinopteri; order Cypriniformes; family Danionidae; genus Danio; species Danio kyathit. The sequence goes on along the minus strand of LR812542.1, from coordinate 42,819,410 downwards.
CTGGTAAGCATTGACTTCCATAGCATTTGTTTTTCCTACTATGGAATCAGAACTATGGAATTAGATCAGAAATGTAGCTTGTAGCGGTAGTTCTACCAGGAAGACCTAATGTCACGTCACTCATCACAATCAGTTCCAACCAATAGCCAAGAGACACAAGGAGTATTTAAGCTGTCCATTCATTTCATTCATTTGGTTGCAGGCACCGACGCAGACGTTCACCCACCGTCCTCCCCACCACCACCAGGTTGGCCCTGTCCAGGGGGAAGGCTCCACCACGCCTTCGTCCTCGGCAGACGTAGCTGGATCTAAAAGCGTCCAAACAAAGCTATGGACAGGGCCTCCGCCAAAGAAATCATATAATCAAATTAAATAATACTCATCAATAGATGTAATTCAGTATCATAATTATCTCCCTGGTCTTTCTGGTAGAACTTTCCATTTATATAATTCCGAAACACAAGTTTGGCACAATTTTTCTTTGATGTTTTGATGTTTTATTTCCAGATTTACAAAAAACAAATATATTCTGTATTTGTTTTTCCTACTATGAAAGTCAATGGTTACCGATTTTCATTTTCATTAAAAATATATCTCCCCCCAGTGTTTCCAAACCAAATGCTGAAAACCTGTAACCACTGACTTCCATAGAAAGAAAAACAAATACTATGGAAGTCAATGGTTAACGGTTTCCAACCTTTTTCAAAACATCTTTTTTTGTGTTCAACAGAATAAAGCAAGTCCTAAATGTTTGAAACAAGTAAAGGATGAGTAAATGATGACAGAATTTTTATTTTTGGGTAAACGATCCCTGTATGTATGCATGTATGTATGTATGTATGTATTCAGTACACGCACTCTTTATTGGATGTTTTTGTTTGCCTTTTAAAGAATCTTTTAATCTTTTACCAATGCTGCATTTATTTAAAGAGACAGTTCACCCAAAAAATTTAATTAGCTGACTATTTACGCTTCCTCAAGTGGTTCCAAACCTTTATGAGTTTCTTTTGTTATGTTGAACACAAAATAAGATGTTTTGAAGAATGCTGAAACCGGTATTTATGTATGGATGTATTTAATACACACACTCTTTATCGAGTGTTTCCAAACCTTATGAGTTTCTTTTGTTATGTTTAACATTAAAGAAGATATTTTGAAGAATGGTGAAAACCGGTAAGCACTGACTTCCATAGTAAGAAAAACAAATACCATGGATGTCAATGGTTACTGTTTTTGACATTTTTCAGAATATCTTCTTTTGAGTTCAGCAGAAGGAACAAACTTATAAAGGTATAAAACTATTATAAATTATGAGGTAATCTATATTCTGTATTTGCTTTTCCTACTATGGAAGTCAATGGTTACATCGTTTCGTTTTTGTTCAAAATATTTTCTTCTGTGTTCAACAGAATAAAGACACTCATAAAGGTTTGAAACAAGTAATAAATGAGTAAAGGATGACAGAATTTTCATTTTTGGGTGAACTTTATTGGATGTTTTTGTTTGCTTCTTAAGGCATCTTTCAATCTTTTACCATAGCTGCATTTATTTAAAGGGACAGTTCACCCAAAAATGAAATTTTCACTCACTATTTATTCTCCCTCAAGTGGTTCCAAACCTTTATGAGCTTCTTTTTTTTCTGTTGAACACAAAATAAGATATTTTGAAGAATGCTGAAAACCGGTAACCATTGACTTCCATAGTAGGAAAAGCAAATATTATGGAAGTCAAGGGTTACCGGTTTCCAACATTTTTCTAAATATCTTCTTTTGTATTTAACATATTAAAAGAATCTCATAATGGTTTGGAAACACTTGAGGGAGAACATTTGAAACAAGTAAATGATAACAGAATTTTCATTTTTGGGTGAACTATCCCTTTAATCAGAAATACAGTAAAACAAAACACACTGAACTTGTGAAATATTATTTCATGAACTGAATTTTAAATTTAATTTTTTTAATTAAAAGAATTTGTAACATTAAAAATGTCTTTACTGTCACTTTAAAGAAATCTAATGAATCCATTACTAAAATATTCTTAACAGGCCTCCTGGATCTAACTAGATGTATAAAACAAGTAGATACTTAAGGTTTAATACCAGAGCAGCTAAAACAAATGGTGTTATTAGTGTCAATATCATATAACACTTACTAGAGATGTAAACTCATTCACATACTGCATGCTGCTTCCTTTGTGACAGCTTAATAGCAAATATAGCTATAATTCATTTTCCCATGATTATTTTTTAGCAATACTACACAGCATACACCATCTGTACATCAAGTGATTGACTGAACTCCTGAATACGCATATTTAGCGTGGTAATTGCATTATTACGTATTAAGTATCAGTTATGTTTAAATGTAAAGTGCTCAGCTGAATGAAAAATGGTTCAACTACTCTTCTGGCCTTTCTGGCATCTGGCACTAGAATACAATAGCAACCACCAAACTTAATATCCTAGCAACCATTCAGAATTTCTCAGTAATCACTAAGAAAACCCACGAAACCACCCTAAATACCCTAAATGTATATAAATAAATCCCAAGGTTAATGAAGAAATAATAGACAAATAAATTGACATATTTAAATGTGTCTATTTAAATTGTGTTTTTAAATGTCATTTAATTAAGCAATAAAACAAAACAATGCATTTAACTTTTTTGTTTAAATGTATAAATAAATAGACAATTTTATTACCATTGTTGGGTGAAATTATTTTGAAAAGTAATTTATTATATATATTTTCTTCTGGAGAAAGTCTTATTTGTTTTATTGTGGCTCGAATAAAAGCAGTTTTTTATTTTTTATGGTCAATATTATCATTTTAGGGTCAATATTATTACCCCTTTAAGCTATGTATTTTTTGATAGTCTACAGAACAAACCATCGTTATACAATAACATGCCTAATTACCCTAACCTGCCTAGTTAACCTAATTAACCTAGTTTCAAGAGTTCACACTTAGATAATGCTCAACTAAGATAGCAGGTTTGGCATGCTGTCCCGGGAGAGAACCCTGAGGTCGGAGATAGATGAGCCCAAGGTTCCCGCCTGGTCAATGAGCGTTAGGAGGGATACGAGATCAGGTGTTTCTCGAGTGCCCCTTTTAAACTCAGGCTAATATCTGATTGATTATGTATGTTTGCGTTAAGTGCTTATGACTGTATTACGATACATGTTTTTTAGACTGTGGAAGGAAACCGGAGGACCCGGAGAAAAGAACATGCAAACTCCGCGCAGGGAGTGCCGACTGTATAGAAGTGTCTTGAAAAATATCTAGTAAAATATTATTTACTGTCATCATGGCAAAGATAAAATAAATCAGTGATTAGAGATGAGTTATTAAAACTATTATGTTGAGAAATGTGTTGAAAAAATCTTCTCTCCGTTAAACAGAAATTGGATGAAATAAATATACAGGGGGGCTAATAATTATCACTTCAACTGTGTTTTATTAACTAAATATGTTAATTAGTTACTTTTTAAGAAAGACTGTATGTGAAAGTATGTTTTTAAAATGTTATTTAAAACTAAGATAGGCTTAAAATTGTAATATATTATGTTTAAAAGTAACTTTACCAACAATTTACAACATAGGGCTCTATTTTAACAGTCTAGGCGCAAAATCTAAAGCGCATGGCGCAAAAGCATTAAGGGCGTGTCTGAATCCACTTATGCTATTTTAAGGATGGAAAAATATGCTGTGCGCCCAGGCGCATAGTCTAATAGGGTTGTGCTTATGCTCTTAATGAGTTTGGGTGTGTTTTGAGCATAACGTGCATTAAACCAATCAGTCTCATGGGAGTCTTATCTCCCATTATTTAAGGAGTCAGTTGCGTCACACTATGGTGCATTTGCTATTTACATGGCGGACTTTGTAAGTGTAAAAATGAGCGCTTCACTAGCTAGAAAACAGTTAAACAGAGCATCTGCAGCGCGAGGATAAAAAACAAGCCTCCTCCAATCGGCCTCTTTACTTTCTCTTTACTTTACTCCTTTACTTTTGTGGATAATGAAACGGTGTTGTACGCACTCCACTGAAGACATCCATTAGCCTACATATTTAATTTTGTTTGTTAAGTGCAAAGATTTGTTTCAAAACTATTTCTAAATTCAGTTCTAATTTCCAGCAAACGAATAAATGAACAATAATAATAAATGTGGTCTGTTCTTATGCCCCATATGGTGATGCAGACGTCTCCAAAACCCCACAGGTGGACAAATCTAAACTTGTTTTTATTCAATCAAATATAAATATGCATTTAATAAATAATACTGCTAATAATAATAACATTATACAAACTGTCATGAATAAACTGAAAAAAGCCCCCGAGGTGAAGAAGGCATGGAGGCAGTGTTTTTTATATTTATGTAGAAAATAATAATGTTTGTAACATTTTATTTTTTTTTAACATTCTCTTTATTGTATTTTTTACATCAGTACAAATGTTAACTTTTACATATGTGCACTTTTTTTTTCCTTTTAAACACAAAGTTGCAACATCATGTTATTATTATATGTGTAAGAGAACAAAAAAAAACTGAAAAGTGGGGGAAAGGGGCAAAAAACTGAAAGAAAAAAGAAAAAACAATAAAATAAAAAGAAATGAACTAAATAAGGGGGGTTCAATCAGGGTTCAATCATTGCTCTCTTGTTAAAATACTCAATAAATGGATTCCATATTACATGGAAATTCTTTGTTTTATTTTTTAGGGAAAGTCTTAGCTTCTCAAGTTGCAGATAGGACATGACATTTTTTATTAATGTGGAGCAACGTGGAGGATCTTTTTGTTTCCAATTTAGTAAAATCAATCTACGTGCCAAAAGGGTTATAAATCTAATCTCTGTACGTTGATTATTAGATAATTCTGTATCATCACTGACACCAAATACAGCTAAAATAGGCCCAGGGTATATTTGTTTTCCCACCACATCTGATATTAATTTAAAAACTGAGATCCAGTAATTAACCATTTTAGAACAACTCCAAAACATGTGACCAAGCGATGCTGGGGTTTGATTGCATCTATCACACAGTGGGTCTACGGAAGGAAACATCTTAGAGAGCTTTAATTTAGACAAGTGGAGTCGGTGCAGAATCTTATATTGTATTAAACCATGCCTGATACACACAGAACTAGAATGAACTTGTTCTTGAGCTTCCTCCCATTGCCAGTTTTCAATCTCTGCTCCGAGATCCTCTTCCCATGCCATTCTGAGATGCTCTAATGAAACATCACATTCTAACTGAGATAATTTATTATATATAATTGAAATTCCTCCTTTGATAAATAGGTTCTACTACAGAGGTTGGTGGTTCAATAGGAAATGATATTAAATTCTTTTGGGCAAAACTACGAGCTTGTGGATATTTTAAAAAATGGGTACTCGGCAGATCAAATGTCTGCTGTAATTGTTGAAACGTTGAATGTTTGTAACATTTTAACCCTTTAATTGAATCATTTTTGGTTCCCCTTTCATTGACCTTTTATCTTTTTTCATAGTGTAAAGAACATTTTAATAATCAAACTAAATATTTTCCACTATGAAGAACCTTTTGTTAAATGGAAAGATTTCATAGAATTTACAGGTTCCACCAATAAAGAAGCATTATTATTTATTTATTTCAATTTTTTGACTGAATTGAGCGCTCTCCAGCCTTCGGCGCCTAGACTGCTCTGGAAGTTGAGCCAGAGGAGAAATGGTCATGCCCAACTGAGCCTGGTTTCTCTCAAGGTTTTTTTCTCCTTTACTTTCGTCAATTACTGAAGTTTAGTTCCTCGTCACTGTCGCCACTGGCTTGCTTGGTACGGGACTTGTGGAGCTGTGCATCGATGGATTTGCTCTTCAGTGTTTGGACTTTAAGCAGTGAAAATTAAACCACACTGAACTGAACTTCAACTCTGAAAACTGGACTGACACAGTTTCAATCTACCAGAACTTCTGTGTCAAGCTGATTTGACACAATCTACATAATAAAAGCGCTATAGAAATAAAGATGAATTGAACTGAATATTTATTGGGTTTTTAAAATATAACAAAGAATTGCACAAATAAAAATGAATACAAATAATATTAATAGTAACTACATATCACACGGTATACTACTATATACATTTTTAAAGTGTGCATGTATGAATAATAAGCATTAAGAGAAAGACGGATCTTTTATTTTTTGAAATATGCCTCGATTATGGTTTCTTTTTTAAACTAACCTTATCAACAAAGACAAAGTATGAGATGTAGGAGAAGAAAAAGCTGTACAAATTACAAGAAAGCGTTTCTGCAACAAAAACATGAGAAAACAAACCAGAAAAAAAGAAAGAAAATAGTAGCAGACAAAGTGACGTGTTGAAGAAAGTGAATACTCACAGTTGCTTCAGTCTGTTTTGGTGAATCTGGAGACTCGGCAGGTGTGTGTTTGATACCCTCCGCTCATCTCTGCTCTACTTCTCATCAAGCTCATCTTCATCCTCCGCTCGACACTTTCTCTGTTTGAGTGTGTGTCACGCACACTCTTTTTTCTTTCCCTCTCTTTCGATCCTTCCTGTCGCACCTCCTTCTCTTCCTGTGCAGCAGGCCGCAGATGCACTTTTGACGTGTAGCATCGTCTGACATGCTGTCACTGTGTGCACCAAACCACACACACACACACATACACACACGCAGACAGACAGACATGCAAACCCTTCGACATGCTATACATGAACTACTGGACTGTGCAAACAATAACACAAAACTCATATTAGTCACACAGGAGTACATTAGTGTGAAATTATTAACAGATACACTAAAGTCATGCATGCAAGCAGAAAATTCACCTCTTATCAGGCAAAAACACTCAAACTTGATTTAGGCCACTATATACACAAGTCTCAAGAAAGTGCACATGATGCAGACAGGACAGGAAGTGCTGATTAAAGAACAGGAAGACTGACAGAGACAAGTGAGACAATTATACATTACATGTACTATACATAAATACACTACCTGACAAAAGTATTGCCACCTATCAAAGTTTTAGGAACAACAAATAATAACTTGACTTCTAGTTGATCATTTGGTTTCAGAAGTGGCTTATATGAAAGGCAAAGGCCTCTAGATTACGCTTATTTTACCTAAATAAAATAGGATCATGCCTTCATTTTTAATGATTTAATTAGGACAGTAAGGTCTGACTTTGCTTAAGTCTTGTCACTTAACAGAAATAATGTCCAGTATAGAATATAAAGTCATGCTGCAGTGGAGAAAGAATGAATATTGTGTCTGACTCCATCATGAGCTTGGAGGACTGCATCCATACATCTCTGCAATGACTCAAATCACTTATTAATAAAGTCATCTGGAATGACAAAGAAAGCGTTCTTGCAGGACTCCCAGAGTTCATCAAGATTCTTTGGATTCATCTTCAATGCCTCCTCCTCCATATTACCCCAGACATGCTCAATAATGTTCATGTCTGGTGACTGGGCTGGCCAATCCTGGAGCACCTTAACCTTCTTTGCTTTCAGGAGCTTTGATGTGGAGGCTGAAGTGTGAGAAGGAGCACTATCCTGCTGAAGAATTTGCCCTCTCTTGTGGTTTGTAATGTAATGGGCAGCACAAATGTCTTGATCCCTCAGGCTGTTGATGTTGTTATCCCCTCTGCAGATCTCTCACATGCCCCCATACTGAATGTAACCCCAAATCATGATTTTTCCTTCACCAAACTTGACTGATTTCTCTGAGAATCTTGGATCCATGCGGGTTCCAGTAGGTCACTAATCATCAACTGGCGGCCCGCCGGTCAAATCCGGCCCGCTGAGCCGTTCAATCCGGCCCGCGACTAGATTCCAAAATTGTGAGTATCAAAAAGAAAATAGCGGTCCACACTAATAAAGCAACTAAAAATAACAACAACTGAGTTTCTTGTCAGAATAACCACCGTTTATGACTATATTTAGGTTACAATTCGAAATGAGGACAGACTCAGACAGACCATGCGGCGTTAAGCATTTAATATTTCAAACATGTTTTAGCATAAGTGAAGACCGGGTGGGGTGTAGGCGGAGTGCGCGCGACGTGTGTGTGATGAAGAGCAAGGAGGGATGCGGTGGAGAGAGGTGCGCAACGTATTTGAGGAGTGGGAGGGAGACACGGGATTTCCGGGAGATTATCATTCGTTTGCGGGCATCCGCGAGTCTATTTGCGGGAGACTCACAGAACTTCCGGGAGACTTGGGATGTCTGCTTCAGGACTTAAAAAAAGGAGGAAAAACAATCTGGCACAACTTAAAATAGCATGGTAAATAAATAACCTGGTACCAGAACAAAACAGGTCACAAATAATGTTCGCACTTCAAATGAAACGTTAAGTGGGCTTGAATTCAAATCACAACGCTGAAACGGGCTACTCACAGTGCTTAATCAAAGGCTAAAGTTACATTTCCCCTTGTTGACTTAGCCTAATTGAGTTGAGGCCATAGACTGTAAAAGATATGGACGTAGTATCCGTGACGTCACCCATAGGTTTCTGAACACTGCAAAAGAAGCCACAAGTAGGCGCGGCCAACCGTCGCCATTTTGTTAGCGCGTCATCGCACCGAACGCGGCATACCAAATAAGGGCAAAGAGGCGGAGAGTGAGCGAAGCTACAGACGCATGCTTGATTCTAAGCCTTTTGCTTAGACCTGGATTAAAACAGATTTATTACTTTGGGAGAACGCTTAATACTTCATCACCTGTGACTCGTTTGTGTTCTGACCACATGTGCTTGGTTGTATCAATAATTATATCAATTGAATAATTGAATAATTATATCAAATTATATCAATAAAGTGTTTAGACTTTTAAAAACACTGCTGTAACACATTGAGCCACTAAACATTGTTCTTATGACGTTTTTCGACAGGAGGAAAACGCGAATTACTATCAAACACTTCAGATATAGTCTGTGTTAGTAAATGCAAGGCTGTTTATAAAATCCAGCACTAACAGTGTATGACAACGCTTCAGATGACTGTTTTATAGCCTACAGCTAATCAATCTGTCAGATTCTGGAGTGCAATACAGCTCTGAAGAACATTATAAATGATAAATGATCTTAAATAAAACAAATACATTTATAGAGATGGTATAGAAGTATATCATTTCACTCACCTGTGAAATGAAGGCAACTTGAACGGTTTGTAAGCACAATTAAGTCCACACATCATGCCACATCATCTGATAATTGCAGGAAATAATTCCAAAAGGCAAATGAAGGTGTAAAGAAGCATTAAACAAAACCAATACACGATTTATTTGCCGAGCTCAGCGGCTAATTAGCCAGAATCAGCTGAGGTGACGAGACAGCGAGCAGCGAGGGCTAGCTGTCACTCAAGTGGCCACGCCCCTTAATTATGCAAACTTAATATAACCTAATAAAAACGAAACGGAATGAGTTATAAAAAAATTCACCCCCCTCAGAGTTGTCATGAAGGGTAATCATAGCTATATGCATCAAAGCCATCGTTTGTACCAGGCTGTAAACATGTTTTTATCAGCTGTAAAAATGGCCAATTTACCTATGCAGAAAGATAGCCCTTGGACTTTATGGAGCCAGCCCCCCAAGGCGAGTCGATGAATTGCAGTTTTAGTTACTTCCGTATTGGCTTCCCGAGGGAGAGCGGGAGGTTGCCGCTTGGTTGAGGCAAAATATCTATCATTCCTAGTGGTTGACTGTGGTATAGGTGATGGGAGCCCGAATCAAATGCCTTCAGTTTTGTAATGAAATTGAAAAAGTATAAACATTAAACATAATGTTAAGCCAAAATGAGATTTTTTTAATTTGATTTTCTTCTTGGGGGTCCGGCCCCCAAGGAGACTGTCTGGTAAAACTCTGGCCCTCTGACAAATATAGTTGATGACCCCTGCAACAGGTCTTCTGCAGTATTTGTGATGATTGGGATGCAGTTACTTCCAGCAGGATAATGCACCATATCATGAAACGCAAATCATCTCCGACTGGTTTTTTGAACATGACAATGAGTTCACTGTACTCAAATGGCCTCCACAGCTCAATCCAATAGAGCATCTTTGGGATGTGGAGATTTGCATCATGGATGTGCAGCCGACAAATCTGCAGCAACCGCGTGATGCTATCATGTCAATGTGGAGCAAAATCTCTGAGGAATATTTCCAGTAGCTTGTTGAATCTATGCCACGAAGGAATAAGGCAGTTCTGAAGGCAAAAGGGCATATACCTAATAAAGTGGCCAGTGAGTGTATATTTTAATTTAGTTTAAATTCCCAAATACCTTTTAACCACCTTTTATATAAAAGAACCAAGAACATGATCAACATCAACATAAAAACACCATTTATTCTGATTGTACCATTTCAGAAGGATTCCTCCAACAAATGTACACAAGACTGATCATCACAAATCGATGATGAAAGACTCAATCAATAATCAATTACATAAAAAACCCTTAAAAGCAATCAGATGAAAACATCTGCAAACTGCATTTTAGTTTGAAGAAACCACTCCAAAATACAAAAAAAGACCCTTCAAAATGAAAACAATTGAGCAGAAGCGTTGCAATTAATCTTCTGCATTCTGACAAGAACACGATCATCAACATCATACCTTGTCGCCTTTATTTCCTGTGTGGGTTTTTTCTGCTCTTTTACAGTTCTCAGAAAGTTGCAGAGCGGACTGATCCTTCAACCAGAATTCAGTGACACAACAGTCTATCTAAGATTTAAAAAAGGGACCTATTATGCCCCTTTTTACAAGATGTAAAATAAGTCTCTGATGCCCTAACACACTGTATGTGAGGTTTCAGCTCAAAACAATGTTTTATAGCTCTCTGAAACTGACCCTTTTAGGTTTTGATGCTAATTGTGCCGTTTAGGTGACTGTTGCTTTAAATTCAAATGAGATTGTGCTCTTTTCAAAAGAGGGCGGAGCTACAAATGCCTATGTGTCAGCATAGTGGCAGATTTAATGTGAAAAGAAGCGTTTCAGAAGAAGGCATTATCTTCAGCAGGTGAAAACTCTAATGGCGGACGGCTGCTTCTCACTCAGGGCCATTTATGCTAATGAGGGAGAGATGGACATTAGTGGGCGGGGCTTTTCCCCCCTGATGACACGTACAAAGGGAGAATGTCAATCAAAGTGTTTTTATCAAGTGTGATTAGAAGAAATAGAATTAATAATGTTTTACCATTAGAAGATGGTTATATTCACACAATTGTGCCACACAACTGTGTTTTAAACCCCTAATAAAAGTGATTTTTGCATAATAGGCCCCCTTTAAATATTAAAAGATCAACACAATGAATGAGAATGTAAATAAGCTGAGAGAACACTGCTGGGTCAAACACTCACTGATCTGATGACCCTGATAAACCAGCTGATAAAACTCTGCAGATGCAAACATGTGATACACGTGAAAAACACAACGCCTGTGAAAATACTGAGAACCTATATAAAAAAGACACAGTGAATTTAATTGGCAAAAATGTAAAATATAGCACAAAAATTGCACTAAAAGCATCTTTTCCATTGTATTACTTAAAATAATCTGAGTAAACCTGTTGCTTTTAAAATGATTAGTTGACTTTACTTTCAAAAGTGAGTAAACCTGTTGCCTTAAAATTGTGCAAGTTACAATGGGTTTACTGAGTTTAAGTAAAGTCATCTTGTCGCTGAGTCTCTGAGTGTGTAGTGAAGCTTCAGCTCAAAATACCCCACAAATAATGTTTTATAACTCTCTGAAACTGACCCTACTTTGATACTAATTGTGACGTTTTGGTGACTGTCGCTTTAAATTCAAATGAGATTGTGCTCTTTTCACAAGAGGGCGGAGCTTAAATGCCTACTGTATGTGTCAGCATAGTGACAGATTCAAAAACAAGACTACGCTAATGAGGAAGAGACGGTCACTAGTGGGCGGGGCTTTTCCCCTTTGATGACACATACAAAGGGAGAATGTCAAAGTGTTTCTGCAGACTGTTTCTATCAAGTATGATTATATAAAAAATGTATTAATACATTTTTACCATTAGAGGCTGGTTATATTCACACACTGCAGCCACACAACTGTGTTTAAACCCCTTATAAATGTGATTTTTGCATAATAGCTCCCCTTCAAGGCAACATGATGGAAATGGTAAATGCTAGGACAAAAAACACTGATAAAATTGGTCATCACTTTGCTAAGAATTTAAATCTAACGGAAACATGAACGCGTTTTAATTAAAAAAAGATGACGACTTCATTTTATTTGTATGTTAAATCAGGATTAAAATGTTACTTATGTTATTGTGCTTTGAGAGACATAATGCATGACATTTCTGTGTCACGTCTGTGCTTGTAATACAAAGTGGCATATTATTTCCACTTAAAAACAACTATTATTGTGTGTTTGGAATGGCTTTAACTACTAACCACTAAAAAACAACTAGAGTTGTGGAGAAAAATAGTTTGAGAAATCGATTCTGTACCATCTCTAGTGGTTAAAAGCTGCTAAAAATTAGCCAAGAGCACCGTCTGCTGTTATAAACTAGCCTAGAGCGCCATCTGCTGTTCAAACTAACCTAGAGCACCGTCTGCTGTTATAATCTAGCCTAGAGCACCATCAGCTGTTAAAAACAAGTCTAGAGTGCTGTCTGCTGTTATAATCTAGCCTAGAGCACCATCTACTGTTAAAAACTAGCTTAGAGCACCATCTGCTGTTATAAACTAGCCTAGAGCACCATCTACTGTTAAAAACTAGCTTAGAGCACCATCTGCTGTTATAAACTAGCCTAGAACGCCATCAGCTGTTAAAAACTAGCCTAGAGCACCATCTGCTGTTATAATCTAGCCTAGAGCACCATCTACTGTTAAAAACTAGCCTAGAGCACCATCTGCTGTTAAAAACTAGTCTAGAGTACTGTCTGCTGTTATAATCTAGCCTAGAGCACCATCAGCTGTTAAAAACTACTCTAGAGCGTCCTCTGCTGATAGAAACTAGTCTAGAGTGCTGTCTGCTGTAAAAAACTAGCCTAGAGCGACATCTGCTGTTAAAAACTACTCTAGAGCACCCTCTGCTGTTAAAAACTACTCTAGAGCCTCCTCTGCTGTTAGAAACTAGTCTAGAGTGCTGTCTGCTGTAAAAAACTAGCCTAGAGCGACATCTGCTGTTAAAAACTACTCTAGAGCACCCTCTGCTGTTAAAAACTACTCTAGAGCCTCCTCTGCTGTTAGAAACTAGTCTAGAGTGCTGTCTGCTGTAAAAAACTAGCCTAGAGCGACATCTGCTGTTAAAAACTACTCTAGAGCACCCTCTGCTGTTAAAAACTACTCTAGAGCCTCCTCTGCTGTTAGAAACTAGTCTAGAGTGCTGTCTGCTGTAAAAAACTAGCCTAGAGCGACATCTGCTGTTAAAAACTACTCTAGAGCACCCTCTGCTGTTAAAAACTACTCTAGAGCCTCCTCTGCTGTTAGAAACTAGTCTAGAGTGCTGTCTGCTGTAAAAAACTAGCCTAGAGCGACATCTGCTGTTAAAAACTACTCTAGAGCACCCTCTGCTGTTAAAAACTACTCTAGAGCCTCCTCTGCTGTTAGAAACTAGTCTAGAGAGCCCTCTGCTGTTAGAAACTACTCTAGAGCCTCCTCTGCTGTTAAAAACTACTCTAGAGCACCCTCTGCTGTTAAAAACTACTCTAGAGCACCCTCTGCTGTTAAAAACTACTCTAGAGCCTCCTCTGCTGTTAGAAACTAGTCTAGAGAGCCCTCTGCTGTTAGAAACTAGTTTAGAGTGCTGTCTGCTGTAAAAAAAACTAGCCTAGAGCGACATCTGCTGTTAAAAACTACTCTAGAGCCTCCTCTGCTGTTAGAAACTAGTCTAGAGTGCTGTCTGCTGTAAAAATCTAGCCTAGAGCGACATCTGCTGTTAAAAACTACTTTAGAGCACCCTCTGCTGTTAGAAACTAGTCTAGAGTGCTGTCTGCTGTTAAAAATAAATCTAGAGCACTGTCTGTTGCTATAAACTAGCCTAGCCTAGCCTTAAAAACTAGTCTAGAGTGCCATCTGCTGTTGAAAACTATCTAAGAGTGCCGTCTGTTACTTAAAAACTAAGCTCAAATCATTTGAAAATTTTAAACAATTTTCAGAGAATCAATTTTTCAAACATTTTTTGTTTGCCACAGCTCTAAAAACAACAGCAATAAAACACCTGAATTCAATAATAAATGCTTCTGAAACATTTGATAAAACATTAAAGATTCTGAACAATTCAACAAAATCTTCAGAATGTCAAAATTGCATAATCAAATAGTGAGATTTTTTGCCTGCTTTCATCTCCTGTAAAAACACTCATCTTTGTTTTTAAAAAAATAAACATTTATGATCCTGCAAAAATGCGTCCACACTCACATGCACACTCACGCACACACACTAGAGTTCGAGCGGCGTCTCGGCCTGTTCACTCAGCTGCATGGAGAGGTAGTCAGCAGGACGCCTGACAAAACAAAAATATGCACAGAATGAGCCATGCTAACATGACATGCTGGGGTTCATCATCCAGCTTTTTTTTTTATAGCACTATTAGGGAATCACTTGCAAAAACACACAACACAATCTGTCCTCACCTTTTTTTGTACAAGTAGATAAAGAGAGCAGCACCGAGAGCGAAAAGCAGAAGTGCCGCGATTACAAGACCAACCTGAAGCGCCACTGATGACCCCGCTAAACACACAAACACACACCAATATAAACATCAGACTTCTAGAAGATATAATCAGTCATCTGACATTAACATGCATGTGTGTCAGTGTGTTATATATATATATATATATATATATATATATATATATATATATATATATATATATATATATATATATATATATATATATATACTGCCAAATTAGTTCAAATGTGCTTTAAGGACAACAGAGTGAATGTTTTGGAGTGGCCATCACAAAGCCCTGATCTCAATCCTATAGAAAATTTGTGGGCAGAGTTGAAAAAGCTTGTGCGAGCAAGACAGCCAACAAATCTGACTCAGTTACACCAATTCTGTCAGGAGCAATGGGCCAAAATTCCTGCAAACTATTGTGAGAAGCTTGTGGAAGGGTACCCAAAACATTTGACCAAAGTTATACAGTTTAAAAGCAAAGCTAAAAAAATACCAAGGAAATGTATGTAAACTTTTGACTGTCTAGAAATTAATAAAAAATTCTCTAAAAAAATTACCTCTGTGAAGTTGGCACCCCATAAAAATATCACAATTTGTGCTGCAAAAAATATTATTTGTAGGCCTAAAAATAATATTAGACCATTCAGATGTCTTTTGACCCCAGTTGCTCCATATTTACAAAAATAGTCTCGTTGGTGTGCATTTCATTTGTGCTGGATTTACCTATGAAAGATTCGTTAGTGCTGCTTCTAATTTTAAAATATTGAATATTGAATTAAAGATAATGCATCACCCCACCCACATGTATGATTTTCTAAATTATTTTAATTTGTTTGTGCTGATAGAATTTTCGTTTGTGATGCTTTATTTTAAACAACATCCAAGTGAGTGTTATGGGCATATCAAACAGCAATATTAAACAGCAGAGGCATTTCGCACCTGTAGTAGCCTCTCTGTGAAAATATAGCGAAAAGAATACAATAAAAAAGTGTTACATTCGTGAAGAAAAGCATTCAAATAAGTTTTATTTATAATGACATAAATTTGCAATGTTATTTTTAAACTCTAGGAAAATTATCTGTCGAATAAGCTTACGGTATAAATAATAATAATATTATTAAAAATAATAATGATACTAATAATACTAATAATAATAATAATATTAATAATAATAAGATAACTATAAAATAACAAAATATTACATGTTTGTCTTCTATTAAGCTAAATCAAAAGGTCAAAATAACATCCTCCTGTGCTAAAACGCAGAGTGTTTAACAATTAAGTGAATGCAAATATTTTCTATGATTATTATTATTAATAATTGTAATTAATCAAAACTTATCTGTAGAAAACGTGTGTGTGTGTGTTATATAGGCCTATAATCTACGCTTTTTCCCATAAAATAAATATTGATTAAATAAGTCCACTAAAGCTGCTTTACTCAATTGATTTAATCAAAAGTGGTAGGCCTACCTATATATATATATATATAATAATTTTTTTCATTATTTTTTATTTTTTAAGCCACAGACATGCTGGCTACTCATGAGACTAACGAAGTATATATCGAATGATATGACCGGTAAATTAGCATGCATGACAATGAAATCAAAGGTAAAGCAGAGTTTGTAGCAAATTATCTTTATATTGGCCAAGCCCTTTCACTTTAGAAATTAAATCTGTCAAAATGATGGTCGGGCTTTATGCTTTTTCTGATAAAAAAAAAAAAGATCTGAGAATAACCTATATTGGCCTAGGCTATTTTAATATCTAAAAAATAAAGCATCTCAAACGAAAATTCTATCAGCACAAACAAATTAAAATAATTTAGAAAATCATACATCTGGGTGGGGTGATGCATTATCTTTAATTCAATATTAACGAGACTATTTTAGTAAATATGGAGCAACTGGGGTCGAGAGACCTCTGAATGGTCTAATATTATTTTTAGGCCTACAAATAATATTTTTTGCAGCACAAATTGTGAGCAAACAAAAATAACATATTCGTGCACGAATATAAATAGCTTATGTTCATTTCCACGGCACAAACCAGCACAAATCTAACCAAATATTTTGGTTTTATCTAAACAGCACAAACGAATATGACACCTGTTTTATGTGATTTAGAGGAAATAATGGGGCGGAAAGTGAAGTCGCGGCTCCCGAAGTGTTTTGATTAGGCAATATCTAAACAATAAACATAGGTACAGTGTTTATTTTAATGGCACAAACCAGCACAAATCCAGCACAAACGAATGACACCTGTTTTATGTGATTTAGAGGAAATAATGGGGCGGAAAGTGAAGTCGCAGCTCCCGAAGTGTTTTGATTAGACAATATCTAAACAATAAACATAGATACATTGCTTATTTTAACGGCACAAACCAGCACAAATCGGGCACAAACGAACGACATCAGTTTGGTGTGATTTAGACAACCTGGGGTGGAGAGTGACGTCACGACTCCCGAAATATTTTAATTATATTTCAAGAGTTCACACTTAGATAATGCTCAACTAAGATAGCAGGTTTGGCATGCTGTCCCGGGAGAGAACCCTGAGCTCGGAGATAGATGAGCCCAAGGTTCCCGCCTGGTCAATGAGCGTTAGGAGGGATACAAGATCAGGTGTTTCTTGAGTGCCCCTTAAACACAGGTAAATTTCTGGTATGTAATGTATGCGTCAAGTGCTTATGACTGTATTACAATGCATGTTTTTTAGATTGTGGGAGGAAACCGGAGGACCCGGAGAAAACCCACGCGGACACGGGGAGAACATGCAAACTCCGCGCAGGGAGTGCCGACTGGCTCGATTATGGTTTGAACCTGTGGCCTTCTTGCTGCGAGGCATCAGTGCTATCCACTGAGCCACCGTGTTGCCCGATCATAAAAGAGGAGGAGGGAAGGATAGTGGGAGGGGGGGAGGGTTTTCCAAAAACGAAGATAATGAATGGAATTTAGGAAGGGTATTTATATTAGTTTTAGAATGATCTGATAGGCTAGCTAATGATTAGCGATGAGGATCAGCTGTAGTTGATCATATCATGTGCTCCTCTCGAAATTAGTTTGTGAAACTTCATTTAAACAACGAAAATAGATAAAGTGTTTTAAAGGCACAAACCAGCACAAACGAATGACACCAGTTTGGCGCAATTTAGAGGAAATGGGGTGGAGAGTGACGTCACGGCTCCTGAAATATTTTGCTTATATCTAAAGAAGGAAAACAGATACAGTGTTTGTTTTAATGGCACAAACCAGCACAAATCGAGCACAAACGACCTGTGCTGATTTGAAGTCCTTTGAGCAACATGGGGTGGAAAGAGACGTCACACGGTCAAAAAAATAATGCTTAATTTCTCAGACCCCAAACCAGCAAAAACGTTCGTTTTTGCGGCACAAATCAGCACAAACGTAGCACAAACGAATGGCATAGTTTTGGGGTTTATTTGTTTTTATGGGGTGCCAACTTCACGGAGGTTAAAAAAATTCTCTCATTATTCTGGCATTTAGCAAATGTAAATGATTTAGGTTATCCTAACGGACCTAAAATAGTAAACGTTTAGTATGATTTACCATCAGACATCGTTTTAAAATTATTATATTTCTTTTTTTAGAGTGTATGTAAACTTCTGGTTTCAACTGTATGTATATATATATATATATATATATATATATATATATATATATATATATATATATATATATATATATATATATATATATAGATATATAGATATATAGATATATACAGTATATCTGTGTGTGTGTGTGTGTGTGTGTGTGTGTGTGTGTGTGTGTGTGTGTGTGTGTGTGGGTGTGTGTGTGTGTGTGTGTGTGTGTGTGTGTGTGTGTGTGTGTGTGTGTGTGTGTGTGTGTGTGTGAGTATGTGTAATCAGGCAAGTGATTACCTCCATGAACCTGTCGTTCATGTGCAGATGAACACTCGAGCTTATTGTTGTTCAGCGCTTCAGTGATTTGCTCCCTCTGTTGGTCAGAAACGGCAAGAACAGATCCGTGTGCGAACATCTGAGCAGCTTCACAGGACACATTCACATCTAGCAGGAGGAAATCAGACATTAGCAGCTGCATCTACAACACTTTAGGCACCACTAATGAGTCTTCAAAAGTCTCTCACCTTTAACATGTAAGCCTGAGATCCCACATTTACACAACTGCTCCAATAAAACTGCAAATCCATCCTGCGCACAATCTGACAGAGGTAACAATTTAATTAGAACTCGATTTAATTAGAATTATTAGCTGAAATCAAATTAAAATGGTTATTCCCATCCATGTACTAGGCCAGGGGTGCTCAACCCTGTTCCTAGAGATCTACTTTCCTGCAGAGTTCAGCTTCAGCCTTAATCAAACACACTTGAACCAATTAGATAGAACCTGAACAGCACTTGATAATTACAGGCAGGTGTGTTTTATATGGGTTGGAGCTAAAATCTGCAGCACAGTAGATCTCCAGGAACAGGGTTGGTCACCCCTGTACTAGGCTATATACATTACAAACATGCTAACAACATGCTATTCCATATTAGCATATCTTACAAATGATCCTACCATGCTTATACTAAAAATCACAGCAACATTATTCATGCTAGCCATGAATGCACATTAGTAACATGCTAGCAAATTTCTAAATCATGGCAACACAATATTAATTCATTCAAGCAGCATGCTAATCAAGCTAGAAAACAACATGCCGTCTTGTGACAAAAAAAGCTAAAAACATGCTAACTAACAATAGAAAATATGATAAGAAAATTAAGAAACGCTAACAACAGGCTAGTTCATCCTAGCAAAATGCTATTAAGCTAGAAACACACTAATTCATGCTAGCAATAATCAAAAATCAACAAAACATGCTAAAATCCATAGTACAGCTACAACAGGTCGGAAATGTGCTAAATTATAATAACAGATGCTAGCAACATGATAATAAAGCATGCTAACAGCCCTGCTGGAAAAAAAACAGCCTGGACTGGTTGGCTGTTTTTAGCTGGTTGGCCTGGGGTGCGTTTCCCAAACAACAACGCAACTCGTGGCTTAACTATCATAGTATGATGCATCGTTTGGGAAAAGAACGAAGTAGGGACAAGTGTTTCCCAAAACCCGTAGTTTCTCTGTCGTAGATCCATTGTTTGAACCACGTTAGTTATAACTAGGCCCACACGGAATCTGCATGCGCAGAATTCCGCAGATTTTTAGCCCATCATTAATTCTGCTTATTTACTAAGTAAATGTCTGTAAATCTAAATTTATTCAGTTTTTTCATTAATTACAGTAATATTATTGACTAATATAAAAATGTTCATCTGATTCATGTACAATGCAGTTTGTACAGTAATATTTTCTGTCTTTTAGTAGATATATTATATGAGAGACTTGCTTTGTTTACCAAACAAAGTGAATCTAATTGGATTTGCATTTTAAACATTAAATAAAAGTTAAAAAGATATTATTTTTTATTTCACATCTTAAGGTTTTAGTTACGATACTCCCAAAATAATTCCGCAGAAATCCGCAGATTTTTACCAAAATGGGATGGTAACAACTTCTTTAGAGAAGAACCCCATAATTTCTTTGTGCAAATTATATTGTTTTACAGGCACACGCATTAAAAACAATCCAATATTAGTTTTGGTAAAAACATGCACTCGTTTTCCATATTATTTGAAATATATATGTAAATGGCACATATAGGGCCTGTGTTTCCTTTACAAATATTATTGAGAATATTACATATTCTATTCTAGATCATAAAATCACTTTCAAAAGCTAACACATATTCTAATCTCATATATAAATAAATAATGAGGCTGTTTATTAAGAAATTAAATTTAATATTTATTATTTATTAGGAAATTTAAAAAAATCCTACTTTAATAATAATATTAATGATGATGATGATGATGATTATTAAGTAGGATATTGTTTTTTTTTTTAAGTCTGCTTTTACAATTTGACACATGCAAACCACTGCAGAAATGTTCTAACCAACAGGTCCATGTAATATACAGTACAGATACTTAATAAATAACCTACTATAAATTTAAAAGATTACCGTATGCTATGTTTTTTGTTTCCACAAGCTTTGGAGACGTAGCATAAATTCCGCTTTTAAATAATAGGTCGCCTACAGCTTTCGTCATGAGCCACGGCTGTGCTCAAAATGACATCAATGTTTTCAAAGTGCACTGAGAAGAGAGCGCAATTGTAAAGATGAAGATCGCTAAAACTGAACTGTAAAAATACTTTCAAAGCAAATTACATCTAAGAGAGATGATTTTAGTGCTTTTAAAAAAAAATCATTCCAAGTTTAAATGTTAGAATGTTCTAAATGAATAGGGCATGGGGGGGATAACTGGGAATAGAACACAGCCAGGAACTATGTTTCTAACTACAGCTCCAGAGGTGTAGTTGCAAGCATAGAAGTTTGCGAAGCAGTTTGCACATGTTCGTTGGACTATGTTTGTAACGACACAACTTGCGACCTTAGTTGGCTAACGAAGTTTTTTGGAAACGCACCCCAGCCTGGTTTTAGAGGAGTTTTGGCAATTGCCAGGCTGGTTTAAGCTGGACATAGCTGGTATTGGCTGGGCTTACAGCCTGGATAGGCTGGTTTCAGCTGGTCATCTTCCAGCCTGACCAGCTAAGACCAGGCTGGAAATGGCTGGAAACCATAGAAGAACAGTTCCATGGAAGCCTGAAAATTGCCAAAACTCTTCTAAAACCAGGCTGGTCGACCAGTTAAAACCAGCTAACCAGCTTAGAATGGTTGAAACTGTTTTTTCAGCAGGGAGCATGCTACAAATGGCAGCAAAGAGCTAAACATGCTAGCATTGTGTTGCAAAAACAAATCAATAAGAAAAAATATGCTAGAAATAGGTTCCATGTGCTAAAACATGCATGTTTTAACCTGCTTTTTTTATTAATCATGCTTTTAAAACCAAACAAAACTGCTTTAAACTCAAGCTACTTTAAACTTAAATCCTTCAGTTATTGTTCTTCATATGTTTCTGTGGAAGCTAATTTTTCAGCAGTGTTTGATGAACAGGAAGAACCGTGTTTATTTAAAATGATTTGTAACACGCAGGAGAATCCTGCAAATTCCTCCTCATACACAAAAAGGTCTGAGAAATCTGAAGGATGTCACATCTTCGTGTCATTGCGGTATTTTTAATAGTCTGGGTGTGCTCGACATGTCTGTGCTTGTATTATGAGTTTTGACACATACACATACAATTTGCAGTGTTTTTGATGAGCTGTGACTTACAAAACAACCAAACTATCATTAACCTTACTCACAAAAACTGAGATTCATCTTATAAATGTGTAAAGAATTCAGGATTTTTCAAATAAATATTTTCGTATTAACTGTTTATATTTTATGCATATATTGAATTTCTGTGTTTATATATTTAGCGATTTTGCATTTATTTATCTGACAAATCTGCATTCATATAATTAGCAATATTGCATTTATCTATTTAGCAATTTTGCATTTATACAACTAACAATTTTGCATTTATTTATGTAGAAAAACTGGACATATTTATCTAAAAATCTGAATTTATACAATAATTTTGCACCTATTTATCTACAGAGCCTGCATTTGTATAATAAGCAATTTTGCATTTATTTATCTCATATAATCAGCAATTCTGCATTTATTACTTGTCATTCTATTAAATAACCTGCATTTCTGCATTTACTGTCTACAGTAATACGCTACAATTTAGCATTCATATACAGCAGTTCCTCAGAAACACTCACTGTGGGTGTCTCTGTGCCGGTATTGATCGTCTGGCTGTAAACACAGATCCACGGCGCTGGAAAAGGCCAGATCCGGGCAGTGATTCCGGAGACGTGGAGTGGATGGAGACAAGATCCAGAGTTCAGGCCCTTCTGATGCACATCGAGATAAAGACAGCGCACTAAATCACACACACACAAAAAAAAACCCCATCCCAAATGTCATTCAGCGATTCAAGAAGAAGAGGCAATACACACAAGAAGTGATAGTTATATAAAAGGAACTGTTTGTGTTTAGAGAATTATAGAGTAAGAAATAGAGTTTTTGGAGAGAGAAGAGTGTTTCTACAGGTGGTTTGTCAAGCCCACTCACCTGTGTGAGGCACACTTCATAAATGCACATGTTTTTTTACATAGATATTGAGTTATTGTAAGAAAGTGTCTGGTGCAAAAACTGGTGCAAGTGTCGATTAAAGCATCAGAGAGATGAAAGAGTGTTTTCTACAGGTGGTTTGTCAAGCCCACTCACCTGTGCGAGGCACACTTCATAAGTGCACATGTTTTTTTACATAGATATTGAGTTATTGTAAGAAAGTGTCTGGTGCAAAAACTGGTGCAAGTGTCGATTAAAGCATCAGAGAGATGAAAGAGTGTGTTTTCTACTGGTGGTTTGTCAAGCCCACTCACCTGCGCGAGGCACACTTCATAAATGCACAATTCTTTTTTTTAACAACATAAAACTTCAAGTTGACATGGTGGCTCAGTGGTTAGCACTGACGCCTCAGAGCAAGAAGGTCGCTGGTTTGAACCCCGGTTGGCATTTCAGTGTGGAGTTTGCATGTTCTCCCCCCCTGTTGGCGTGGGTTTCCTCCGGGTGCTCCTGTTTCCCCCACAGTCCAAAGACATGTGTTACAGGTGAACTGGATAAGCTAAATTGGCCATAGTGTATGAGTGTGAATGAGTGTGTATGAGTGTTTCCAAGTACTGGGTTGCAGCTGGAAGAACATCCGCTGTGTAAAGCATATGCTGGATAAGTTGGCGGTTCATTCCGCTGTGGCGACCCCAGATTAATAAAGGAACTAAGCCGAAAAGAAAATGAATGAATGAATGAACAAAATCTGAAAAACAAACCTGAAGGGTGTGAATATGAAGCGGGTTGTGTTGTGCTGGACAGTTTTTAGTATCTTTGGGTCCTCTGAAAAAACCAGCCAGTCCAAATGATGGGATTTGCTCCCATAAACGCCTGATCCTGAAGGCTCGAAACACAACAGCACTGCAGCAACACGACCGAGCACCGGCAAACCCTGATCTGCACAAACACACAGCAATCACACAGCAAACATGTCAAATTTAGACCTTTCAGAACTTATTTGTTATTTGATTACATTCATTGACTCATTTTAAGAGTAGTCTGAAGTAAGATCCCATTCATTCCTATCCATTAAAATACTTTACTGTAGTGGTCTCAAACTGCCCGCCCTCCTCCTCCCTCCAGCCCGCAACTGATGTCAAAATTAAAACAAGATTCGGCTCGCCAAAACATTGTTGTGCAGTCTTGTCTAGCCATTTGTGGTTTTGACCCGCCTAGTGGACATTTAAAGTACTGCATTCAGATTAGTTTTACTTTCATTTTCTCTCAGTGTGCGGTCCAGAGTAACACACATGCATTTTATTTCTGTGGCTGATTTAAACGTTGAAATATATGTCCATTTTTACTAAAGCTCTATTTTTGTAAATCTTCAAGGGTCGTTTGATTATTTTCAGTTTTATTCCACTGCTTCATGACTTACATGTTATGCTGGTGGTGTAACAAATATGATCATTTTGCTAATATTCCATTCATATGATCTCATTTAATAGATTTTCCTCACATGCTTATTAAGATTTGCATAAAAACTATGTACATTAGCCAAATTGTACTGCTAGTTGAATTGAACTTGTTAAAGTAAATGTGAATATGTACATAGGCTACTTTTCTACTCTTTGTTGTAGTTTTACAAAAAAAAAAGAAAGATATTGAGAATAACAATTGGCGGTAAAGTCACTTAAGTTACCCAAACTGCTTTCTGCTGTCTTACGCTATTGGGACAATACAATTGGTTGGGACAGAATAATAATATTATGCCTATTATTTGTAGTATTTTCATAGCAATTTAAACTAATCCTTCAATATGTACAAGAAGAGTATGTACAACAAAAGGCTGGAGTTTTGACTGCATGTAGTGTGTGTCTAACACCCGGCCATACACACAACAACCACAGATATATTTCAACAGCTGATGTGTGACACGATAAACATGCTGCTTTGCATTATTACTGGTGACAGGTAATGCTTGGAATATAAACCTCATGTCTGTTGTCTTAAGATGCATTAATTATGTCAGGTTTCCACCTTTTTCTTGTACTTGAATGTTAAAACGGCCCTCCTATAAATTGGTAATCGCTGAAATGGCCCCCCGCCAATTTGAGTTTGAGACCCCTGCTTTACTGTATTTTATGAAGTTGATGTTTATGATCTATGCTTACTTTTTTTAAGGGAAAAAAAAAAGTTTAAAATGTAAAAATAAAACAATAAAAATTTTTATTAATTAAATAAACAGCAAAAATAAATAAATAGGTAAATAAATAAACAAATAAAAGCATGAATACACCATAAACACAGACCCCCCATAATATAAATGTGTTTTTACTTTAATTACTCATGTCTTTTTTAATAGTTATTTTTCAAGATACTAGCTACTATATATAAATATATATATATATATATAAATATATATATATATATATATATATATATATATATATATATATATATATATATATATATATATATATATATATATATATATATTTATATATATATATGGTGGGCATAGATTAATTTTTTTAATCTAGATTAATCTAGATTAATATGGCTCATTTGAATTCTGCCGAAGGCATTCAGAATATGTGAGCTACCCAAATAATAAGCCTTTGAGAGCGGGTTTCTCAAGCCAGGTGACGCATTAGACCAGGGGCTCATCTCCTGTTTCCAAAATGCATCACAAACTGCTTGAGAAACTGTTCTACTATGATAATTGGTGATGAAAATAAATGATGTTCAATAAGATGTACTTGTGTTTACTAACTGTTTATTCAGGTAAACATGAATGTTGAACTGTAGGCCTACATAAGCTCCAAACAGCGATTTCATACTTGCTTTTGATGTTCGTACATACAGAAAATGCTGCTTCACAAAGGCAAGTTCACGGAGCCCTGACGGTGTCAAGCATTGAGTATGTTTACATGGGCAACAATACTTTAATACGATTTTAATATGATTAAAACAATACTCTGATTAAGAGTCTACCATGTAAACAGCCATTTTTGATTACTTAATGCGACTAAAGTCATAACTGACCTAAACAGAAATGGAATTGAGACGTGCAGTATGCAGATATTAGTGGCATTACTGACAAACTATTACCGTCATGAAGGACTTTTCGCCATATTTTCCGACAAGATCCACACAGGCGGCTGTCAGTAAAGGACCGCACAGACACACAGACGCACACACACAAACACACACACACGTCGCGAAATGCAGAAGTTTTTTTTCTTCTCATTTGGCGTGCGTTATTAAATTCCATAACACTCTCACCTGTCCTTACTCCTTTATTTACGTCTAATACCCCAGTTTGTCACGAAGGCATGAATGAAATGTTCGTGAGTTAAAGTGAAACTGCTCAACTGCAGTTAGAGTCAGGCATCCTGCTGATTGGATTCAGAAGGGCACTTCTTTCCCAGACGGCTCACCGGTCAGGTATACATCCGCGCTAAACTATCAAGGTGAAAGTCATCATAGCTTGCGTAGAAAAGACCCAGCTCTCACCCAACTTTGAGAATAGATTAACGGCGATATTTTTTTTATCACGCGATAAGAGTCTCGCGTTAACGCAGCACGTTAACGCCGATAACGGCCCACCACTAATATATATATATATATAAACAGAATATTTTACAATTATAATACATGTCTATAGGGCGGCGCGGCACTCAGTGGTTAGCACTGTCGCCTCACAGCAAGAAGGTCACTGGTTCGAGTCCCGGCTGGGCCAGTTGGCATTTCTGTGAGGAGTTTGCATGTTCTCTCCCCATGTTAGGTTACTTTATTTATACCCGAAGGTGAATTTGGTTTGCAGTCATTTAATAACAGTGCCACACACAAAAAAAAGGACATAAAGACACAAAACATAAACATACAAAACACTTATAAAGAATAAATAAATAAATAATCACTTCAAGTGTCCATCCACCCAAATAAAATGTTTAAAACAATCTATAAAATTTAAACATACAAGTCACAGAAATTCCTCCGCTTAAGTCTATGCCTTATTTAAAGGTCTAATGGCTGCTGGGATGAAACTTTTGCATCGTTTAGTTCTACAGCTTGATACTAAACACCTGCGACCAGAAGGAAGGAGCTGAAACTCTTGAGTGTAGGGGATGAGCGGTGTCACTTAAAATTTAATTTGTAGTTCTCTTTAGCCGCCTGGTGTACACAGCCTCCAGAATGGCCAGTGACACCCGAGTCAGCTTACCGGACCCCTTAACTATTTGATTTAGTGTGTTTTCATTCTTAACAGAAAGATTCTCAAACCATGACACCAACATGAAAGATAAAACGGATTTAAGAAAAGCATGGTGAAATAAAATCCTCATGTGTTTATCAACATGGAAATGATTTAACTTTCTCAAACAGAACAGTTGCTGGTGCCTCTTTTTACACACTTCTTCACAATTCTCATTAAAGAAGAGTTTAGAGTCAATAACTGTGCCAAGGTACAAATGTTTCCCGGTACTGGGTTGCGGCTGGAAGTGTATCCACTACTGTAAAACATAAATAGTTGGCGGTTCATTCCGCTGTGGTGATCTCTGATAATTAGGGACTAAGCGGAAGGAAAATGAAAGAATGAATAATACATGTTTATATGTATATCTGTTATTTATAATTAACTAATTCCCAAACCAAAAATGTACACAACCTGGAACATGTGAACACACCCTTAGACACCACAAACAAGCTTAAACAAGATGAAATTTCCAAATCAAACACACACACACACACACTCACCAGCTCTGGAATCATTAGAGATGAGATACATGCCGTCCGCTCCTGTGCTGCCGCTGATTGGGACGCTCCAGACTTGAGCATCTTCTCCGAAAAACACCAGAATCAGTCCGTTCAGAGCGGTGGATGGTGGGCCGCTCAGCTCCACAAAGAAGCAGTCCTGCGATCGGTTCTCTCCAGAAAACCCACTCCACTCGCTGATGATCAGACCCCCGGGGGCTTGCAGAGGACAGGCATTTGGCTTCCTCGGTGTTGGAGACGCGACCTGAGCACACATGCAGGAATATAGACACATGCATTTGACAGGGTTTCTGCAGTTTTCACCAAGTCAAATTTAAGGCTTTTTAAGACCTTTTTAAGACCATTATGAAGCAAATTTCAAAAATGCTAGTTTTTTTTTTCCGAATGGCATGGTTGGGCCAATGAAAAATATATTACTTGCCTCATCAAAACTATTTTAATTTAGTTATCTCTTAAGTACATATTGTAAATGTGTCAAAACTAGCAAAATCTAGTTAAAATATTGACAAGTTAAAAAAAAATTATAATAATAACCTTAATTTATGTAAAACAGTCTGTCTAAAATAAATGAAGAAATTTTAAACAAATGTTATTTTAAGGAAGATAACTACACCATATTAGTAAACTGGGATTAAATATTTAATTTTTGTTAAAAGTTTTCATTCATTCATTTATTTTCCTTCGGCTTAGTCCCTTATTTATCAGGGGTCGCCACAGCGGAATGAACCGCCAACTATTCCAGCATATGTTTTACACAGCGGACGCCCTTCCAGCTGCAACCCAGTACTGGGAAACACCCATACACACTCATTCACACACACACACACACACACACACACACACACACACACACACACACACACACACACACACACACACACACACACACACACACACACACACACACACACACACACACACACACACACATGGCCAATTTAGTTTATTCAATTCAATTCAATTCAAACCCAGGCCAACATGGGGAGAACATGCAAACTCCACACAGAAATGCCAACCGGCCTAGCCGGGACTCGAACCAGCGACCTTCATGATGTGAGGTGAGAGTGCTAACCACTGAGCCACCATGCTGCCCCTGTTAAAGGTTTTAGATCAATTAAGTTGTGATTGGTCGGCAGGGTGACTTTATATATACAGAGAAAATTAAGAGCTGTGTAAAATGATTTAAGACCTACAACACACAATTTCAGTCAATTTAAGACCTTTAAAATCCTTAAATTATTATTTTTTTTTAATTTAAGACATTTTAAGGACCTTACAGACACTCTGATTTGATCAGTACAGGATAAAGTATTGTCAGCTGCTCAGAATAAATCCTGACAGGATTGAGCCTCTCTTCATAGTTGCAATATGTATAGCAAGTAAATGTTATATATTTCGCATTGAACACCATGTTGTTGTGTACTACAATGCAATACGCTCAAACTCTTGAATTTTTTAACCACTTATTTCATTTGAGACTGTCAAAAATAATAATTTGTTACCGGTGTATCATACATTTATAATTATCATATTTATCATCATTAATATATTCAGCAGCAAATTTCTTATTTAATTGTTTGTTTAGCCACTATCCCTCTGTAAATCACTGCAGTTATTAATTTTAATAAATAAACAAACATGCTTATTATTATAATTATTATTATTATTATATACAGTTGAAGTCAGAATTATTAGCCCCCCTGAATTATTAGCCCCCCCTGTTTAGTTTTTTCCCCAATTTCTGTTTATTGGAGAGAAGATTTTTTTCAACACATTTCTAAACATAATAGATTAATAACTCATCTCTAATAACTGATTTATTTTATCTTTGCCATGATGACAGTGAATAATATTTGACTAGATATTTTTCAAGACACTTCTATACAGCTTAAAGTGACATTTAAAGGCTTAACTAGGTTAATTAGGTTAACTAGGCAGGTTAGGGTAATTAGGCAAGTTATTGTATAATGATGGTTTGTTTTGTAGACTATCGAAAAAAAAAATAGCTTAAGGGGGCTAATAATTTTGACCTTAAAATGGCGTTTAAAAATTAAAAAAAAAACAAATAGGACTTTCTCCAGAAGAAAAAATATTATCAGACATACTGTGAAAATTTCCTTGCTCTGTTAAACATAATTTGGGAAACATTTAAAAAAGAAAAACAAAATCAAAGGGGGGCTAATAATTCTGACTTCAACTGTTTGTATATAATTTTTTACTCAAATTGGAATAAAATTATTATTTTATTTATTATTAATCTATATTTAAATTAAAGCTTTTTAAATCGCCCAGCCCTCCTCATGCTGGCAAACAGACACACAAATATCTGCACAGACACACACACAGTAATCAAAATTGGGTAACACTTTATTTTGATGGTCCATTTGAGTATTAGTAGACTGTCTGCTTATTATCTGTTGACACTGACATTTAACAGTCCTTCAACAGACATTTAACTGACTATAAGAAACTTTGCAAGTACATGTCAACTTACACTAACCCCAACCCCAACCTAACAGTCTACTTATAATCTAATGATAATTAGTTGCAATGTAACTTAAATTCAACAAACGGACCATCAAAATAAAGTGTGACCCAAAATTGAAATCACCCACACAGTTTAAAAAATATATATATAAAATATATATACAGGGCTTGACATTAACTTATTTGATCACCAGCCACTGTGGCTAGTAGATTTCCAACATTATTAGCCACTCGCCATTTTCACTAGCCACACTTTTCTTGTTGGGAAAATATATTTTATATGCATAAACTTGACTTTGACATGCTAAAATGACTTGATTTAGATGTTGTGTTCTGTCCACATGCCTTCTCATTCATTTAACTGCTTGTGTGTGTTGTGTATGAGCTTGCTCAGTGTGCATGAGCAAATGGGTCGTGTCGCAATACAGTCAGTTTTTATTTCACAGGACTTTTCAGGGCTCAAAATTAAGGATTTACCAAATTTATCTCTGACCACACCAAATAAGTATTTCTTAGCCACACTTTTTTAATGTGTCAAAACAAGGAAAATATAGCTGTATAGGTGCACTTTTTAATTCAACAAAACTTTTCTTTAAAAAAACATTACATTTAACAAAAAGAATTATTGTCATGTCTCTAAAGTATGCACCGTAATCTATCCTGGCTAAAAGACCCAGATCACCAGTTAACATAAACGAGGAGTAATCTCCCATTAAAGCAATGTTATTGTAAAAATATATAATTAAACCATATTAACAAAAATAACTGTAAGCAAAAGAAAGCAGGTGAAACATACCGTGTGTGATAATGAAAGGATGATCACGTGCACACGGTTAATATAGGCCTGTTAATAATCTGTTCAAAGAATAATTACAATGAAAGCAGTGACCGCTGCTGCTTACAAACGAATATGTGTATTTCTTTTAAATCTTGAGCTCTTGAAAGCAGCAGGACTCTGGGTGCACGATCATGGCTCTTTGTCCAGTCTATTTCAAAGGGAACCGATCGCACCAGTTGCGCTTCCTCTAGGCACGGTTGCTTCGCGCAAGGAAACGGGAACGCGATCGCTCTTTAACAGTCGCGCATCACATCACCTGTGCACGCAAGTGATCATCCTCTCGTTCGGTATTTACCTGCTTTCTTTTGCTCGTGCTGCTTCTCGATTCTAAGATCACATTTGCACGAATATTGGGCCATGCTTATTGTCGAACCCTGCTATTAAGAAAACTACAATTTAAAAATGATTTCCAACCAGCCAAAGTGGCTAGAGGAGGTGGCCGTCTAACCCGCCAGAGCTGAAATCTACCCGCATTTGGCGGGTGTTAATGTAAAGCCCTGTATATATATATAGAAAAATATGTGTGTGTATCAATTATTTTTTTGTAATTGTGTGGGTGTTTTTCAATTTTGAATACTGTGTGCATCAATTTGCTAACATGAGGTGGGCTGGAGATTTAAAAAGCTTTTATTATACACACACAATTCCCGGGTGAAAATGCTGTGCCAGTCCGCCCCTGCGCACACACACACACACACACACACACACACATACATAAAGTATATATATATATATATATATATATATATATATATATATATATATATATATATATATATATATATATATATATATATATATATAAAGTATAGATAGGGTTGGGTCAATAAACGATAACTGAGCCCGCATCGCAATCCTCCGCCCCACCCCCGTCGCAGCAACAACCTGCTCATGAAAAATACACACTTAGGCCCCGTTTACACCAAGCGGCAACCTCCCGCTCTCCCTCGGGAAGCCAATACGGAAGTAACTGAAACTGCAATTCATTGAAATTCCGCTAGTCCTGGCTCCATAATAGAGCACATTTCTATTGAGCCCACTGTTAGAATGGCCAACTTTACAGCAGAAAAAAAGGTGTTTACAGCCTGGTACAAAGAACGATTTTGGTTCATATAGCTAATATTACCCTTCGTGACAACTGTGAGGGGGGTGAATTTTTTTATAACTCATCCGTTTCCTTTATATTAGGTTATATTAAGTTTGCATAATTAAGGGCGTGGCCACTTGAGTGACAGCTAGGTCTCGCTGGTCGCCGTCACTTCACCTCAGCTGATTACGGCTGATTAGCTGCTGATCTCGGCATATTCATCGTATTTTTGTGTTGTTTTATGTGACTTTACACAGTTAGCTGCCTTTTGGAATTATTTCCTACAATTATCAGATGATATGGCATGCTGTGTGCACTTAATTGTGCTCACAAGCCATTCACGTGGCCTCCATTTCCCAGGTGAGTGAAATATATAATTATATACCATCTCTATGAATGTATTTGTTTTATTTAAGATCATTTATCATTTATAATGTTCTTTAGAGCTGTAATGCACCCCAAAATCTGACAGATTATTAGCTGTAGGCTCTAGAACAGTCATCTGAAGCGTTGTCATACAGTGTTCTGCCTGGACTTCATAATTAGCCTTGCATTTACTAACACAGACTATATCTGAAGTTTTTGGAAGTAATTTGCACTTTCCTCCTGTTGAAAAACTTCATAAGCGCAATGTTTAGTGGCTCTATGTGTAATGCATTGAGCCACTAAGCATTGCGCTTATGACGTTGCTTATGAAACAGTGTTTTTAAAAGTCTAAACACTTTATTGATAAAGTGTACAACCAAGCACATGTGGTCAGAACACAAACGAGTCGCAGGTGATGAAGTATTAAGCGTTTCTCCCTTAGGAAAGCTCCGCCTCTTTGCCCTTGTATGGTATGCCCGGGGTTGGTGCGATGACGCGCGAACAAAATGGCGACGGTCGGCCACGCCTTCTAGTAGCTTCTTTTGGGTTCTTCATAAACCTATGGGTTACGTCACGGATACTACGTCCATATCTTTTACAGTCTATGGTTTACACTAATACGTCTTAGTTTTAAAATGGCATTTTAGAACGAAAACGATCCATGTCCACACTGGTGTTTCATCTAGCATTTCTGAAAAGCCTCCTTCCACACTATACTGCTGAAAACACACATCACATGACCACACACACACACTCTGTCTTGCGCTGCAGCGTCTGAGCTCCAGCAGTCACCCCAGAGAGCAGTGAACGTCGGTCTCACTATAGTTGTTAAATGTGATATTTAATTAATCTTGTCTCTATCTAACAAAAAGAATCTATCAGGTAACGTGTCACAGCGTCAGTACACTGCCTCAATCTTTCGCTTTCACGCTCGTACTTAGTAATTTTAGTGAAAACCTCGGATACTGTTGGTTGGTTCCTGTTGGTTGGGCACCATTTTTACCAACCAAGTTAGTCGACGCTATTATAATGACACAGATCACTCTGCCTATTCATGCCAGAGTCCAGCGGAAAAAGTGATTGACAGGTGGTAATTTGTGTGTAACTTATCTTTATTTATTTATGATTTGGTCATGGCTACAAATAATTAATTAATTATGAATTAATTAATTATTCATAAATAATTAATTCACCGCCGCCTACGATGACGATGCCATCGTCCATCGCGATGTTTTACATTAGACATCGAACGATGCCAAATTGGTCGACATCGCCCAACCCTAATATGAAATATACAAATTAATATAACAGATTTTAGAAAAATGCATCAGACTTCAAAACTCTAAATTCTCTCACCATGAAAGCGCTGAGGTTGCGTGTGCTGGTGCTGCAGCGGCTGAGAGTCTCGTCTATGGCTAAAGCGCTGATGTCCTCCAGCACAGGGAGCTGTCCTGGAGTCAGAGCCTCCGTCAGCTCAGAGACCCTCTTATCAGACCCTCGCGTGCGGTAAACCACTGCATCCAGCAAACCCCTGACCGGGATATCCAGACCCTCCTGAGACGGAGGAGCCCTGCTGCGGTACAAGGCTACAGCATCGGGCCCGTTCTGAATGGTGTTGGATGGGATTCTGATGTCAGGGGTCACCTTAGAGCTGCCGATCTGGAAAAACAGAATAATAATTATAGATAGATGTGCAAAACTTGACACAGGGCAGTTGCTAGGTCATTCTGAGTGGTTATAGGCATTTATTTGAATTAAATAAAAATAAAAAAAATAAAAATTGATGATTTTATTAATATGTTATGATATTTATAATCTAGCGTGCTCCAAAACAATGACAAAATTTGGGTTTAGAAATTATAAACATCCAAATCTTGCAGTTTGTCACTTCCACCTAAATGGATCAACGATTATTTTGACATCACCTCATACTTCAGTTTCTCATCTAATCTTCTGACCAATCAAATGCGCTCTAGTGTCTGACATGCCCCGCCCCCTTCAAGATACTTCTCATTTGCTTTTCATTTGTTGCGCTTGAGCTCAACCGCTCTCACCGGCAGAGCTGTGATAAACACAAAACGCTATTGGCTGTTTTGTGCAAATGGGAGGAGCTACTCTATGCCCCGCCCTCTTTCATGTTTTAGTTGAGTTTTACTTCAAATATCTAATAAAAAAATGCACATTTCAAAGCATTTTACAAGAGCTTTAATTGGAACTCAACCATGTGACTCATTTGCACCACATCTGTAAGTATGCATGAACTCACCAGGAAATATCCGTCATCATCAGTGTAATATCCGTTCAGCTCCAGTTCATAATACACCAGTCCAGTCTGTCCATTGATCATCACCAGCCAGATGAAATCCAGTGACATACGGGAGCCGGACGGATGCCACAACTCTATAAACTCCTCATCCTCGGCTCCTCCAGGAGAATCGGTGTTGATCTCATTCAGCAGGAAATCAATATGGCTGTGAATCGGGGGCTGGATGTGTCCCGACCCTGTGAAAGAGGCTGAAACAACAAGCCCACATGAATAAATAGTATAGTAATTTATAATCTATAGGAATAAATAGTATATAGGAATAAATAGTATATAGGAATAAATAGTATATAGGTATAAATAGGGTTTTAATTTATAATCTATAGGAATAAATAGCATATAGGAATAAATAGTATATAGGAATAAATAGGATAGTAATTTATAATCTATAGGAATAAATAGTATATAGGAATTAATAGTACATAGGAATAAATAGGATAGTAATTTATAATCTATAGGAATAAATAGTATATAGGAATAAATAGTATATAGGAATAAATAGTATATAGGAATAAATAGTATAGTAATTTATAATCTATAGGAATAAATAGTATATATGAATTAATAGTATATAGGAATAAATAGGATAGTAATTTATAATCTATAGGAATAAATAGTATATAGGAATAAATAGTATATAGGAATAAATAGGATAGTAATTTATAGTATATAGGAATAAATAGTAATAAATAGTATATAGGAATAAATAGGGTTTTAATTTATAATCTATAGGAATAAATAGTATATAGGAATAAATAGGATAGTAATTTATAATCTATAGGAATAAATAGTATATAGGAATAAATAGTATATAGGAATAAATAGGATAGTAATTTATAATCTATAGGAATAAATAGTATATAGGAATAAATAGAATAGTAATTTATAATCTATAGGAATAAATAGTATATATGAATTAATAGTATATAGGAATAAATAGGATAGTAATTTATAATCTATAGGAATAAATAGTATATAGGAATAAATAGAATAGTAATTTATAATCTATAGGAATAAATAGTATATAGGAATAAATAGAATAGTAATTTATAATCTATAGGAATAAATAGTATATAGGAATAAATAGTATATAGGAATAAATAGTATATAGGAATAAATAGGATAGTAATTTATAATCTATAGGAATAAATAGTATATAGGAATAAATAGAATAGTAATTTATAATCTATAGGAATAAATAGTATATATGAATTAATAGTATATAGGAATAAATAGGATAGTAATTTATAATCTATAGGAATAAATAGTATATAGGAATAAATAGTATATAGGTATAAATAGGATAGTAATTTATAATCTATAGGAATAAATAGTATATATGAATTAATAGTATATAGGAATAAATAGGATAGTAATTTATAATCTATAGGAATAAATAGTATATAGGAATAAATAGTATATAGGTATAAATAGGATAGTAATTTATAATCTATAGGAATAAATAGTATATAGGAATAAATAGGATAGTAATTTATAATCCATAGGAATAAATAGTATATAGGAATAAATAGTATATAGGAATAAATAGTATATAGGTATAAATAGGATAGTAATTTATAATCTATAGGAATAAATAGTATATATGAATTAATAGTATATAGGAATAAATAGGATAGTAATTTATAATCTATAGGAATAAATAGTATATAGGAATAAATAGGATAGTAATTTATAATCCATAGGAATAAATAGTATATAGGAATAAATAGTATATAGGAATAAATAGTATATAGGTATAAATAGGATAGTAATTTATAATCTATAGGAATAAATAGTATATATGAATTAATAGTATATAGGAATAAATAGGATAGTAATTTATAATCCATAGGAATAAATAGTATATAGGAATAAATAGTATATAGGAATAAATAGGATAGTAATTTATAGTATATAGGAATAAATAGTATAGTAATTTATAATCCATAGGAATAAATAGTATATAGGAATAATAGTATATAGGAATAAATAGTATATAGGTATAAATAGGATAGTAATTTATAATCTATAGGAATAAATAGTATATATGAATTAATAGTATATAGGAATAAATAGGATAGTAATTTATAATCTATAGGAATAAATAGTATATAGGAATAAATAGTATATAGGTATAAATAGGATAGTAATTTATAATCTATAGGAATAAATAGTATATAGGAATAAATAGTATATAGGAATAAATAGTATATAGGTATAAATAGGATAGTAATTTATAATCTATAGGAATAAATAGTATATAGGAATAAATAGTATAAAGGTATAAATAGGATAGTAATTTATAATCTATAGGAATAAATAGTATATAGGATTAAATAGGATAGTAATTTATAATCCATAGGAATAAATAGTATATAGGAATAAATAGTATATAGGAATAAATAGGATAGTAATTTATAGTATATAGGAATAAATAGTAATAAATAGTATATAGGAATAAATAGTATAGTATTTTCTAGTATATAGGAATAAATAGTAATCATATAATATTCATTCTGTTTCATATAATATATGAAAATTGATTTATTTACCTCGGACGGATGTAAATGTTTTTATACAAGACCTGTAAAGCTAAATTAGAAACTTTACCCACATCAAAAAATACTATAGCAATTCTAGTTAATAGTGTTCTTGAAACCATTCTATAGTAAAGTGTATTTTACTGTATATATTATAATAATTCCTTACATTTATATAGCACTTTTCTAGACACTCAAAGCGGTTTACACATTTTTTGGGGGGAATCTCCTCATCCACCACCAGGGAGCAGCATCCACCTGAATGATGCGACGGCAGCCATATTGGGTCAGACCGCACACCAGCTGATTGGTGGAGAGGAGTAATGAAGCCAATTATAAATAGGAGGCCAAAATAGACAAAGGCCAGTGGGTAAATTTGCCCAGGCTGCCTTTTCTTTTTCGAAGGAAATGACCTCGGTTTAACTGCTCACTGAGCAGTATAGAGTCCCCTTCACTATACTGGAGAGTTAGGTTGAGCACCTCCTGCTGCCCTCACTAATACAGTGTTGCTAAATTGGATATGGTTGCGCCAGAAGTTACCGAGAATTATTTATATTATTTAGTAAATTTCCCATTTCATTCATTCATTTTATTTTCGGCTTAGTCCCTTTATTAATCTGGGGTCGCCACAGCGGAATGTACCGCCAACTTATCCAGCATATATTTTTACGCAGCGGATGCTCTTCCAGCTGCAACCCATCACTTGAAAACACTCAAACACTCTCATTCACACACATACAATACGGACAATTTTAGCCTACCC
Organism: Danio kyathit; assembly: GCA_903798195.1. Lineage (NCBI taxonomy): Eukaryota > Metazoa > Chordata > Actinopteri > Cypriniformes > Danionidae > Danio > Danio kyathit. Next base: position 42,781,455 of record LR812542.1, on the reverse strand, counting down.
AATTCACCTGTACCACATGTCTTTGGACTTGTGGGGGAAACCGGAGCACCTGGAGGAAACCCACGCGAACGCAGGGAGAACATGCAAACTCAACACAGAAACACCAACTGACCCAGCCAAGGCTCAAACCAGCAACTTTCTTGCTGTGAGGCGACAGCACTACCTACTGCGCCACCGCGTCACCCTAAATTTCCCATTTATTTTATTAACGTCTACCCCCACCCCAACCCTAAACCCAACCATCACAGTACTGTAAAAACAGTATTTGTACCGAGTATTATTAATGCTATCTATTAAATAACCCAATAAATTGTATTTTTTAACGCCTCCCCCCAACCCAACCCTAAACCCAACCGTCACAGTACTGTAAAAATATTAATTATTGTTATACAGTGTCATAAAAAAATGCTGCTATATTAAAGTGCATATCGCACATCAGGACGGCTGCGAATCCAATCTGCACTTTACCCACTAACACCACTTCCAACTGCAACCTAGCTTTCCCATGTGGTCTCCCGTCCGGTTACTGACAGGGCACATCCCTGCTTAGCTTCAGTGGGTGACCATGTGAGACTTGTAGAGAGCTACAGGTAGTAGTATAGTATTCTCAAAACTTTGTTAATGAATGCTACAGCAAACTGTAGCCGGTGACACAGTGGCTCAGTGGTTAGCACTGTCGGCTCACAGCAAGAAGGTTGCCATTTCTGTGCGGAGTTTGCATGTTCTCCCCGTGTTGGAGTGGGTTTCCTCCGGGTGCTCCGGTTTCCTACAGTCCAAACACATGCGCTATAGGTGAACTGAACAAACTAAATTGGCTGTAGTGTGTATGTGTGTGAATGAGTGTGTATGGGAGTTTCCCAGTAGTGTGTTGCAGTCAGAAGGGCATCCACTGTGTAAAACATATGTTGGATAAGTTGGTGGTTCATCCCACTGTGGCAACCCCTGATGAATAAAGGGACTAAGCTGAAGGAAAATTAATGTATGCGTCACAAATTATATATAAATTTAAATATCTATGCAAAAAAGGTTTTGTGTGTTGTGTGTGTATATATACAGTATATACAGTGTTGGGGAGTAACGGAATACATGTACCGGCGGTACGTATTTAGAATACTATTCATGAGTAACTGTATTCCGTTACAGTTACTATTTTTAAACAGGGTATTTAAAATACAGTTACTTTCCTAATACCATTGGAATACTTAGGGCGATGCGTGTCTGGCCCATAATAATATTACTAAATTGCCGCCGAAACCATAGAAACAGAAGCTACACTCCCGACTGCAATCACCAGCGTTAACTCAGTGAGACTCACGCAAATGACCCTGTTCTCACGCTCTCACGCCACACCTCCATTTTCTCACGCAGCAAAAAGGACGATCGCAAACACCGAACAACCGGATAACAACCATGATTTTCAAATAAACTGCTTTTTTTTGCCGTCATTGTTCGTGAATTCGCTGCTTGATGTTTCGTTTGCGCTTTCAGAGGTTTCGTTTACGCTTCTTAAATTTACGTTCGCTTTTTTGACACAAATGTGGGCGGGACTTATGGGCACCTTAGCCAAAGTTGACAGCCCTGGTTAACTTGAGTGTACAAATATGGAGGATTCAGACCAGGACCTCGAGGGGTTGGAGCCGCAACCAAAGCAACTTTCTAGCAGCAGTAAAGGGAAAAAATGCATTCACGTCTTGGAAGTTCAAGCAAGGTAGTTCAAGGTACTGTAGATAGGTGGCTACTGGCTAATATGTTTGACTTAAAACAAAACTTGTTCATTTTGATGTTTACATTTTTGTAAAGCAAAAACATTTTGCATTCTGCTAGTATTTGCAATAATGTTCTTAGGTGAGAAGTTTTCATAATAGAAATTAAAATGTTGGATAGAACCTGTTACATTACCTTGGATTTACATAAACTATTTTGAAGTTTTTCTTTTCTTGTATAGCTGATATTTTTCTGTGCAGACTGTGAAATACAAAGGGTAAGCAAAATGCATATTATAAACATATATTGTATATTACAGACAGTAATGCTGTCTATGTTCAAGCACTTTTTATCTTTATTACAGAAACAGAAATTGAATTTGTTGACACTTTGATAAATAAACATTATTTAATAAACATAATTATATTGTTTTATTTATTTTTCCCTGTCAGTCAATAATGTTTAGCATTAGAGGCCCTCTGTTTTCCTGTAGAAATTGCTACCAACGCATAGTGTGACATTTAATAGACTTGAAGGCTGTTTTCAAGGGGAGTATTCCAAGTATTTAGAATACAGTACCAGGATTAAGCAAAGTAACGGAATACGTTACAAAATATATTTTAAAGCAGGTATTCTGTATTCTGTAACTAAATACATTTACAAAGTATTCTCCCCAACACTGTATATATATATATATATATATATATATATATATATATATTATATATATATATATATATATATATATATATATAATACACACACATCTAATGTCAAAATAAACTTTTATTTTGGATGCGATTAATCTTTTCCCAGCCCTAGTATTTGCCTTAAATGACTATAGTATATTGAAAATAGTTCATTTATTAATTATTACTTAATTTATTTCATATAGAGACTTTATATGAATAAATATTGTTCTGTTAAACATACTCATGTTAAGTGGACAGGACTGAAACCAAACGCAGTCATTGGCTTTTCCAGGACTTCTGGGTCTCGACACGAACAGTCCTGGATCTCTCGTCCATTCGGCGACACCACATCGACTGGCATGAACACCTGCTGTCAGAAAACTGCAGCACACAAACATATAATATAAATAAATATTTACTAAAACACACAATAAATCTTACTGCACTCTATGGCACGTGCTGATCACCTGTCTGCGAGCATGAAGGCTTTTCTCCCTGGTATGAGTGTCTCTGTCAGGTTGTTTCCGGGCATGTGTGAAGAGTCACCATAAACGAAGGCATCGATTGGCTGCTCGTGGCTGAGGGGGCCGTCCTTAGGGAAGTCTGACGCTGAGCCTTTATACAATGCCAATGCTGCAGTCTGTGGCACTGAAAGATCAAATAACACATATTATTTAATGTTTATCAATTTAAACGCTATATTTTGAGTAAAGATACATTTAGAAAATACCTAAAGTGAAATAAGACTAAAACAAAAATGAGAAAAAGTGAACCCTAATCTTGGAGAACTTTATTTAAAGGGGACCTACTATGCAAAAATTAACTTTTATAAGTGGTTTAAACACAGTTGTGTGAATATATACAGCTTCTAATGGTAAAAATAAATATATTTTATTTTTTTATAATCACACTTGATAAAAACAGTCGACAGAAACAGTTTGATTGACATTCTCCCTTTGTACATGTGGGGAAAAGGGGGAAAGCCCCGCCCACTAGTGACCATCTCTCCCTCATTAGCATAAACAGCTCTGAGTGAGAAGCAGCCGTCTGCCATTAGAATAAAACCTTTAAATTGCACTCAATACTAGTATCTTCCTAAATAATTAGTCAAATATTCTGTACTGTCATCGTGGCAGAGACAAAATTATTTAGTTATTGGAAATTAAAGTTTTTATGTTTAAAAATGTGTTCAAATTCAAGCTGTTTTCATTAATTTGACATTTTGTTCAATTAAATTAATCAAAAATTAAGCCAAAAATAGAAAAACTAAACTATTATTGTTGCTTTAATAACCTTGTGAAATATAATTAGAATTAAAATACAATTAAATAAATTCAAGATAAACTAATCTATTTAAAAAATAACAAAATACAATAATTACTAAACAAATACAATAACAACCACTAAAATTAGACACATTGAAACAATTATAATGGCATATAAAAAATAGATCCCACTTTGTATTAAGTGGCCTTAACTACTATGTACTGGCATCAAAAAAAATACAATGTACTCACTGTGTTCATAATGTATTGCAGAACACTTGTGGTGCTCTTAAGGGTGGGATACAGGTACAGGTAAGGACAGGTTTGGTGGCATGTGTAGGTTTAAGGGTGGATTAAAGTGTAAGGGATGGTCAACAGTGTAATTAAAGATGTAATTACGGAAGTTAATCACAGATTAAATAACATGCATGTATTTAAACAATCATAAGTACAATGTAAAAACATGTATTTACACAATATGTACATTGTAACAAATGATTCATTCTAGTGAAAGTACATATTAGTGAATGGCCCATTTTCACTAAGTGGTACGGTACGGTTCGGTACGGGTCACCTTTAACAAGCTTGTATCTCCACTGCCAAAGGGTGGGGCCAAGAGAAACCACTCACGCTTTTAGACGGCCTCGTAAACAACAAGAGAAGATAAGGCGGATTCAGCTCTTCTTCTTGGCTTTGTGGATGTTTAAGACGACGACAAGGTTTGTTTAAGCTCAGGTTAACCATGGCTAATTATTATATCTATATATTTTTATTGTGTAATGTCTCGGCTGTGTATTTAAAAATGGCGCTTCCTTTGTTTTCATTTTCCTGGCTTGTGCACGCGCTAGTGATGTTTGTCTGTAAACCAATAGCATTCAGCTGCGCTTCTAGCTCCACCTTTTGGTACCCTTATGCTGTGCTAGGAACCCTTTGAAAAGGGTACCCAAAAAGTGGTACGATACGGTTCGCTTTTTGGTACCTTTTGACAGTGGAAACGGCCATAAAAGCGCACTGAAGTGTACCATAGTGTACCACTCACTGGAAACAGGCCATGAGGCCACTTAATATAAAGTGGGACCAGAAAATACATTGGAAATACTTTAGTTGAAAAAAGTGTCTGTTCTACCTGTCAAAGCAGCAGTTTTCACAGGTACGGTATAGATTCCGGCTTCTTTAGCGCTGAACTCAACACTCAAGCTAATCAGATCGGTGGTCACGTCATAAAGCACCAAAGTGAAGGATCCGTTTGCCTTCCCAACACTGAGCTCCACAACACCCCTCCGCTCAGATCCGCTAATATCCACTTCACTGATCCAGATCTGTCCAGGGGTCGGCGGAGGACAGTGATTGACCCACGCGGGTGTTGGAGCACCAGTGGAAAACGTCCAGAGGTTTCCAGACTCCCAGCAGCGCTGAATAGACTCGTCCCCTTCCAGAGCCGATTCATCCTCCAAGTATGGAACCGAACCGGGAGTTAAAACTGACGCAAGACCATCAGCGCCGTCAGAGGATTTTCGAGATGTGTATACAATCGCATCCACCAATCCAACTCCAGTGACATGTCCTCCTTCAGAAACTGGAGCCCAATTGGGTCCGTAAAGAGCGATGGCGTCAGGCCCGTTCTGGACAGAGTTGGGTGGAAGAGAGATGGCAGGACGGGGATTTAGTTCAGCAGATCCTACTAGGAAAAAACCTCTCTGATCCGTGTGGTGTCCCATTAAATCAATGACCCGGTAGGCCACATCACCATTGCCATTATAAAACACAAGTGTGTATCCATCTAGAGAAGTAGGGTTCGTCCCGTCATAATAGAGCTCCACAAATTCCTGAGTGTCCAGTTTGGGGTTATCACAATTCACCTCGCTGATCATTAAACATGGGGTTGTGTCTTTAAAAAGGCATATGAGGGTCAAAAAGGACAAGTTGAGTTTGATGTGCATGATTGCTGCCCGGCCTGAAACTCTCAGCATGTCTTGCTAAACTACAGCTGGAGGAAAATAGAAGAAAGGTTATTCCTTAAAGGGACAATTCACGCAAAAACTACAATTCTGTCATCATTTGTTCCAAGACTCTTTGAGTTTTTTTCTTCAGTTGAACACAAAGGAAGAGATCTTGAAAAATGTTGAAACAATGACTTCTATTGTATGATTTCAAAACAACATTAGCACTATTTATTTGATTGTGGACAATGTTGCTGAGTTGTACACTTAGCCTACTCCTGAACTATTGGGACAGTTACTCAAAAATAGCTAATTATTAGATTAACTAAAGTTGTTTTGTTATTTACATTTTTTTTTTGATCGAGGTAAAGTTGCTTTTATATTAGCATATTTATTTATTTATTTATTTTTTAACTGTGACATGATCCCTATATTGTTTACTACGCTACTTTGAATATTAGGTCTGAAATAACATGTAAGTATGACTTCAGAACAACATTAGCACTATTCAGCGTTGCCAGACGTACGATAATTATCGTATTTGTACGATAATTTCGACCTCTGTAGGATCAATAATGAAAAAAATCCTATAATGTACGATAATTTCAGAGTTTTATGGCATTTAAACAGAATTTCATTGTTATCTTAGGGCTTATATAGTTATTGATCTAGCTGCATCTTTTGTCTACTGTCTGTGAGGAGAACGTGGAGTTGAGCACGTTTTCTATGCCATCTTACGTCACATTTTCTCAGCCAATCAATGTGGAGAATGGCTCTCTCTCATGAGTTAACATTTCTGCTGCGCGCGGCCGTGCTTAGGTCAGTAGTTTTCAGGTTGAGGTCGATCGTTTAAGTTAAAAAAAATTGTAAAAAGTTAAAAAAAATTAGTGCTGAAAAGGAAATTGAGAGTGACGGGAGTTTGCCCTTGATGTTGTCGTTTTTCCCCATTTAAATGCGTTATGTGAACGTGTTTTTTCCAAAATCTCATTAAAACACAGCAACAAAATCAGCTCATTACGGATACTGTGAATGGGCTCGTGCACACCTCAGAGTGTGTTAAAAATTCGGGAGGGTGCACTGCTTTCGAGCAAACCAGCACTATGTTGCGTTCCAATTTGTACCGCAAAATGAATCCCTCAACATCTGGCAACACGCAGGTATCCAATGACAGCGACTCGGAGGTAGACTTTAAACCTTCCTACTAAGGTACGCCTATTTTATGTAATTTTTTTTACATATTGTGGTAATTTGCACGTTGTGTCAAAACGCTATTTGTCTGGATAATATCTGTATACTCTCCGTTTGACTCGAGTACGATAATTTTCCTCCAAATACGATCATTTTGAGGTTCTGGTACGATACTTTGACATTTCCAATCTGGCAACAATGGCACTATTTATTTGACTGTGCACAATGTTGTGCTTTGACAGTCATTGGCTGCTAATATTGTTTACCTTTTTAGAGTTTGCAAACAATACTTTTCCGGAATTATATTATTGAGAAAGTCTGAATGTGTAAATATAAAACCAAATTTACCCCAAATTTTCATTTATTTTTGCTTATATTCAGTCTTTTAATATTAAAATACAAATTCATTTAATTAGCTCACATGACAAAAATACTATAGTAAACACTAATAAATATTTTTATAGCATCAAGTGTATTATACTGTATATTATAGTATTCACAACACTTTGTTAATGAATGCTACAGCATACAGTAGTATTATAGAAATAGTTCACCCAAAAAAATTTAATTTACTCACTATATACTCAGCCTCAAGTGGTTTTATATTACATTTCTTTAATTCTGTTGAAAAACAAACACTATAAAAGCAACCCAGGCTCATTCTGATTACATACCACTATACATTTCTGGAGAGCATCAAATACGTCCCAGGAGGTCATTTTTTCTTTGCATTTTTTCTTTTTGCGAATCCACCAGAGAATGCTGTGTACGCATTTTGAGATCTCAAATTTCTCTTGTGAGCGCCATTAGCGCCTGCTGTTCTCGCGTAAATCCACCAGAGGCCGCTGTCGTCTGACTGACTGACTGATCGACCGACCAATACCCCGGCCCCTCCACCCTTCCCTAAACCCAATCGATAGCGTTTTCAAAAGCACAGACTGACCAGCGCCCATCCCCTTCCTTAAACCCAACCGACTGTTTTGAAAAGCAATCCAAAAAAAGAAAAGCCCTTGCCTGGTTTTTACCATGTTTTCAGATTTTACCTCATTCTCACCTTGTTATTTACTTGTTTATTTTATTTTTTGGCTTCTGTTTTTGTTTTACCTGCTTTCTGGAACCATTCTTTGCCAGACTCAAATCCCATCGTCAAGGTCAACTCATCTCTGCGTCACAAATCCTCTGACGTAAGTGATGAGCACAAACTGGTAACAGTGGAAAAGCCATCCATACGGAGGTAAGTGGTCAGCTGCTAGCGTGAAAAGGAACGGCGTCATACCGCCCCGTAGCGTTCGTCTTAAAGATAAAATGCAGCCATACATACCTCTGGCAACATAATTCACAATCTCCAGAAATGTATATAGGGCTACTTTTCAGAATGAGCCTATGTTGATGAAAGACCGGTTTCTAACATTCTTCAAAATATCTTCATTTGGGTTCAACAGAACACAGAAACAAACTGATTTCGAACAAACGAGTAAATAATGACAGAATTTTCCATTCATATTCAATGAATTCACATGTATTAAACTCTAATAAACATGACTATACTCAAGTTTGATAAATATTTGTCATTATGAACACTGTACCTCAGATTTCTGAAATAGTCAGAAAGAATCTCGCTTTTATCACTTTCAATTCAACTTGAGTAGAGATTTGACGTTTATTGTGATTAGTTATAGATACTGATTTGTGATAACTTTTTGGATATATCTCCCAGCCAGAGTTTCTGAGTTTTACATATAACTCATTTCAGTAGCTGTGAGGGAAGTGCGTCATCAGCTGACCACAAACTCTACAGCAATCAGCAAATCTGGCTTCTGTTACACTTATAAATGCAACCGAGGCAGCTTCTGCTCTAAAAAAAAACTTTCTAAAAAAAAAAAGAACAAAAAATAATATAAAAAGGAAGAACCATTTCGTTTATAATATTTGCATTTTAAAATATATTATAATTTAGTATATGATCACTAAGTAGTACAGGTCAGAATAAATATGGTTCCAATTACACAAATATGTTAGGCTGAATGATGATGATTTCACCTATATATTAACATTTTATTTGCACAAACTTATATACAGTTGAAGTCAGAATTATTAGCCCCCTTTGATTTTTGTTTTTTCTTTTCTTTTTTAAATATTTCCCAAATGATGTTTAACAGAACAAGGAAATTTTCAAAGGATGTCTGATTATATTTTTTCTTCTGGAGAAAGTCTTATTTGTTTTATTTTGGCTAGAATAAAAGCAGTTTTTAATTTTTTTAAAAACCATTATAAGGTCAAAATTATTAGCCCCTTTAAGCAAATTTTTTTGCCCCGATAGTCTACAGAACAAACCATCGTTATACAATAACTTGCCTAATTACCCTAACCTGCCTAATTAACCTAGTTAAGCCTTTAAATGTCACTTTAAGCTGTATAGAAGTGTCTTGAAAAATATCTAGTAAAATATTATTTACTGTCATCATGGCTAAGATAAAATAAATCAGTGATTAGAACTGAGTTATTAAAACTATTATGTTTAGAAATGTGTTGAGAAAATCTTCTCTCCGTTAAACAGAAATTGAGGAAAAAAATAAACAGGGGGGCTAATAATTCTGACTTTAACTGTATATTTAAGCATGTAATGGATCATGTAAAAAATATCTGCTATTAACAGTTGCCTGTAGATTGTAATTCAAGGGTATTTTACATTTATAATGTGCATACTGCCATTAAAACTTTGGATGTGAAAAAATATATAGTGACAAGCATGGATATTTAATTAAACAAAGTAATTTGAAACAATATATTGTTTTTGTTGGCCAGCACCTTTTCATTAACCTAGAGATTTATTTATATATTACCAATAAGTTTTTGAAATTTTTTAAAATTTAAAAACATTATTAACAATGTTGACTAAAGTTTATACTTAATTCAAAATTCTGTAAAAAAAAAAAAATAACAACTAAAAATAAAATAGAAATAAATAAAGAAAGAAAAAAGTCCCTGATGGAGAAAATAAATGGGATTTTCACTGTCGCACTAGATATCCAAATAATGGACTGGACTCTTCATGTTGCTATAGTAACGAAGAACTAGATCTTAAACATCCACTGCACTTTAAAGCCAGACTGTGCATGTTTAGAATAGCATACTACTTTTAACCCTACGTCAGTTTATGTATAGCTACTCTGCATAGTACATTAACACTAATTTTCTGACTGCAAAATTTCTATCCATTTCCATGAGAGTGGTGTGCAACAAAACCAATGCAACGCACTCGATCTTAGAAATTAATTTCACTTATTTTCACATAAACATATGTGAACAATCTGAACTCTTTATAATCAGGCATTCGTGTTTGTCAGGCAACAGGATCACACTTAATATTTCTCACTTATTGCCTAATCCAGTACACTACATGCAGTATGCTAATATATGACTCAAAACATACAGCACGATCATCATTACGTCATAACGTGTATTTAAAGGATTGTTTACAGATTTTCTGGACAGCACGCTGATGTCTATTATACTGTGACTTGTTGCACACTAAAAACTGGAAAACATCACGAAACAAATGACGATCGCGTCAAACGAACATTTATTTACTTCACAACATACCATACGAAAGCATTGTTTGTTGCTGAGAAACTACCACTTTAAAATGCATTCATCTACAAGATATAGTAGGCTACTTCGCCATCACAAAAGACACACTCGATTTCGCAACAGTAAAAAAAATCACAGCACACTCGATCCGAGAAAGTGACAAATAACAGTCGTGAGATCCTCGCATGTGGTCGGTTTAACGGAGAAGTGTTGCTTACCGTGTACCCTGGTGCCCGTTCAGTGGCTCTTGAAGTGTTTGGTGGAGTTTCAGCAACTTTTAATCGTGTAGAGGAAGAACCGATCTGATCCGGTCGGTCTGTCGGATCTCTTCCCCGCGAGTGTGGGCGGTGAATCTGGATGAATTCACGCACATTCCCGGAGACATAAATGCTAGCCTACTTCCCAGAATGATGCCTCTGTCCTTTGTGTGCTAGCTATTTCTTCACTCTGGATGCATCACTGGTTGAGTTGTACACTTACTCCAGAACTACTGGGACAATTACTCAAAAAATAGCTACATATTAAATCAACAACAAAAGCAAAAAGTTGTTTTTGTTACGGCGGTTCATAACGCTGTGGCGACCCCTGATAAATCAGGGACTATATGCCGAGGGAAAACGAATGAATTAATTAATGTTTTTGTTGTTTTACTTTTATCATTTAATTTTGCTTGCATTTAGTATTATTGCCTTTAATATTAAAATACCAGACTGCCCTGCTGGAAAAAAAAAAAACAACTTAAACCAGCCTAGGCTGGTTGACTGGTTTTAGCTGGTCAACCAGGCTGGTTTCCAGCCATTTCCAGCCTAGTCTTAGCTGGTCAGGCTGGGAGATGACCAGCTAAAACCAGCTTGACCATCCTTGCCAGGCTGGGAGCCCAGCCAAAACCAGCTATGTCCAGCTTAAACCAGGCTGATCGAGCTGGTTTAGACTGGTCATTTTCCAACCTGACCAGCTAAGACCAGGCTGAAAATGGCTGGAAACCAGCCTGGAAATGGCCAAACCCCCCTAAAACCAGGCTGGTCGACCAGCTAAAACCAGCCAACCAGCTAGGCTGGTTTAAACTGTTTTTTCAGCAGAGTAATTTAATAATCCACAAGAAAAAATACTATAGTAAATGCTAATATATGTGTTTGAAGCAAAATGTGTATTATACTGTGTATATATTTACAATATAATGTATTTACAATATAATGAATGCTAGCATACTGTAGGAATAAAGGGATAGTTCACCCAAAAATGAAATGTACTCATCCTCAACCTCAGGTGGTTTTATATCTTTATCATTCATTCATTTTCTTTCGGCCTAGTCCCTTTATTCATCAGAGGTCGCCACAGCGAAATGAACTGCCAACTTATCCGGCATATGTTTTATGCAGTGGATGCCCTTCCAGCCGCAACCCAGCACTCGGAAACACCCATATACTCTCGCATTCACACACACTCATATGCTACGGCCAATTTAGTTTATTCAATTCCCCTGTAGCGCATGTGTTTGGACTGTGGGGGAAATCGGAGCACCCAGAGGAAACCCACGCATCACAGGGAGAACATGCAAACTCCACACAGAATTGCCAACTGGTCTAGCCGGGACCAGTGACCTTCTTGCTGTGAGGCAACAGTGCTAACCACTGAGCCACCGTGCGCCCTTTTATACCTTTATGAGATTCTTTATTCTGTTGAACACAAAAGAAAATATTTTGAAGAAAGCTGAAAACTTGTAACCATTGACTTCCATAGTATTTGTTTTTCCTGCTATGGAAGTCAATGGTTACAGATTTCTTACTGTATATTCTTCAAAATATCTTCTTTTCTGTTCAACAGAAGAAAGAAACTCCAAGGATTGAAACATCCCAGTACTCCACAATTATCCCTTTAATTGAGAACTGATACGCTGTCATCAATACTGTAATATACTGCTACAGTAAACTGTTGTGTCTTGTAATATAAAATATATAGTTGTAAAAAACTTTGTAGAGTATTGAGTATTTTCATTCATTCATTCATTTTCTTGTCGGCTTTGTCCCTTGCGGGGTCGCCACAGCGGAATGAACCGCCAACTTATCCAGCACGATTTTACACAGCGGATGCCCTTCCAGCCGCAACCCATCTCTGGGAACTTCCACACACACATTCACACTCATACACTATGGACAATTTAGCTTACCCAATTCACCTGTACTGCATGTCTTTGGACTGTGGGGGAAACCGGAGCACCCGGAGGAAACCCACGCGAACCCAGGGAGAACATGCAAACTCCACACAGAAACGCCAACTGACCCAGCCCAGCCGAGGTTCGAACCTGCGACCCAGCGACGTTCTTGCTGTGAGGCAACAGCACTACCCACTGCGCCACTGGGTTGCTTATTGAGTATTTTGTTTATATTTATTGAATTACCACAACTGATTAATTCACATACTTTGCAATGGTTCAAAATATTATAGTATTTATTATTAAATTATGTGATATTTTATGTTAAACTTATATTTACATAAACTGATATAAATTTCATTTGTTTATATGTAAATTAATATTATTAATATATTATAATGTAGGGGTGACATGGTGGTTCAGTGGTTAGCACTGTTGCCTCACAGCAAGAAGGTTGCTGGTTCGAACCGGGTCAGTTGGCATTTCTGTGTGGAGTTTACATATTCACCCCGTGAGTGAATGGGTGTTTAGTGTTGGGTTGCGGCTGAAAGGGTATGCGCTGCGTAAAGCATATGCTGGATAAGTTTGGCGGTTCATTCCGCTGTGGCATTTCATTTGTTTGTATGTAAATTAGTATTATAATTTATTATAATGTATTAATACAACACATTTACAAATTATGAACTGTCATCCCTTTCATAAACCACAATTTTGCCACTAATATTGAAAATGTTTTAAAATGTTTTTGGGTATTAATCCATAAAACATGTAGGCCTACACTTTTATGTGCCAGTGCCAACTACCTGAATTGTTTTATTTTTGCAGATTTGTATTAAAATATTAGCATCTATTTTTAAAGCACAGTCTATAAACTTACAGATGTATACACACACCAACACTGTTTTTGTTGTAGAGTATTTTTCCAAACAGGGGTGCGTTTCCCAAACAACGACGTAACTCGCGGCTGAACTATCATAGTTTGATGCATCGTTTGGCAAAAGAACGATGTAGTGACGAGTGTTTCCCAAAACCCGTAGTTTCTCTGTCGCAGATCCATCGCTTGAACCACGTTAGTTATAATGTAAAACGCCCACAATGATGCTCTAAACAAGGTGGAGTAACTTCTTTAGAGAACAACCCCATCATTTCTTTGTGCAAATTATATTGTTTTACACAAACACGCATTTAAAATAAAATCCAATAATAGTTTTGGTAAAAACATGCACTCGCTTTTCATATATTAAATAAAATATATGTAAATGGCACATATAGGGCCAATGTTTGCTTTACTAATATTATTGAGAAGTTGAACATTACATATTCTATTCTATAACATAAAATCACTTACAAAAGCTAACACTATTCTAATATCATATATAAATCATATAAATAAATAAATAATGAGGCGATTTATTATAAATATATTTACTTTAATAATAATATTAATGATGATGATGATGATGATGATGATGATTATTATTATTATTATTATTATTATTATTATTTAGGATATTGTTTATTTATTAAAAAACAAATATATACAATTTGACACATGCAAACCACAGCAGAAAGTTCTAACCAACAGACCCATGTCATATACAGCAGAGAAACTTAATAAATAACCCACAATAAAATAAAAGAATTAACATATGCTGTGTTTTTTTATTTTCACAAGCTTTGGAGACGTAACATAATTTCCGTTTTTAAATATACCTATAGCTTTTGCCATGAGGCTGTGTTCAAAATGATATCAATGTTTTCAAAGTGCACTGCGAAGGGAGCACAATTGTAAACATGAAGATCGCTAAAACTGAACTGTAAAAATACTTTGAAAGCAAATTACACCTAAGAGAGACGACCTTAATGCTTTTTTATTTTTAATAATTCCAGCTTTGAATGTTAGAATGTTCTAAATGAATAGGGCATAGGGGGGATAAATGGGAATAGAACACAGCCAGGAACTATGCTTCTAACTACAGCTCCACAGGTGTCGTTTCAAGTGCTCAAGTTTGCGACGCAGTTTGCGAATGTTCGTTGGAGCGATGGATTTGGGAAACAGCAAATCAATGAACTACAGTATGTTTGTAACGACGGAACTTGCGACCTTAGTTGGCTAACGATGGTTTTGGGAAACGCACCCCAGACCAACAATTTTGATACTAATAAATGTAAACTTTTTCTTAAAATGTATTTTTTTCTCATGTTCTCAGCGTAACAGGTACGTAAAAACATAGGCCTTATTATGAATTACTTATTCAAATATATGATTATATAGCCTACAGCCCCGTAGAAAGGCTGGTGAAAGGGGTGGTTCTTTTTTCTCAAAAAGTGGACCTTTTTGCAGATATTCGCCTCATTTTCTATTTAATTATGAGGTTTAATTACTGCATTTTAGTGACATTTTAAGCACTATTTTTTACTGGATTAGCTTGTCAGATAGTCATCATAACCAGACGTTTTGATGTACCAAAAACATTTCCTAAAGATTTAGAATAAAGATATATGAAAACAATAATTATTTTTTTAAATACAAATGTATTATATCACATATCATTAGAAAAAAATAGGAATCTGTAAAAGTTTTAAATTAAAAACACATTTATTAGGCAAATAACAAACTGGGCCAGCACATTCAACTTTCCTCAGTCAGAATTTGGGACGCCGAATTTGGTTGTTGCTAGATCGGATACGTTTGCGACTGGAGGTTAACGAGAATTATTTATGTTATTTATGAAATTTCCGATTTATTGTATTTTATTATCGTCTACCCCCACCCCAACCCTAAACCCAACCGTCACAAAAGTGTAAAAACAGTAGTTGTACCGAGTATTATTTATCTTATCTATTAAATTACCCAATAAATTGTATTTTTTAACCCCTACCCCCACCCCAACCCTAAACCCAACCATCACAGTACTGTAAAAATATTAATTATTGTTATACAGTGTCTTGAAAAAAATGCCGCTATATTAAAGACTTTACCGCGCCAAATTTGGGGCTTTCAGAACCTGAAGTCACACCGAAGCAACAGTAAAAGCCTTCTTCAATGGGTTATTTTCATAGGCATTTTTACAATTCATTATGGCATAGCAGTCAAAATAGGACAAATAAGCTCATGACCTTTGTCAGTGAGGGTGGGTCTTTTGAACCACCTGAAACCTCGGCTATGGGCCTGGCCTATTAAATCATAGGCTACCGAATTTAACAACATTTAAAATGTAATCCTAACAAATGGCTTAAACCTGGTTATATTTCATTAGATTTCTTCCATAAATCATAATAAAATTAAAATGTATTACAGTTATTATTTTTGTTCAGAGAATAATGAAGACATAAAGGGCGGGAAATCTAAAGTTGTACATACCTCAAAACCATAGCGTTTGTTGTGACGTCATTTTCAACTAACCGAAAATTTCGCCGTTGTTAACGTTTCATCAAATAAACCTTAAGTGAATTATGAAAGGTGTGAAGGTAAATAAGCCTTAAATCTGAAAAAGCATTTCTTATTGTGCGTCATTTCAATATTTACTGTTCGTTAGCGAATTTTACACAAGGGACGACAAAAAAGCACTTCAAACATACTTCCTGTTTAAACGTCAAGTACGGCTCATGGGTTTTGAATTTTTCATCATCTTCAGTTTTTTGATGACCTTATATTATACAAATACATTAATTAAATCGGTTAATTCTTGCTCTCAGAGTTCCTTTGGCCATTTTCATTCCGCGTTAGGAAAAATCGTGCATTATTAGGCTGATCTCCACCATCTGTCGTGGTAAGTTTCCTTAATTCTTATTATTTTAAACCCTGAGTCATGTAAGTGTACATCACTTCAAACTTTGACCTGTGTTCTACATGGAGAAACTAATTCTTCATTTCGAGATTTAAATACTAAATATCAGGGCAAAAACGCCTTCTAGTCGGACTTGCTTAGTTTCAACACCAGATGTCGCTGTCTTCACAATGTTATTTGTGTATTTTGCTCTCCATTAGAATAAAATACCACCTTATGGTTTTACTGTTTCAGAAGTGTTGTAGCCTATATGTCAGAGATGCCCAAACTAGGGCCTGCGGGCCAAAGTTGGCTCATAGTAACCTTTGATTTTTCCCACCATACCATCTGAGATGAGAGGGAGAATGATAGGGATGTCATTTCAAATTGAATGTACCCTTTTATTTGTTTGTTTTATTGCTAAGCTACAAAAAAGCTAACTGAAATTAAATGTTTCAATTTAAATACTGTAGTTTAGTTTAAAATGTACATACTGTCACCTGATGGATACAAGACAATGCAGAGACTTTGGTGAGCAAATCAAGGCAGATTCTGCTTGATAGTGTATTTAGCGTTGAACTTTATAAATGTGTTTTTGTTTTTAATGCAATAAGTTATAATTAAAAAAGTTATACTGCATTAGTTAATACGAGTCATGTTTTTTATTTATTTTGAAATATTATGAAATAAATTAGGAATTTACCCATGGCAACTTTAAGGTAATATAGTTTGGTATATTTATCTTTGGCCCACTGCTCTCGATGATATTTGATTTTTGGCCCTTCATACAAAACATTTAGGGGACCCCTGCTATATGTCTACTAGGGCTGGGCGATATGACAAAAATCCCATATCATGATTTAAGCCATCTCAAATCCTGATAACAGTTTATATCACGTTATGATACCTTTTCTGTAAATTAAATTAATTAATAGGTTATTGACCACGTGTAAAAGACTATTTCTTTTTTACATTTCAAAGTATGTAGCTACTCAGAAATGTACTCATTTATAACAAAACACAACCAACATATATATCACCAATAATATATATACAGTTGAAGTCAGAATTATTAGCCCCCCTAAATTATTAGCCCCCCTATTTATTTTTTCCCCAATTTATGTTTAACGGAGAGATTTATTCAACACATTTCTGAACATAATAGTTTTAATAACTCATTTCTAATAACTGATTTATTTTATCTTTGCCATATTTACAGTACATAATATTTGACTAGATATTTTTCAAGACACTTCTATACAGCTTAAAGTGACATTTAAAGGCTTAACTAGGTTAATTAGGTTAACTAGGCAGGTTAGGGTAATTAGGCAAGTTATTGTATATTGATGGTTTGTTCTGTAGACTATCAAAAAAATATATTGCTTAAAGGGGCTAATAATATTGAACTTAAAATGTTTTTAAAAAAATTAAAAACTGTTTTTATTCTTGCTGAAATAAAACAAATAATACTTTCTCCAGAAGAAAAAATATTATCAGACAAACTGAAAAATTCCTTGCTCTGTTAAACATCATATGGGAAATATTTAAAAAAGAAAACAAAAAAAATTGAAAGGGGGGCTAAAAATTCTGACTTCAACTGCAATATATCCAACCTAAAAAATAAACATATTGTACAAAACGTAAAACAAAACGTAAACATTGTACTTGTAACATTACAAACTTCTCATAATGCTGTTATTCGTGTTTCTGTCTGCGTACCCATAATGGTATGTAATATTGCACTCACATAAATTCATTCATTCATTCATTTTCTTGTCGGCTTTGTCCCTTGCGGGGTCGCCACAGCGGAATGAACCACCAACTTATCCAGCACGATTTTACGCAGCGGATGCCCTTCCAGCCGCAACCCATCTCTGGGAACTTCCACACACACATTCACACTCATACACTATGGACAATTTTAGCTTACCCAATTCACCTGTACTGCATGTCTTTGGACTGTGGGGGAAACCGGAGCACCCGGAGGAAACCCACGCGAACCCAGGGAGAACATGCAAACTCCACACAGAAACACCAACTGACACTCACATAAATTATAAAACAGTATTGCAGTAAACAATGTATTTTGTGACACCACTAAACAAAAAATAGAGCATAATATGATATGATACAACTTTTTTATTTTGTCCACACAATATACAGTTGAAGTCAGAATTATTAGCCCACTGAATTATTAGCCCCCCTGTTTATTTATTTCCCCAATTCCTGTTTAACGGTTTTTCAACACATTTCTAATCATAATAGTTTAATAACTCATTTCTAATAACTGATTTATTTTCTCTTTGCCATGATGACAGTAAATAATATTTGACTAGATATTTTTCAAGACACTTCTATACAGCTTAAAGTGACATTTAAAGGCTTAACTAGGTTAATTAGGTTAACTTAGCAGGTTAGGGTAATTAGGCAAGTTATTGTATAATGATGGTTTGTTCTGTAGATTATCGAAAAAAAATTATCTTAAAGGGGCTAATAATTTTGACCTTAAAAAACTGCTTTTATTCTAGCCGAAATAAAACAAATGACTTTCTCCAGAAGAAAAAATATTATCAGATATTCTGTGAAAATTTACTTGCTCTGTTAAACATCATTTGGAAAATATATATATTGAAAATAAAAATTCAAAAGGGGGCTAATAATTCTGACTTCAACTGTATATTGTCGTATTGCACAGCCCTAATGTCTACCATTTTTAAATTTAGACTGGAATACCCAGTTGACTGCTAAATGTTCTTTTTAAAGACATGATGGCCTATTTACCATACAGAAATCTGATATATGGCCATATACAATATAAACATATTAATTAATTACGCATAATATATTTGAACATATTATTACATATTTCTAATTCTAACTGTTAAAAAAGGCAATTTTCTAAATACTTAGTTTGATATAGGATATATATTTTATATATGATAAATCCAAGCAATAATTTTAAGTCATATATTTGCATAATATGCCATATATCAGACTTATGTCCTGGTGTTACAGTTGCATTTTTAATTAACATTTCTTACCAAGTTTGAAGGGGCTGCATGGTGGGGCAGTGGGTAGCATGATTGCCTCACAGCAAGAAGGCGGCTGATTCGAGCCTCGGCTGGGTCAGTTGGCGTTTCTGTGTGGAGTTTGCATGTTCTCCCCGTGTTGGCGTGCTTCCTCTGGGTGCTCCGGTTTCCCCCACAAGTCCAAAGACGTGGTATAGGTGAATTGGGTGAGCTAAATTGTCCGTAGTGTATGTGTGTGAATCAGTGTGAATGGATGTTTCCCAGTGATGGGTTGCAGCTGGAAGGGTAAGCTAAATTGTCAGTAGTGTATGTGTGTGAATCAGTGTGTATGGATGTTTCCCAGTGATGGGTTGCAGCTGGAGGGGCATCCGCTGCGTAAAACATATGCTGGATAAGTTGGCGGTTCATTCCGCTGTGGCGACCCCAGATTAATAAAGGGACTAAGTTGAAAAGATAACGAATAAATGAATACCATGTTTGAAATGACATCCCAATATACTGCTTAATATAAAAAAAACAGCATCCAACCAGTAACTTATGCAGATATTGCGTCCGGGTCATTCATCACACTTAAAGTAAAAGGTTAAGCCTTCTGCACTGCATTAACTAGCGCATTGTACTGCACACTTTGTCAAATGTAGTAGCTCAGCCAGATATTTATGCCCTATATATTGCAGACATAATACTAGTAGACTCAGGGATGATAGATAATCCAATCAATTTCCCTTTGGATCTCTCTGTATAGTCTTGAACATATTGTATTTGTATCACTTCCTTGTTCTGTGTGTAAATCCTGTACTCTTGCTGGTTCCTCATGTTCTGCCAAAGCTGCCAAAAGCTGTTTTTGGCAGACGCATCACACCCAAACCAGCCTACGCACAGAGCCACAAGTAAATACAGCACATGCTTGTGGTGGTAGAGTAATTTACACTAAGGTTTATTATGTTTTTAAGGTCTTTGAGCAGATGCATCACCAATGAACTGATTATCACTATACCCAAAACTGTTAGTATATACTGTAGAGTGATTTAATTTATTGATCTTTTAATAATTCAATTAATCTAGTCTTGAACAAGCTAGCAGAATGTTAAAACAGAGTAAATCATGCTAGCAATGTGTCAAAACAGTGTACATATTTTAGAAATATGTTCAAACATACTAGCAATCTGGAGAAAACATGCAAGCAATAAAACATAGTAGGACTGTGCTAATGAATGATGCTAAAATGTTAGCAATGAGATGCAATGTTGTTTTAGCATGTTGTCAACAGAAAAAGACAGAAAAGTAGCAACATGATAAACATGGTAAAATGTTAGCAATAAGTTTGTCAGCAATGTGTCAAAACATGGTATAAACATGAGAAATGTGTTAAAATAAGCTAACACATGATAGCAGTGTGTACTAAAACATGATAAGTAAAATGCTAATGTGTAAAAATCCACTTGAAACATGTTAGAAATGTATGCATTTGTAAAAACATGCAAGAAACAGTAGCAACATGCTAATGTGTAAAAAAAGTAGCAATGCTTGAAAAAAAAAATGTTAGCAATGTGTTAGAAATGAAAGTTTTGTTTTAACATATTGCTTGGAACTTGTTTTTGCAATGTAGCAATGCCACGGAAGAGGTAGCAATACAATAAACATGGTATAAGTATGTTAGCAATGTGTCAAAACATCATAGAAACATGAGAAATGTGTTAAAATAAGTTAAAACATGCTAGCAATGTGCTAAAACCTGATAAGTAAAATGCTAATGTGTAAAAACACACTAGAAACATGTGAGAAATGTGTTAAAACATACTAGTATTTGTACAAGCGTGCAAGCAACATGCTAATGTGTGGAAACAATGTAGCAATATCTTACAACATGCTTGAAAAATGTTAGCAATGTGTTGACAATGCTACAAACATGCAATGTTGTTTTAGCATGTTGCTTGCAACATATTTTTGCAATGTAGCAATGCAACAGAAAAGGTAGCAATACAATAAACATGGTATAAGCATGTTAGCAATGTGTCAAAGCATGGTAGAAACATGAGAAATGTGTTAAAATAAGCTAAAACATGCTAACAATGTGCTAAAACTTGATAAATTAAATGTTAATGTGTAAAACACACTAGAAACATGTGTTGACAATGCTACAAACATGCAATGTTGTTTTAGCATGTTGCTTGCGACTTGTTTTTGGAATGTAGCAATGCCACAGAAAAGGTAGTAACACGTTAAACATGGTAAATGTTAGCAATAAGCATGTTAGCGATGTGTCAAAACAGTGTAAACATGAAAAAATGTTAAAACATGATAAGTAAAATGCTAATGTGTAAAAACCCACTAGAAACATACTTAAAACATTCTTGCAATTTGTGAACATGCAAGCAATAAAACATAGTAGCAACATACTAATGTGTAGAAAAAAATAGCAATGTGTAGCAACATGCTTGAAAAAATGTTAGCAATGTGTTAGCATTGCTACAAACATGCATTGTTGTTTTAGCATGTTGCTTGCAACTTGTTTTTGCAATGTAGCAATGTCACACAAAAGGTAGCAACACAATAAACATGGTATAAGCATGTTAGCAATGTGTCAACATGGTAGAAACATAGGAAATGTGTTAAAATATTCTAAAACATGCTAGCGATGTGTTACCTTGAAAAGTAAAATGCCAATGTGTAAAAACACACTAGAAACATGTAAGAAACATGTTAAAACATACTAGCATTTGTACAAACATGTAAGCAACATGCTAATGTGTGGAAAAAATGTAGCAATGTCTTACAACATGCTTGAAAAAAATGTTAGCAATAGATTGACAATGCTACAAACATGCAATGTTGTTTTAGCATGTTGCTTGTGACTTGTTTTTGCAATGTAGCAATGCAACAGAAAAGGTAGCAATACAAGAAACATGGTATAAGTATGTTAGCAATGTGTCAAAGCATGGTAGAAGCATGAGAAATGTGTTAAAATAAGTTAAAACATGCTAGCAATGTGCTAAAACTTGTTAAGTAAAATGCTAATGTGTCACAACACACTAGAATTGTGAGAAACGTGTTAAAACATACTAGCATTTGTACAAACATCCAAGCAACATGCTAATGTGTGGAAAAAATGTAGCAATGTCTTACAAAATGCTTGAAAAATGTTAGCAATATGTTGACAATGCTACAAACATGCAATGTTGTTTTAGCATGTTGCTTGCAATGTATTTTTGCAATGTAGCAATGCAACAGAAAAGGTAGCAATACAATAAACATGGTATAAGCATGTTAGCAATGTGTCAAAACATGATAGAAACATGAGAAATGTGTTAAAATAAGCTAAAACATGCTAACAATGTGCTAAAACTTGATAAATTAAATGTTAATGTGTAAAACACTAGAAACATGTGTTGACAATGCTACAAACATGCAATGTTGTTTTAGCATGTTGTTTGCGACTTGTTTTTGAAATGTAGCAATGCCACAGAAAAGGTAGCAACACGTTAAACATGGTAAATGTTAGCAATAAGCATGTTAGCGATGTGTCAAAACAGTGTAAACATGAAAAAATGTTAAAACATGATAAATAAAATGCTAATGTGTAAAAACCCACTAGAAACATACTTAAAACATTCTTGCAATTTGTGAACATGCAAGCAATAAAACATAGTAGCAACATACTAATGTATAGAAAAAAATAGCAATGTGTTGCAACATGCTTGAAAAATGTTAGCAATGTGTTGGCAATGCTACAAACATGCAATGTTGTTTTAGCATGTTGCTTGCAACTTGTTTTTGCAATTTAGCAATGTCACACAAAAGGTAGCAACACAATAAACATGGTATAAGCATGTTAGCAATGTGTCAACATGGTAGAAACATAGGAAATGTGTTAAAATATTCTAAAACATGCTAGCGATGTGTTACCTTGAAAAGTAAAATGCCAATGTGTAAAAACACACTAGAAACATGTGAGAAACATGTTAAAACATACTAGCATTTGTACAAACATGTA
Source organism: Danio kyathit (assembly GCA_903798195.1). NCBI lineage: Eukaryota > Metazoa > Chordata > Actinopteri > Cypriniformes > Danionidae > Danio > Danio kyathit. The sequence goes on along the minus strand of LR812542.1, from coordinate 42,758,130 downwards.
AGCAACAAGCTAATGTGTGGAAAAAATGTAGCAATGTCGTACAACATGCTTGAAAAAAATGTTAGCAATAGATTGACAATGCTACAAACATGCAATGTTGTTTTAGCATGTTGCTTGTGACTTGTTTTTGCAATGTAGCAATGCAACAGAAAAGGTGGCAATACAATAAACATGCTATAAGCATGTTAACAATGTGTCAAAGCATTGTAGAAGCATGAGAAATGTGATAAAATAAGCTAAAACATGCTAGCAATGTGCTAAAACTTGTTAAGTAAAATGCTAATGTGTAACAACACTCTAGAAACGTGAGAAACGTGTTAAAACATACTAGCATTTGCACAATCATGCAAGCAACATGCTAATGTGTGGAAAAATGTAGCAATGTCTTACAACATGCTTGAAAAAAATGTTAGCAATGTGTTGACAATGCAACAAACATGCAATGTTGTTTTAGCATGTTGCTTGCAACTTGTTTTTTTGCAATGTAGCAATGCAACAGAAAAGGTAGCTACACAATAAACATGGTATAAACATTTTAACAATGTGTCAAAACATGGTAGAAACAAGAAAAATGTGTTAAAATAAGCTAAAGCATGCTAGCATTGTGCTAAAACTTGATAAGTAAAATGCTAATGTGTAAAACCACACTAGAAACATGTTAGAAACATATTAGCAATGCGTGGAAACATGTTATATTGTATTATTTAAACCAATGTTTGGGTTTGTTCATATTTGACCCAACATTGAGTTAAAACAACCTAGCATTTTGTAGAGTGCATCCAAAATGAACGTTGACTTGGGACAAAAATGCCACCAAATTAACTAAAATACCATCAAATTCAAGATGCTGTGAAAACGGGACTTAAATAAAAGGGCTATTACATTTACTTCATGTTTTTTTAATTTTAAAATTGATATGCTTTCTATAAGCTGATTAGATGTACACTAATCTCGGATTTTATTTCTGTTAATAAAAATGGACTGTTAACAACCTCTAGCATCCTAAATTATATTTGACAGATTATTCAGTAATTAACTGAAAGCCAAAAATATAATGAAATATCTGCATTCTACAAAGGCCATGAGGAAAACAAAACGAGAGAAAGTATGAGGTGGTTTAGAGAATAAAGGTGGCCTAGTTTTTCCGCTTCATTCATTTCGCCGTGTTAAATCATCTCGTTTCCCTGTCATCTTTCTTGGATTACAGATCACATCACAATGGCTTTGAGCTCCATTGAACTCTTATTCGCTCTGTTTTTTACCTCTGACACTTGTTCTTGTTTTCACAGCCGGTTTAATGGCAGTTTCAGACCTGATGGCGGGACATCTGGACCCTGATGGGGCTGTTGATCTATGTGTGAGGAATTGGACTGGAAGAAATGTCTCTCTCCCACAATACTCAGCGTTGTTTCTCCATATGATTCCCGCAGGTAAGCTCAGGACTCCTGGGGAGTGTTTGACAGGCTGATTATAAGAAAGGGCTGTCATGTTGTCATGTTGAATGGAAAGTCTTTGGGTATTTCAGGATGTGTTTGGCGTGCGTATGCAAGCATCTGTTCGCTTATTTGTGAATGAGATGTTGACTCATTTTGGCACACAGGATGTTTGAATCATCGATGTGTAGCACATTACAGACGTCTGGAGTGATACATGAAACTAAATTGGCAACTGTGGTTGTTTTACACGCATGCGATGTTTGAAATGTTTGAGAGATCTCACCTGCTCCTTGTAAAACAAATCAATTAAACACTGCGGTATTTGGGGAAAAGGCTTATTTTGAGGATGTTTTTCAGACTACTGTGTAATCTTGTGATGATTATTAACTTCACAGAATAGAAATTTAAATAAATATTTTGCAAGAATGGCAATAAAACTTATTTGTTTTAATTTCTTTTAGAAAAAAACAGCAGAAAAAAAAGCTAAAATATTAAACACAACAACAAAAAAGCCAGGCATGGTGCTCTAGTATTTAAATATGTATTATTATTGTTTCTTAGAATGTCCTTGTAATATTTACTTCACAAATATTTCATTAAAAATAAAAGCTGAATTAATATATATATATATATAAGTTAACCTATCATGAACTTTCATTAAAAGGTATATTACAAATATATTAATATTTAATAATATTTGACATGTTTTATAATTTCAATATTAATAATGAAAAAGCTGACCTTAACCGTTATATAGAAAATATGCTTACATAAAATACAATATAATAAATAAAAACTGTATATATCAAAATTAACATTAACTTAAAACATTCTTTAAAAGCTTTAATTGACTAACTTTAATATAATAGTACAAAATATTAAAAGCTAAGTTGTATGGAGAGTTAAATCAATTAAACACTGCAGTATTTGGAGAAAAGGCTTATTTCGAGGATGTTTTTCAGACCACTGTGTGATCTTGTTATAATTATCACCTTCACAGAGTAGACATTTTAATAAAAATTCAGCAAAAATGGCAATAAAACTTTTGTATTTTTTGTATCTTCAGGAGGAAAAAACTAAAATTTTTAAAACGTACAAAAGCGAAAAAAAAAATCCAGGCATGGCTTTATTGTTTCATAGAATGTTCTTTTAATATTTACTTGAAAAATATTTAATTCAAAATAAATGCTGAATTAAAATATACTAATTAAAAGCACTTTTGACATTTTATAATTTTGAACATTTCAATATTAAAAAAGAAAAGGCTGACCTTAAATGTTATATGAAAAAAATGTTCTTTTAAAAAAACAATATAATAAATAGCAATATAATAACAATACAATATAATATAATTATAAAAAAACTTTATAAATTATATATAACTTTATATAATAACATTAACTTAAAACATACTTTAAAAGCTTTAATTGACTAACTTTAATATAATAATACAAAATATTAAAAGCTAAGTTGCATAAAGAGTTAAATCAGATAAACACTACAGTATTTGGTGAAAAGGCTTATTTCGAGGACGTTTTTCAGACCACTGTGGAATCTTATTACACAAAGTAGAAATTTAAATATAAATTCAGCAAGAATAGCAATAAAACTTTGTTATTTTTTTTTTAGAAAATAACAGAAAAATATAATGAAAAACCTAAAATAAAAAAAACGTAATACAAAAACTAGCTAATTGATTAAAAAAAGACGCCTAAAAAAGCCTAAAAATATGTATTAAAATTGTTTCATAGAATGTCCATTTAATATTTACCTTAAAAATATTTAATTAAAATAAACAACCCAGGCTCATTCTAAAAACGTACCTCTATATACATTTCTGGAGAGCGCCAAATACATCCCAGGAGCTACGTTGTTTTGCAGTTTTTGTTTTTGCGAATCTAGTTTGCTGTTCTCGTATAAATTGACTAGAGGCTGCTGTCGACTGACTGTTTGACTGACTGAATGACTGACTGATCGACAGATCCACCCTTCCCTAAACCCAACCGGCAGATTTGAAAAGCAATCCAGAAAAAGAAAAGCCTTCTCCTGATTTTTACCACGTTTTCAGATTTTACCATATTCTCACCCTGTTATTTACTTGTTAATTCACCTTGTTAATTCTGTTTTTGCCTTACCCGCTTTCTGGAACCATTCTTTGCCAGACTTAAACCCAGTTGTCGCGGTCATCTCTTCTCTGTGTCTCAAATCTACTGACGTACATGTCGAGCTACCGGACAAACTGGTAACAGCGGGAAAGCCGTCCATACGAAGGTAAGCGGTCAGCTGGTAGGCGCGAAAAGGAGCGTCATACCGCCCCGTAGTGTTCGTTTTAAAAAACGAAATGCAGCCATATGGACCTCTGGCTACATAATTCGCAATTTCCAGAAATGTATATAGGGCTACGTTTTCAGAATGAGCCTATGTTGAAAATAAAAGCTGATTTAAAATATACTTATTACAAGCTAACCTACACTGTAAAAAATGCAGGGTTTGCACACAATTCATTCATGTTGTTCTAACACATATCCATTAAGTTAACATAACTAATTTAAGGAGATTGAACACAAAACAATTAAGTTTCCCAAAAAAATCTCAGAATTGTTGTTTCAACAAGTTTGAACAAGCCGCACAAATCTGAATGTATAATGAACTTTCATGAAAAGGTATAATAAAACAATATTAATTTGAAATAATATTTGACATGTTTTATTATTGGGCGACACGGTGGCTCAAGAGCGTTTTATACTTCTGCGTCAAACGCATGTGTACGCTACGGCACAGCCTATGCGTAGACGCATAGCCCTCACCGTGGCCGTCGGCGCCGCTGATGCGCACCTCTCAAAAAATGTAACTACACGTCACAACGACACGTAGCACAAGCTCTGTGATTGGTCGGCTTGGTAGCGCTGACGAGTGTGGGCGGACGTGAGAGCCGCTCGAGCCCGATGCAGCGAGTGTTTACAAGTGTGGAGTCTCGTGCACATCGATGGATTTGCTCTTCAGTGGACTTTCAGTAGTGAACAACCCACACTGACCTGTGCTAAACTGAACTGAATTGAACTTAATCTCCGAAAACTGAACTGACACTGTTTCAATTCACTATATTCTTCTATGTGAAGCTACTTTGACACAATCTACATTGTATAAGCGCTATAAAAATTAAATTGAATTGAATTGAATTGAATCGTGAAGGAGCTCCGGATGGAGACTGTTGTATTGTTTACCTCATGATTAAAGTTGTTGCACGTCTGCCGATTCCAACCTCAGAGTGAGCGAGTTTGAGGCACTTGTACATTAAGGAAGCGCTCAGAAAACTCGACATAGAGACACATAAACACCTACTGCGAACTGGCTTTCGAAAGTGTTATTGCAGAGCAGCACACGGAGCGCGCTGAAGTATAAATGCACGGCTAAGGGAATTGCATGCGCCGTGGGTCACGCCGATCACTTGATGCAGAAGTATAAACCAGGCTTTGGTGGTTAACACTGTCGCCTCACAGCAAGAAGGCCACTGGTTCGAGTCCTGGCTGGGTCAGTTGGCGATTCTGTGTGGAGTTTGCATGTTCTTCCCGTGGGTTTCCTTCAGGTGCTCCGGTTTCCCCCACAGTCCAAACACATGCGCTTTAGGGGAATTGGATAAACTAAATTGGCCGTAGTGTATGAGTGTGAATGAGAGTGTATGGATGTTTCCAACATAGGCTCATTCTAAAACGCAGCCCTATATACGTTTATGTAAATCACAAATTATGTAGCCAGAGGTACGAATGGCTGCATTTCGTCTTTAAAACAGGGCGGTATGACGCTGCTACTTTTCTCGCTTACCAGCTGACCGCTTACCTACATGTGGACGGCTTTTCCGCTGTTACCAGTTTGTCCGGTAGCTCTACACACACACCGGTGGATTTGAGATTCAGAGGAGAGATAACCGCGACAATGGGGTTCAAGTCCGGTGAAGACCAGTTCCAGAAAGCAGGTAAGACAAAAGGCAAAAAATAAAATAAAGAAAATAACAGGGTGAGAATGTGGTAAAATCCGGAAACGTTGTAAAAAATCAGGCGAGGGCTTTTCTTCTTCTGGATTGCTGTTGTAAACACTGCGGTTGGGTTTAGAGAAGGGGGTGAGCGGGTCAATCGGTGCTTTTTAAAAAAATATTGGTTGTGTTTAGGGAAGGAGGAGGGTGGGTCAGTCGATCGGTCAGTCAGTCAACAGTGGCCTCTGGTGGGTTTACGTGAGAACAGCAGGCACGAATGGCACTTGCGAGAGAAATTGGAAATCTAAAAAAGTGTACACAACGGCCACTGGCGGATTCGCCAAAACAGAAACTGCAAAAAAATGTAGCTCCTTGGACATAATTTATGCTTTCTCCAGAAATGTACTGTATAAAGGGATACGTAATCAGAATGAGCCTGGGTTGGATGTTTCCCAGTACTGGGTTGCAGCTGGAAAGGCATCCCCTGTGTAAAACATATGCTGGATAAGTTGGCGGTTCATCCTGCTGTGGCGACCCCTGATCATGAAATGAACTAAGCCGAAGGAAAATGAACTAATGAATGTTTTATAATTTCAATATTAAAAAAGGCTAACTTTAGTATAGAAATAGAAAATAATATAGATATAGAAAATCTTCTTAGAAAATTCAACATAGTAAATAGCAATATAATTACAATACAATAAAAAAAATGTATATGTAATGTAATGTATTTATATAGCGCATTTATTGTGTATGGCCATACACCCAAACCACTTCACAGTTATGAGGGGGGTCTCTCCACACCACCACCAGTGTGTAGCATCCACATGGATGATGCGACGGCAACAACAGGACAACGGCACCAGTGCGCTCACCACACACTAGCTATTGGTGACACCCCTACTCTTTTTTACGAGAAGTGCCATGGGATTTTTAATGACCACAGAGAGTCAGGACCTCGGTTTAACGTCTCATCCGAAAGACGGCGCATACTGACAGTGTAGTGTCCCCTTCACATTTACTGGGGCATTAGGACTCACACAGACCGCAGGTTGAGCGCCCCCTGCTGGCCTCCCTAACACCACTTCCAACAGCAACCTAGTTTTCCCATGTGGTCTCCCATCCAGGTACTGACCAGGCTCAGCTCTGCTTAGCTTCAGTGAGTAACCGGTCTTGGGCTGCAGGGTGATATGGCTGTGTATATATCAAAATTAACATTAACTTAAAGCATACTTTAAAAGCTTTAATTGACTTTAATATAATAATACACCATATTTAAATCTAAGTTGTAAAAAGAGACTTTATAATTGAAAGATGCTTTTTTCCCAGTGTGATTGTACTTTAACACTACTTAACAATAGTTCTCTTTGTGTACAGCTTATAAAGCAGTGCTTCTGTGCCAGATTTGGCACATGTCTGGACAGACATCTAATTTTAATATTTTTGTCATGTCTATTTTTAGAGTGTGAGCCTGTATCTTGTGTGTGTGTATTTGTGTGTGTGTGTGTGTGTGTGTGACAGTCACTCTTGTCACCAGATGGTCTTTGGCAGTTTGTGTTCATACAGAACATATGTAGGTCAGGTGCAGCATGGGTTGTCGTTACCGTGGAAACTAGAAGTCAAACATGACTGTGATGTTTTGGGATCACACAGACACATGTAGGGGACTTTTTTCTGACTATTAATAATTATTCAGTCTACGAGTTGATAATATATGCTGCAACTCGGGCTGGATTTATCAGGACGCAGCCAGAGTGCCGTAACACCTTTTCTCCGCTTCACCTGTTCTCCCGTTTCTCTTCTGGGCATCCTGCCATCTAAAATAACCAGGCTTTTACTGCTCTATCCATCATTCAGATACCAGCTCGAGTAATAAATCTTCTGTCTGGCCCAGAAGGCTCATGGGAGGACTCTGCTCTATTTTACTTCCGAGAGGGAGAGGAATAAAAAAGTAGAGCAGAGGAAATAAGGCTATGTCAGGTGTGGGTCTATCACTAGTTTTCAACTTGCAATTCAAACTCAAATGTTTAGATGGGCAAATGAGATTATTACATTTAACATTTGCAGAACTACACAAAAGTTGTGAGTATAAATACTAACACAATCTCACGGCAATACGTATGAATTCGTATGATCTCATTCGTACAATTTAGTATGCGATTTGCTTATCCCCAATGACGGTTGGGTTTAGGGGCGGGGTTGGGTACCACGCCTCCTTTTTAAAATTGGACATTTTTGTACGACTGAACTCATAAGAATTCTTACGAATTAGCCAGTAAACTGACAAAACGTAAGAATAGTTACGTTTCCTCATGAGATCAGGCTGATAAATACACTAGGGCTGTACAAAAATATCGATACATCTAACTAACGATAGTGTATCGATAGTCCAACCTCAAGTATCTATTCAAGTTGTGCCAAACGACCTCTTTCTCCGCTCCTGTAGATGTCGCTAACTCGCGATCAACAAAACGCCAAGTAGTGCGGTATCAGAAGTAAGCAAGAGTGAGCATGGCGGAAAATATAAAGGTGCCTCCAGCTTTTAGAGCTGACGTGTGGCTGCACTTTGGTTTTAACGCTATACCAGGGAGTACTGAATAAGACAAAAAAAATCCCATTTGTAAGCTTTGCAATATATATAGTTCTTTGTTCAATCACACTGTGCAGTTCTAATGAATTTGAATGGATGGAAAATAAATTGGAATTGTAATTTTAATTTGTCTGCCGACTTTATCAAGTTGTCAATATAATGTGACACACATACTAATACAAACTATTGCAATATATCACAATATTTATTGTATCGCAATATACACTATCGTGATATATTGTATCGTGACCCATGTATTGTGATATGTATCATATCGTCAGGCCCTAAAATACACGCTGTTGAAATTTGACCTTGGCATGGGAGATGTTTGAGAACTGAGTTTAAAGATATTCCCCTCTAGTAGTTTTTATTTTGTGTGTAACAGATTGCAATAATGCTTTAAAATAACAATACATAATTAATATTGACAACAGAGGCTCATTCTGAAAACGTAGCCCTATATACATTTCTGGAAATCATTTCTGGAAATCAGGTCAATCGGTGCTTTTCAAAACACTATTGATTGAGAGGGTGGGTCAGTCAGTCAGTCAATCATTCAGTCAGTCGACAGCAGCCTCCGGTGGATTTACACAAGAACAGCAGGCGCGAATAGCACTCGCAAGCTAAATTTGAGATCTCTAATTCTGTGTTCACACCAGATGCGGAAGAAGCGTCAAGCGCGAGTGATTTACATGTTAAGTCAATGCAAAGGCGTGAATAGACATCCTGCGGCATGAGACGCGCGAATGGCGTGATAAGCGAGTATGGCGCGACGCGAATTGAGCGTTTTTCGCTTTTGACGCGCAAATCGCACAAATCGCTCGCGTTCAAAAACCTGAACTTCTGCGGACATTCGCACCACATTAACCAATCAGGAGCTTGCTCTTGTAGGTGTGATTGTTGTGTAGCGCCTGTTGTTGGTGTCCCGGGGGTGAATTGGTCCCGTGTTGGTGTCACGCGTGAATGAAACGGATTTGACACGCAAATGAAGCGGATTTTGAGGTGCGAATGAAGTGAGTAAACTCAAATGCGGGTCTATTTACGCACGAATAGCGCGATATATCCGCACGTACCGCGTCTGCTGTGAACACAGCATAAAAGTGTACACAGTGGCCTCTGGTAGATTTGCGAAAACAAAAACTGCAAAAAAAAACATAGCTCCTGGGATGTATTTGCCGCTCTCCATAAATGTATATAGCGGTACATTTTCAGAATGAGCCTGGGTTGAATAATGATGTACTAATATGTAAATTAAACATTACTTCATTATGAATTAATGAGGATTTAAGGCATGCGCTAATCAAGAACTAACATTACAATATGAGTCACATGACTTCCTGTTTGAATAATGGCTTCTTTAATTACTTGTTAGTTTATGTTTGTTAATTCATGTATTAATTAACACTTTAGTTTTAGCTAAATGTAACTAACATGAACTCATGATCTGTTAATGTATCTTTATGTCATGACTTTACTTGGAGGGGCACATAATCATAATCTCATTTTTAGCTACTAATGATCTCACAATAAAAGTTATGCACGTCTGTATAGTGTATGTTTACATTGCAAAACAATTGAAAAGTGTTCTGTCTACATCAAAATGAACAGTTTAAACAGGGGTTCATGAGTAGTAAGGATTTAACTTAGAGTTGATAATAATGTGCCTCTCCAAGTAAAGTGATGACAAAGATTAATTAACAGGTCATGAGTTCATGTTGGTTACATTTAGCTTAAAGGGTACCTATTTTGCCCCTTTTTACAAGATGTAAAATAAGTCTCTGATGTCCCTAGAGTGTGTGTGACGTTTCAGTTTAAAATACCCCACAAAAAATGTTTTATAATGCTTTGAAACTGCCCCTTTTAGGCTTTGATACTAATTGTGCAGTTTTGTGACTTGGTCGCTTTAAATTCAAATGAGATTGTGCTCTTTTCAAAAGAGGGCGGAGCTACAAATGCCTGTGTGTCAGCATAGTGGCAGATTCAAAAACAAGACTAACATCCTATGCTAATGAGGGGGAGATGCTCACTGATGGGCGGGGATTTCCCCCTCTGATGACAGAACAAAGGGAGAATGTCAATCAAAGTGTTTCTGGAGACATTTACAATTAATTATTTTTTACCACTAGAAGCTGGTTTTATTCACAGACCGTTGCCACACAACTGTGTTTAAACCACTTATAAAAAAAGATTTTTGCATAATAGGTCCATAATATGGATAATATTTTGCATAATATAAAGTTTTAACTGATACAGAAGTATTTATAATACAAATGCAGTTTGAGGAAGCCAATATACACGTTTAATTTACTTTCAAGGAATACACAAAGGGTTTTTAATCCTTTTGAGCTCCAAAATGCAAAATAAATGGTTATTATTTTTGTTTTGCTGTACTAGAAAAGGTTAATATTCTTTAATATTTAATAAAAATCAGTTAGAGTCTGACAAAGTAGATGGATTGAACCAACTTGGCTAGTACAAATTGCAAAAAAATAATAATAAAAAATTCATATAGTGATATGTGAAGTATGAGTAAATTCTTATTTTTAATGGTTCTTATATACAATTGACATCAGAATAATAGCCCTCTTGAATTATTAGCCCCCCTGTATATTTTTTTTCCCATATTTCTGTTTAACAGAAAGACAATTTTTTTCAACACATTTCTAAACATAATAGTTTTAATAACTCATTTCTAATAACTGATTTCTTTTATCTTTGCCATGATGACAGCACATAATATTTGACTAGATATTTTTCAAGATACTAGTATTCAGCTTAAAGTGCTTAACATTTAAAGGCTTAACTATAGGCAAATTCGAGTAATTAGGCAAATCATTGCATTACAGTGATTTGTTCTGGAAACAATCGCAAACAAATATTGCTTAAGGGGGCTAATAATATTGACCTTAAAATGTTTTTTTTTTTTAATTTAAAACTGCTTTTATTCTAGCTGAAATAAAACAAATAAGACTTTCTCCAGAAGAAAAAATATTATAGGAAATACTGTGAAAAATTCCTTGCTCTGTTAAACATAATTTGGGAAATATTTAAAAAAGAAATTAAGAGGAGGGCAAATAATTTTGACTTTAACTATATACTAACTAGGCGATAACACAAATATTTCCAGGTAGCACAGGAACATGTACAGTATAAGCCAGTGTAGCGTCAGAGCTGACTATCAAGTGACGTCAACATCTTCAGCATGGGTTCAGAAGAAGAGCACCCTGATGGGTTGGGGACTCTAAAAACAGCCTGAATATCTGGGTTAACCCACTTTTGGGGGAAATTGCAAAGATTGGGTTTATGCATGTGCTTATACTGTGGGGTTCAGTTTTTTTCAAATCCGTTTGAGCTGAAGGGTAAACATTAGCTTGAATGTGTTAGTATTTGGCGTGCAGCACTTCATGATTTGAGACTTTACAAAGATCTTCAATGGTATCAGTAACATCTGTGCAATTTGGAAACTAATGTATACAGCAGATTAGGGGGATAGTTCACCCAAAAAATAAACATTCTGTCATCATTTACTCATCCTTTATTTGTCACAATCAAAATGTTTGAGTTTCTTCCTTCTGTTGAACACAAACAAAGACATTTTTGAAAGATGTTGGAAGCCAGTAACCACTATTTTACTATGGGTGTCAATGGTTACTGTTCAGCAACATTCTTCAAAATATCTTCTTTTGTGTTCACCAGAAAAAAAGACCTGATAGTGAGTATTTTTTATTTTGGGGGAAACTATTCCTTTAACTAATGTTTAAAAGATTGTGGATTTTGAGTAAGAAGTCTTTATACAAATACAGTTAAATATATAAAATATTATTATATTACTATTAAAGTAGAATTAATTTTTTTTCTATTTGAATATATTTAAAAAATTATGCTAAGTGCATCATTTTCAATGTCATTATTCCAGTCATCAGTGTCACATACTCTCAATTAATTTAATGTTTCCTGCTGAAAATTTAAAAAGAAAAAAAAATCAAATGTTTTTTATTACTTTCCATGATAAAATGTATTAGTTTTGTATCTTTATGTTATATATTTATAAGATTATATTTATATATTCGTTTATATTTCATATATAAACTGATACACACTTTATTAGGTACACCTGTCCAACTGCTCGTTAACACAAATTTCTAATCAGCCAATCACATGGCAGCAACTCCATGCATTTAGGCATGTAGACATGTGTAGACATGTTCCAATCCGCATACTATCCGTCCTAAATAGTATGTGAAAATAGAATTAGTATGTCCCAAACCGTAGTATGTTGAAAAGAGTATGCCAAAAATTCCCGGATGGTTTACTATTTCCGGTCAAAATTTTAAGTGTAGAACCGTCCATACTCTAACCGCTGATATTGCCCACAGTACATTGCGCGTTGGATGTGAATTCGATCAGAACTACAAAACGCGGGTGAAAAGTGTAAACAAACTACAAACATGATGGACGCGCGAGACCAACCGTCAAGCAGAGAGGCTTCGGTAAAGATGTTTGTATGACTGTTAATTAATATCTAGCCCAATGGAGAATATTTAAATACCATTGTCTGTTATATATTTCATCTGCAACAACAATACTAAACTTATATAAAGACGTGTTTGGACATTACCGTCTGAATGCAGAATTATCCAAAGACCTGAGGAGATTTCTCTGCATGAAAGACTGAATGGGAGATTATGCTGCTGCTGCTTCTCCAATAAGGTAGGAAATTAAATACGACAGAAATGTGGATGATTGACAGGGCTCTTAACTAAGCAACACAACGATCTGTGTAACGAGGAAGTAGTATGTCCCAAAGCTTGCATACTTTTCTGTTACATACTCAAAAGTATATATTTTTCCTCCACAAAATAAGTACATACTTTTAGGTCGTAGTATAAGTATGCGAATTGGGACGCAGCATGCGTCAAGACGATCTGCTGCAGTTCAAACTGAGCATCAGAATGTGGAAGAAAGGGGATTTAAGTGACTTTGAACGTGGCATGGTTGTTGGTGCCAGACGGGCTTGTCTGAGTATTTCAGAAACTGCTGATCTACTGGGATTTTCACGCACAACCATCTTTAGGGTTTACAGAGAATGGTCCGAAAAAGAGAAAATATCCAGTGAGCGGCAGTTCTGTGGGCGCAAATGCCTTGTTGATGCCAGAGGTCAGAGGAGAATGGCCAGACTGGTTCCAGCTGATAGAAAGACAGTATTCTAATAACTGTAACTCAAATAACCACTCATTACAACCGAGGTCTGCAGAAGAGCATCTCTGAACACACAACACGTCCTGCCTTGAGGCGGATGGGCTACAGCAGCAGAAGACCACACCGGGTGTCAGTCCTGTGAGCTAAGAACAGGAAACTGAGGCTACAATTCACACAACAATAGATTGTAAAAACGTTGCGTGGTCTGATGAGTCTCGATTTCTGCTGTGACATTCGAATATAGGGTCAGAATTTGGTGTCAACAACATAAAGCATGGATCCATCCCGCCTTGTTTCAAAGGTTCAGGCTGGTGGTGGTGGTGTAATGGTGTGGGGGATATTTTCTTGGTATTTTCTTGAGCATCGTGTCAACGCCACTGCCTACCTGAGTATTGTTGCTGAACAAGTCCATCCCTTTATTACCACAGTGTACCTATCTTCTCATGGCTACTTCCAGCAGGATAACGCGTCATGTCATAAAGTGTGAATCATCTCAGACTGGTTTAAACAAGTTCACAGTACTCAAATGGCCTCCACAATCACCAGAACTCAATCCAATAGAGCACCTTTGTTATGTGGTGAAGAACTGGAGATTGGCATCATGGATGTGCAGCCGACAAATCTGCAGCAACTGCATGATGCTATCATGTCAATATAAAGCAAAATCTCTGAGGTATATTTCCAGTATCTAGTTGAATCTCTGCCACAATGGATTTAGGCAGGTCTGAAGGCAAAAGGGGGTCCAACCCGGTACTAGTAAAGTGTACCTAATAAAGTGGCCAGTGAGTTTATTTATTACTTTTATATTTCTATATTTATTAGTTTATATTTATATTTATTAGTTTTTTTATTTTTATATGACTTCAGTTTTAAATGATACCCACATTTCCTAGACAGTATCTGATTTCACCCTTTAAATCCCACAGGAAGCTATGTTTCACCTTTTTTTTTTACTATTTTTTTCCCTCCACCTGGATATATTTGGAAAACACAGATAGGGAGCCATTTAAATGGTCTGAAATGTTCTATTGCGAGAGTTTCCAGATAAAGCAAACAGCCTTTGATGACAGTGCGCAATTTCAGATTAATGAAATGGATTTTCTGAAACACGACAAGTCTTATGTGTGAGGAAGCAGAACAAATGTGCTCACCGTCTCCCTCTCTCTCTCTCGCGCGCATCCCTCAGGGTCTCACTAACTATAGCTATGCCTCACTTTCTTAAAGGATGCAGAATAACAATGCTGGAGCGAGAGTGAGGGAGAGATAAGAGGAAATGGGGGGAAAGGGAAGCAGAAACGCTCACTGTGGCACAGCAGCTCCGTCAACCTTTATCACAAGCACAATCCAGACTCTGGACTCCGTGTTGCTGTGTGGTTGTTTTGTCTTCATGGTTGGTTTTTACCAGGTTTCTATGCAGTTTATGGTTCTGTTCTTCTTCTTCTTCTTTATAAAGTCTGTTGCTTTTTATGGTTTCTAAAGTGTTCTGGGCTTTATCTTAGCCCTTTCATATCTTAAATATTATTCTGATCTCTACATGCGTCTCCGTTCCTATCTTCAATGTCAGTGGTATCTCTCCTATTTTTTTCATTATCATCAGCCTGCTGAAAATTGCAAGTCTGATAACTGATAAAACATCGTCATCATTTTCGTCACCATGCCTGATGATTTGACCTAGTGTATTAGCTATAATGGTCAAAAAATTAACAATAGATATGAATGTAATTCTCTGCCAAATGTGTGTGTTGTTTATGAGTGTCAGGTGATTTTGATTTGTGAAATGTAAAGTTTCACTGATGTTCACTGTGACAGCAACAGTATTGTGTATAACAGTATACACACACACACAACTGCAAGGGAATGAGGAAGAATGGATATGGGAAAGTGGGATTATTATTAAATAGCTCTCTGAACCAAAAGTGGAAGTTGTCTGCAGTGGTTGCCATGGAAACGCCTCAGACTCACTCCCTGTTTATGTGTGTATGTCGCCTGCAATTGTGCCAAGACTAAAATGAGAAATATTAAAGGGGTGGTCCAAAGTATATGCTCCACTTGTAGAAAATCACGTTATTTGTTCATATATCTTACTTTGATTATATACAGCTACTCAGCTAACATGAAAACGACTGTCATATTTCCTAGTTGCTCTGAAAGGCCCGCCTTCAAGAGGCTCTGATTGGTCAGCTAACATATCAGTTTAGATCAACTGGATCTATTCACTTGGAAATTGTGCTAAATGTAGGCTAGATGTACTTAATCATTTGCAAAGATGTACTTAGACATTTGCAATTTAGTGAAATGAATGAGAAAAATCAATTCTGTTGTGAATAATTGCCAAGTGGTTTGGAAGTTTGTCCCTGTTGTTTTGAGAATGTAATTCCAGTTTCAAGAAATGAGCCAAACCAAAGGAGAAAAACTGTAATAGTGAGAAATGTCAAAATACAATTAAAGTTACAAAGGAGCTGTAGTTAATTGTATAGTAAACTTGCTGTCAATTGGGTAGGTTTAATCATCTAGTTATATTGTCATTGTAAATAAAATTTTTATTTATTTAGATTATGTAAATTATATTTTAGTTTTTTATGTTATTAGTTACATTTGTATTATTTGGATGTCATGTTTAAATTGTATATTTGTTGTTTAAATTAAAACAAACAAACAAACAAGCATGCGCTTTGCCTCGGCTGTGTAAATACTCAGTCAGCATAGCGGTTAGCTGTATCAGTTTGAGCCCTAATCAGACAGAATATGAAAAGGATGAACCTCACGCCTGCTCTCTAAAAAAAATCTGACAAGTGTCTTTCCCATATATTCGGAATAAGCATGAACATATCTTTTATGAGTTTGTTATTTGAGGTGTAGAACTCAAGGAAAGCGTCCGCATAGAGAGCACTGCAGCGCTGCTGAAGACTGTGGGTGTTTACAGCGGTTTGATGGATAAATATGAATTTGTAGCTAAATTGTTAATGGTGCCAAACAGCATTTACATTCTTGTTTACGTCCTCGCTACAACATACTATAAAAATATGCATGTAATAGATCAATTTCAACGAATAAAAATACTTACAGGTTGTGGCTCACAATCCACAGCTTCTTCAATTATGGTTGGAGCTGCTCCATCTTTGAGGAGTTTTAGCCGAATCCAGCCCTGAACTGGGAGAGATTGTGGAAGCTCTCCTTTGTCAAATGCTAGCCATATAGCTATAAACATAATTCAAATTAAATTGTAAGGACTTGTCTTTCTGTGTCGTGTCCTAGCCCAAATACAGAAACAGAAGAAGCTTTGTGGATGGCATTTCAGCTTTCGCTGCTATAACATTACAGCGCCTCTGGCCACGTCCCTTCGATACGTGTGGTCCCCAAATTCGTTTGCTGTAGACTTTGCTAAGCTAAAAGCCAGTGTCTCAGTTTGCATTGAACTTTGAGCGTCTTACATTCAGAGATGTTGTTTATGTTCACACAGCTATATTACACATCAACTAAAGTTTAAATTATGATATCGTAGGGGACCACCCCTTTAAATGACACCTGCTTACATTATGTAAAAGACAATCATACAATTCATGGCAAATATTAATATATGGCAAATAAGCTAACTACGAAAGAAAAAAAACAATATACTGCAATCAAAAGTCTCAGAATATGAGCTCAGGAGTAGTGATGTGCGGATCGATACTAAAATATCGATATCTCCGATACCAGCTTTGCATGTTCTAGAATCGATTATCTTATTAAAATATTGATATTTCAATAATTTGGAGCAAATATGTATTTTATTGGAAATAGAAATACAGCGGGAAAAAGGGATAAATATCTAATGAATATTTTATTGGAAGATGTCAAAAAGAGCATTACCAAAAAATGGTTGTCACATGAAAGTCCTACCCTAAATGCATGGATGGAAATTACAATGGAAATTTATAAAATGGAACAAATTACCGCATTTGTAAATCAGAAAATGGAACAATTTCTTTCTTTCTGGGACAAATGGACCAAATATGCAACATCCCATAGACCTGAACTTTTCTGTTAACCTAAGATCGGAAGGATCACTCCCTACATGTACTTAGTTTTGTTGCTGATGTGTATGTATATCTTACTTTACAGGTTTATTTATTTTTACTTAATTTGCCCCTCCTATTTTATTTATTTAAATTATTATTTGTATTATTATTTATTTATTTACTTTTATTTTTTCATGTTTAACATTAGTGTACATGCGCACAAAAGGAAAGCATATACTGCTGAAAGAGAAAGTGGATGTACATAATTTGTGCTTATATCTGTGAGTGTATTCAGATATGTAACCTCTGACATGTACCTGATGTAAGTGTAAAACCTTTTGTGAAAAATAAAAAAGATAATTAAAAAGAAAAAAAGAAATACAGCGGAAAGTAACCACAATTACCCTATTTCTCTGAATAATGCCAACTTAGTGGGAACTACTTGTTCTTCCGCCTGCAAAGTCATGTGTGTAATATGGCACTATACAACTGCATATCACGCTAGCTAGCCACTCAGTCCACTGGCTGGCACATGTTGTTCAGTCACGCTGTCATTGGATATGGGTGACCGCAACCGAAGTTATGTGTGGAGCTACTTCACTTCCATAAACTCAAACTATGCAGTTTGTAACACGTGTAACAAAACAGTGAGGTACTGTGGTAACACCACAAACCTAATCAAACATCTATATATAAATCACAAGGCAGAATATGACAACGTCATGACTAGGCGGTCAGAAGAGGAGGAAATTAGAGGTACAAGTGCTGTTAGGGTGAGATAGACATCGCATTCAGAGTCCTTAGGTGCAGCAGGCAGGCACTATCCAGGTACAGAGTAAGAAAATGCGGCGATGTGACTGTATTTTGGGGTCTTGGGTTTTTTGTGACAATGATAAAACAATGAAAAATGGTTCAAAACACTTTCATGGGAACCGGATTAACGTCACGAAACGTAGAAGTGTGAGTGTTTTTTAAGATGTTTAGGCAGGCGTTTTAAGATATACATGCTCAGATGCTGTCAATAAATATGTAAGTTGACTTTTTTGTATGATAATTCTTCATCAATAAACAAAAATAACCTGTAATAAGGGTCGTATTCAGTATGAAGTGACACTTTTAAATACACTACTTGTTACTTTAATTACCCAAACAGTCATTTTTGGGCAGGATCGGTATCGGATCGGTATCGCAGATACTCGCCTTCATTTTACTTGGTATCGGATCGGATAGGAAATCAGTGGTATCGCACATCACTAGCCAGGAGTTCAGATTGTAGTTTAATATTCTCGCTAGTGAGGTAGAATATCAGATTGCTTGTTAAAGGCGCAGAATAAAAATAAACCGATTTTTTCCATTATCCGTCTCATGAGTGTGTTTGTGTGCATTCCTGTTGGCTTCAGCAACTTGAGCAGAAATCATCAGTAGAGTTTTAATTACTTTGATTAAGCTGCATAATGAATCTTTGTGCGTGCGCCTGTGCTGGGTTGAAAAGTTAATTATCCACACAGAGAGCCGTGAGTGGTGAAAAAAGTCAACAGAAAACTCCAGAAAGGTCACAGAAAGGTTGTCTGTTTATGTTTCCGTGTTAGAAGCGAAAGATCATTTGCAAGCAATCAATAATGTTTCCTCAAGTGAACGGTTGAGGAACGACATTACGCCCTTGACTTTGATTAAACTGATTTGTGTTGAGAATTAAGCTTTCATATGCAACAGCTTAGTACGGATTTGAAATGCCAAACTGACTACATACTGTGAACAAAGAGATTCAGGATTTTCAGGATTACTTCATGATCCTTCATATCTTTTTCTGAAAAGACAACAATGATACAGATATATTCATTTGAATTTTCAATATGCTATAGGGCGGCATGGTGGCTCAGTGGTTAGCACTGTGACCTCAAAGAATCCCAATTTACCAAATATGGTGTAATTATCTTCCTTAAAATAACATCTGTTTAAAAGTCCTCCATGTATTTTAGACAGACTGTTGTGCATACGTTTGGTTTATTATAGTTTTTTTTTACTTGTAAATATTTTAACTAGATTTCGCTTACAGTTTTTACAGACGTTAGGAAACATTTCTCAATACTTAGGTCACTTTCGCAAAACTCTTCACACAATTCTCCTAACCAACTTTCACAGGCCCGGATTGGCTAATCGGGAGAATTCCCGGTGGGTCGATCTGTTATTTTGGCCGCGAGGGCGGGTGTCCCTAGCTGCTTGCACTCTCAGCAGTTGCACTTTTTTCATTTATTTATATATTTGAACATAGCCCCACTCTTTTTATTTATTATTTTGCCGCAGCTTCGCTTTTTTCATTTATTTTCTCGCAGCCCCGTGAGCTACCATTCGACCCCAAACAGCAGCACCTTAGTGAATATAACAATTTAAATAATTAATATTATGGATAATACACCTGCTCAATGAAAATCAGATGATTCACTACAAGTAATAAATCTGACATAACTTGATCAGAAATCTAAAAAGAGGAGAAAAAGATTAAGCCATCAATAGAAAGTAATACTGTGATTAAAAGAGTCTTGCAGATAACAGTACAATACTTGTTTCTTATTCCAAACAACATTGTGGTCCAGGGGTCAGCCCATTGCGTTACGCCGCCGCCGACCCGAGTTCAAACCTCACCTGGGTAATTTATTTATTTATTTTTTCATTTTTAGTGTTAAGACCATAGACTGTAAAGATATGGACGTAGTATCCGTGACGTCACCCATAGGTTTATGAAGAACCCAAAAGAAGCTACCAGAAGGCGTGGCCGACCGTCGCCATTTTGTTCGCGCGTCATCGCACCAACTCCGGGCATACCATACAAGGGCAAAGAGGCGGAGCGTGAGCGGAGCTACAGACGCATACTGGCATTCTGCTTAGACGGGCTTTCCTATGGGAGAAACGCTTAATACTTCATCACCTGCGACTTGTTTGTGTTCTGACCACATGTGCTTTGTTGTACACTTTATCAATAAAGTGTTTAGACTTTTAAAAACACTGTTTCATATGCAAAGTCATAAGCGCAATGCTTAGTGGCTCAATGCATTACACATTGAGCCACTAAGCATTGTGCTTATGACGTTTTTCAACAGGAGGAAAGTACGAACTACTTCCAAAAACTTCAGATATAGTCTGTGTTAGTAAATGCAGGGGTAATTATAAAGTCCAGGCAGAACACTGTATGACAACGCTTCAGATGACTGTTCTAGAGCCTACAGATAATTAATCTGTCAGATTCTGGAGTGCATTACAGCTCTAAAGAACATTATAAATGATAAATGATCTTAAATAAAACAAATACATTCATAGAGATGGTATATAATTTCACTCACCTGGCAAATTGAGGCCACGTGAATGGCTTGTGAGCACAATTACGTGCACACAGCATGCTATACCATCTGATAATTGTAGGAAATAATTCCAAAAGGCAGCTGACTGTGTATAGTCACATAAAGCAACACAAAAATACGATGTATATGCCGAGATCAGCGGCTAATCAGCCGTAATCAGCTGAGGTGAAGTGACGGCGACCAGCGAGACCTAGCTGTCACTCAAGTGGCCACGCCCTTAATTATGCAAACTTAATATAACCTAATATAAAGGAAATGGATGAGTTATAAAAAAATTCATCCCCCTCACAGTTGTCACGAAGGGTAATATTAGCTATATGAACCAAAATCGTTCTTTTATACCAGGCTGTAAACACCTTTTTCTCTGCTGTAAAGTTGGCCATTCTAACAGTGGGCTCAATAGAAATGTGCTCTATTATGGAGCCAGGACTAGCGGAATTTCGATGAATTGCAGTTTCAGTTACTTCCGTATTGGCTTCACGAGGGAGAGCGGAAGGTTGCCGCTTGGTTAAGACATATAATACCGTTTGGGTTACTTATGTAGGTGTACATATTTTATTTTTATTTTTTTGTGTGACCACAGTTACAAAGGACTGGATATCTATAAAGAATTTTGCACAGAATATATATTCAGATATTCTGAAAGTACATTGTGATGTTTTAAAGGGCACCTATGGTGAAAAATCTACTTTTCAAGCTGTTTGGACAGGCATATGTGTGGGTATAGTGTATAGACCGTCATATTGGGGTGATATAAACGCACCCAGTGCTTTTTTCTTTTCAATTTAACAACATAAAAACAGTGGACCAATTGGAGCGGTTTTCAGACCGACGGTGGGCGGGGGGACCGCACTCCTACGTCAAGTTGCGACTTGACGTAGGAGTGCGGTCCCCCCGCCCACCGAATTGATTGACAGCTGCGTATTAACATGTCTCCGTAGTGACGTGTATAATCATACCAACCACAGGACGTGCGCAAACTAAGCAACGCTGTAAGTTGGTTTTGATGAGACAAGTAAAAAAAAAGTTTTCATTGGCCCAACCATTGCCATCCGAAAAAATCCTTAGCGTTTAGCCCTGTTTAAGTAAGAAATTTGCTTAAAAAGGTCTTAAAGTTCTATTATGGGTGGCACGATGGCTCAGTGGTTAGCACTGTTGCCTCACAGCAAGAAGGTTGCTGGTTTGAGTCCTGGCTGGGTCAGTTGGCATTTCTGTGTGGAGTTTGCATGTTCTCCTCATGTTGGCGTGGGTTTCCTCTACAATCCAAACACATACACTATAGGTGAATTGAATAAACTAAATTGTCCGTAGTGTATGTGTGTGAATGAGAGTGTGTTTGGGTGTTTCCCAGTACTGGGTTGCGGCTGAAAGGGCATCTGCTGTGTAAAAACATATGCTGGAGTAGTTGTCGGTTCATTCCGTTGTGGTAAATAAGCTGAAGGAAAATTAATGACTGAATAAAAATCCTATTAAACTTGTTACATTTATTTTGCTATATAAATATTTTATGCACATGAACCTACAGTATTTAACATACAATTTTTTGGAATGCTAAAATAATATATTTTATAGCATCATAATGTATTTTTTATTTTTATATTTATGCATCTATTACTTTATTTAAATATTTTCAGGCTTTATTTTTAAATAATGCATGCTCTTAAACATAAAGATTTGTTTTTGTTCAAATTATGCACATTTTCTCAGCATCATCATAATGTAAAGGGATTGATTTCTTATTCATGTGATGTAAATTGGATGTGTTGTTCTTCCATTAATACAGAAACATTGTAGTCATTGTAATGGTAGTTATTTAGCAGTTATTCTTATTTATTTATTTATTTATTTTTATTATATTCATCTTTTTACTCCTTTACTTATTTACTTAATTATTTTCTTACTTATTTACCCACTTATTTACTTACTTAATTACTTATTTAGGCTGTGGCGTTGGCATTCAATTGGTACTAATGGACCCAAAGTGTGCCAAGAAAATATCCCCCACACCATTACACCACCACTACCAGCCTGAACCGTTGATACAAGGTAGGATGGATCCATGCTTTCATGCTGTTGATGCCAAATTCTGACCCGACCATCCGAATGTCACAGCAAATATCAGACCAGGCAACGTTTCTCCAATCTTCTATTGTCCAGTTTTGGTGAGCCTGTGTGAATTGTAGCCTCAGTTTCCTGTTCTTAGCTGACAGGAGTGGCACCCGGTGTGGTCTTCTGCTGCTGTAGCTCATCCGCCTCAAGGTTGGACGTGTTGTGCGGTCAGAGATTCTCTCCTGCAGACCTCGGTTGTAACAAGTGGTTATTTGAGTTACTTTCAGCTGGAACCAGTCTGGCCATTCTCCTTTGACCTCTGGCATCAACAAGGCATTTGCGCCTACAAAACTGCCGCTCACTGGATATTTTCTCTTTTTCAGACCATTCTCTGTAAACCCTAGAGATGGTTGTGCGTGAAAATCCCAGTAGATCAGCAGTTTCTGAAATACTCAGACCAGCCCGTCTGGCACCAACAACCATGCCACGTTCAAAGTCACTTAAATCCCCTTCCTTTCCCATTCTGATGCTCAGTTTGAACTGCAGCAGATCGTCTTGACCATGTCTACATGCCTAAATGAGTTGCTGCTATGTGATTAGCTGATTAAAAACTTGCGTTAACAAGCATTTGTAAAAGTGTACCTAACAAAGTGGCTGGTGAGTGTATATTAAATCACCAAAAATGTAAGGTCATGTCCATATGTTGTGCGATAAGTCGATATATTGATTATCACAGGCCTTCATGGAAGTTCATTACAACATGACTAAATGATCCAGATAAAAGACAACAGATCAAAAATAGAAGCCTGAGAATCGACAGCCGTCTATTTCTGTTAGCTTTTTATGAGATTTCCTCTCAAATGAACCTGCGTTTACATCCTTTTCTCTCATTATTTTGTCGATAAGGATAAAACCAGAGGGCAAAGAAAGACATTACGCATTACAGCGGACATCCTCAGGACAAAACAGTTTAAAGCCACAAAGCACACATGGTAAATTGTTCCCACTAGCTCTAGAAGAAAGAAAAAACCTGATGGAGATGAAAAACTCCCTGCTGCTTTATTCCCCATTTGCATGCATTTCATTACTGAGGGATATGTGAAGGAGCGGGAGTGAAGTCCTCTAGTCTTATCTACATTTTGTCCTCTTTTTATTAGCTTCTCTCTTTTTCTTCAGTCTCTTTTTTACTCTCGAACTCCCTCAAGACTGAGTCTGAACAGCCTTTATCACCACAACTTAATGAGCTCCAATGCATTACTGCCATCACACACACACCCGCACGCGTGCGCACACACACACAGACTCAAACATAAACAGGCAGACACACACATACACATATACACAGACAAACACAGACACACACACATAGACACAGGCACACGCAAACAGACACAGGCAAACACACACGGACACACGCACAGGCACACACACAGGTACACATGCACACACAGAGACACACACACACAGACAATAGGCAGAGACACACACACACACACACTATAGACAGAGACACACACACACACACACACACACACACTATAGGCAGCGGCACACATACATAGACACACACAGACACAACTGGCAGATGCAAACACACACACACACACACACACACACTATAGACAGAGGTACACAAACACACACACACACAGACACACATGCACACATACACACACACGCACACACACACACACACACACACTAGGTACAAGCACAAACAAACACACTATAGGCAGTTGCACACATGCACACACATAGACACACACAAACAGGCACTGGCGCGCACACACACACACACACACACACACACACACACACACACACACACACACACACACACAGACATACACACTACAGGCAATGTCACACACCCATACGCACACAAACACACTATAGGCAGTTACACACACACAGACACACACAAACAGGCACTGGCGCGCACACACACACACACACACAGACATACACACTACAGGCACTGGCACACACACGTACACACACACACACACAAACAGGCACTGGCACACACACACACACACACACACATATACATTATGGGCACAGACAGACACACTATAGGCACAGGCACACACACAAACACACAAACACACACACACTATAGGCAGAGGCACATAAACATACACACAGACACACATGCACACACAGACACACACACAAGCAAAGGTATACACACACACACTAGGTACAGGCACGCACACTATAGGCAGGCAGGCACGCACACACACACACACACACACACACACACACACACACACACACACACAGACACACACACACAAACACAAACACACTATAGGCAGTGGCACACACAGACACACACAAACAGGCACACACGCACAGACACACACAAACAAGCACACACACATACCCTAGCAGTGATCATCAACTGGCGGCCCGCGGGCTGAATCCGGCCCGCTGAGCCGTTCAATTTGGCCCACGACTGGATTCCAAAATTGTGAGGATCTAAAAGAAAATAGTGGTCCACACTAGGGCTGTGCAATTAATCGAAATCAAATCGCGATTTGGAACGTTGCGATTAGCTAATTGCAAAATGCTGCGATATGACATATATTATTTAACTTCCCACGCTCAGAGCAAACGCATGACTCTGCTGTCTGTGCGACAGTCTGTGTGTGACAGCCTTACTAGCCAATCGAGTGAGCACACTTTGGTACTGCCCAATCAGAATTGCACAACTGAACTATGCGAAAAGCCCACAATAATAAACAGGAAAGCGCGAACAGCTACATGAGGAGCGTCTTTTTGCTAAAAAGCAGGGGTGTAGATTTAGCATGGACGGAGGGGACGCGGAGAAGGACCAACTATTGAAATGTCCCCAACAATAATTTAATTCGATTGAAAAAAATCACGCTGTCAATGTTAACCTAGAAAGGCTGTGCCTTTCCCTGCTGTCATGAGAGGCTGTAGCTGCGTTCAGGAAAGCAGCGCCTAAACAGCAGGTGAATTCTCCGTGCAAGAATGAGAATCGCTACTGAATGAGTCCATCATGATAATGGCGTTAATGCTCGTGTTTTCTGCTTTTACGCACAGTCTGTCGTTATAGCAGGCTGATAAAGTCTGTGAATAATATGCCCTGAAAACGAACTGCAGAATAAACAGCTAAATGCACAAGTATATGATCCCTGCCTGCCAGTTCTCCTGATCTCTCAGAGTAACAGGTGCAATTTCGGTTGAAACAGTTTGTCAGAAAAACTCCAGCCTGTGCTCCATCTTAAATTAATACTTATCAGAGCTCGAAATTAAATGTTTTACTTGGTAGCAACTTCAAAAATTTAGGAGCACCAGAAAAAATTTAGGAGCACCAGAAAGAATTTAGGAGCAGCCACCAAAAATGAATGAGCACCACTGCAAATTGTATATTAAGGGATTTATTGTATTTGAAAACAACATGAATTAGGACTAACAAAAACCAGAAACAACTATTCTGTGATGACTTCCAAAATGAATGTCAAATAATTATAAAATATTATTGATGACGATGATGACAATAATACTAACAATGAATAACATTTGTCATTATCATGCTGCTTGAATGTGAGTTATCTGCGATAAAAAGTCCTACTGTTTCTTCGAGAAAACAAATTTATGGTTTTAATCAAACAAAAATGAAGCACTGCAGTAAGAAATATTTATTTTGTACTATTGTTTTATATGCATGTCAATTTAATAAATAATATTTCTGCTACAAAACAAACTAAAGAGTATAATAAATAATTCAATTCAATGCTAAAAGCTGCAAAGCAGTCATCAGTAACTAAATAGAAAAATAATATACATCTCAAGAAAGAATGGACAAAAGAAAGTAAGGAAAGTCTCACTTCTGCCACTCTTTATAAGTTTTGGTTTCGGTTTGAGTCTTTGTAAATGCTCAGACTCGTTATCAGCTGATTTACAGTTTTCTGTGTTTGTGGAAAAAAGCAGGCGAGTCAGCCGGTCTATTATTGAGGATTCTCTTGATGACCACCGGCGCAATATCGTTCTTTGTTATGAGCCGCAGATTTAGTTCAAACTCAATAAAGGTGAGCTTCTTTGGCGATGATGTAGAGTGTTAGATTTTACATTTAATGGACATTTGCGCTGAACATGCAGTGAATGCAACGCATCGAGATTCGGGCACCTTCTCCGAAAACACTCTATTGATATCGGCTGGCGGATCAATATTCACCACATGATCGCTGTCATCGGCGACATTATTTGTAACTTTAGCTGGGGTTTGCAAAACTTGAGTGATTGACAGCTAATATGAACCAATATAGCGGCAGGGTCGCACCACAACCATTATATGCAGTCGCACAAATGCTCCCAAATATATTATGAGGTCGCATAGGTTAAATTTTGGGCGCATATGCGACCAAAATGGTCGCAATTTCGAGCCCTGCTTATATATGAGACATGTTTCATTTGCACTACGGCTCAAATAAATGAAAGTCTTTATTAAACTTTCTCTTAATCAGTTAATAAACATTATTTTAACGTTACACTGTCAGGCCTGTAGCCAGCTCTTTGAATGGGTTATTTTTGCAGTCATTCGCCTGATTTGCTCTTTAATTATGAGGTATAAGTATTACATTTTAGTGACCTTTTAAAAACTAATTTTTGCTGCATTATCTTGTCGGATGGTTATCATAAACACACTTTTTTGATGTACCAAAATATATTTTAAACCATTTTGCCAAATTGCTTATCACACTATTTTACTATTTTACCTGTTTATTTACAAATGTGCATTTAATCTGTAAGTTTAATATTACAGTTTTATAAAAAAGAATGAAAATTTATAATAAACAAATGAAAATATACTTTTAATATACAAGTTTATTATCTTTCCTCACACACGCACACACGCACGCACGCACGCACGCACGCACACACACACACACACACACACACACAGTTTCAGCCTGGTAGTGTCTGCTGTCTTAGTTCTCTAGTTCCCTGCAGTCTAATTCTGCATTTATACTTTTACTACCAGAAACAACTCATTAGTATTTTATGTCAATGTGTGTGTGTGTGTGTGTGTGTGTGTGAGAGAGAGAGACCTGGTTTTAATGACCTTCAGACACGCAGCAATAGATGATGCAAAGTGAAGTAGGATAAAAAGATGAATTAAGTAACGGGGAGAAAAGGCCAGAGAGAGAGAGAGCAGAAGAGTCAGTTATCCGCAGATCTGCCCGTCTTTAATGATGTGCGACTCTTGTCAGATGATTAAAATTACACACAAACCACCCCCGAAAATATCATCGCTGCGCTTTGAAAGACTCGTGTGCTTTTGAGAGCGATAAAGGCACATATCCACACACATATCAAACTGAACGCGGTGAAGTGACACAGACGGGGTGAAATGTCAGAGAATGTTAATGAGGGGCAGGTGAATGATGCTATTGATTCACATTTAACTCTGTTTGTGTCTACAGTATGCAGTGAACTATCGTGTCTTCGTTAGTTTGGGCTGCGACTGGCAGACGGTTTCTATACAAAAAGATAAGGATTGAGGAATATTGAACTGAATGGAAATTATATTTTCTCATTAACTCATTGTAACCCCGTAAATACTACATTACTAAACACAATATTTACATTACCTCAGTTTAACACTATATTTATATTACTGTAATGCTATAAATATTTAGATTACTCACTGTAACACTGGACATATTTACACTACTCACAGTAACACTGTAAATATGTACACTAACCAGTAACACTAAATATTTACATTACTCACAGTAACACTAAATATTTACACTACTCAGTAACACTAAATATTTACACTACTCAGTGACACTAAATATTTATACTACTCACAGTAACACTAAATATTTACATTACTCACAGTAACACTGTAAATATTTACACTACTCACAGTAACACTGTAAATATTTACACTACTCACAGTAACACTGTAAATATGTACACTACCCAGTAACACTAAATATTTACACTACTCACAGTAACACTAAATATTTACACTACTCAGTAACACTAAATATTTACACTACTCAGTAACACTAAATATTTACACTACTCACTGTCACACTGTAAATATTTACACTACTCAGTAACACTAAATATTTACACTACTCAGTAACACTAAATATTTACACTACTCACTGTCACACTGTAAATATTTACACTACTCAGTAACACTAAATATTTACACTACTCACAGTAACACTGTAAATATTTACACTACTCACAGTAACACTGTAAATATTTACACTACTCACAGTAACACTAAATATTTACACTACTCAGTAACACTAAATATTTACACTACTCAGTAACACTAAATATTTACACTACTCACTGTCACACTGTAAATATTTACACTACTCAGTAACACTAAATATTTACACTACTCAGTAACACTAAATATTTACACTACTCACTGTCACACTGTAAATATTTACACTACTCAGTAACACTAAATATTTACACTACTCACAGTAACACTGTAAATATTTACACTACTCAGTAACACTGTAAATATTTACACTACTCACAGTAACACTGTAAATATTTACACTACTCACAGTAACACTGTAAATATTTACACTACTCAGTGACACTAAATATTTACACTACTCAGTAACACTAAATATTTACACTACTCACAGTAACACTGTAAATATTTACACTACTCAGTGACACTAAATATTTACACTACTCAGTAACACTAAATATTTACACTACTCACAGTAACACTGTAAATATTTACACTACTCAGTGACACTAAATATTTACACTACTCAGTAACACTAAATATTTACACTACTCAGTGACACTAAATATTTACACTACTCAGTAACACTAAATATTTACACTACTCAGTAACACTAAATATTTACACTACTCAGTAACACTAAATATTTACACTACTCACTGTCACACTGTAAATATTTACACTACTCAGTAACACTAAATATTTACACTACTCACAGTAACACTGTAAATATTTACACTACTCAGTAACACTAAATATTTACACTACTCAGTGACACTAAATATTTACACTACTCAGTAACACTAAATATTTACACTACTCAGTAACACTAAATATTTACACTACTCAGTAACACTAAATATTTACACTACTCACTGTCACACTGTAAATATTTACACTACTCAGTAACACTAAATATTTACACTACTCACAGTAACACTGTAAATATTTACACTACTCACAGTAACACTGTAAATATTTACACTACTCAGTGACACTAAATATTTACACTACTCAGTAACACTAAATATTTACACTACTCACAGTAACACTGTAAATATTTACACTACTCAGTGACACTAAATATTTACACTACTCAGTAACACTAAATATTTACACTACTCACAGTAACACTGTAAATATTTACACTACTCAGTGACACTAAATATTTACACTACTCAGTAACACTAAATATTTACACTACTCACAGTAACACTGTAAATATTTACACTACTCAGTGACACTAAATATTTACACTACTCAGTAACACTAAATATTTACACTACTCAGTGACACTAAATATTTACACTACTCAGTAACACTAAATATTTACACTACTCAGTAACACTAAATATTTACACTACTCAGTAACACTAAATATTTACACTACTCACAGTCACACTGTAAATATTTACAATACTCAGTAACACTAAATATTTACACTACTCACAGTAACACTGTAAATATTTACACTACTCACAGTAACACTAAATATTTACACTACTCAGTAACACTAAACATTTACACTACTCACAGTCACAGTGTAAATATTTACACTACTCAGTGACACTAAATATTTACACTACTCAATAACGCAAAATATTTACATTACTCACAGTCACACTGTAAATATTTACACTACTCAGTGACACTAAATATTTACACTACTCAGTAACACTAAATATTTACACTACTCACAGTCACACTGTAAATATTTACACTACTCAGTCACACTGTAAATATTTACACTACTCAGTAACACTAAATATTTACACTACTCACAGTCACACTGTAAATATTTACACTACTCAGTGACACTAAGTATTTACACTACTCAGTAACACTAAATATTGACACTACTCACAGTAACACTGTAAATATTTACATTACTCCCAGTAACACTGTAAATATTTACACTACTCAGTGACACTAAATATTTACACTACTCACAGTAACACTGTAAATATTTTCACTACTCAGTAACACTAAATATTTACACTACTCACAGTAACACTGTAAATATTTTCACTACTCAGTAACACTAAATATTTACATTACTCACAGTAACACTGTAAACATTTACACCACTGTAACACAGTAAATGTTTACATTACCTTGCTGTATCATCATAATTATGTACATTACCATATGTTAATGTTAATATTACTTCACTGTAAGACTGTAAACATTTACCTAACTGAAACAACATCAAACACATTTCACACAATTTCTGTGTTTTCTGAATATTTTTTTCAGTGTGAATTAATTTTAAATAGTGGTAATAAATTCCCCTGAAAGTGCAGTTTTAAAAAGTAAGTGATCACATGACAAATGAAAAAACAGACTGTCCATTCCATGTGCATTAAATCTGTTTAATTAGCTGTTTATCATTCAGAACAATCTACGACTGTATCACAATCCTTACAGCAGCTAAATAACATTTAGTTTTATATATATTTACCCTTTTATTTTCACAAATTAAAAACACCAACTATCATAAGTGGATAAACCAAAGTCATTTGAACATTTACCATGAAACAGTCCTATAAAAAGAACAAATCCATCAGCATTAAACCATTATTGTTTTTATCATTTTTTCCACGTGTCCTTGAGTTATTTTGAATGTGCTCCTTTGCAACACAAGTACTTCAAATATTACGACATTAACTGCTCTATGTACCACCTAAATCGATATCTAATGCGTCCTATGTAAACATACACTTTAATTTAAGACTAAAAACAGTCTCTGTGGAAGTTAGTTCAACGATTGTTTGTTCTCAGATACAAAAGGAGCTACAAATTAGCACTACCTGACAAAACAGTCACAATGTCCTAGGGAGCAGATGTTCTTGCTTTTTTTTTTTTCATTAACCTCTGGAGGCTCAGTTTACAATTGATCCATTTTACAAGGAAACATAAGATTAAAAGATAAAAAAAAACCTCCAGCTTGTTTAAAGATCTCCTAGAAAGGTGTTTGAATCACACATCAAATACAAAGAGATGTAATAAAATCCCTGTGATCTATGGAGACTCTTAAAAAACGCTTTGAAGATTGATTAAAGTCTCTCGGGATGTTCATCCAGATTGTCTCCAGGTCGTCGTGGCATCTGGTTTGGCTACTAAAACTTAAAAAACAAATCCAGTATAAAATATATCTTATTCTTCTATTGGTGCACATTGTGTGATTGTGTCATATATATATAGGCTGGTTTCATGATGTGAGTCTCCGAAAAGGAATGACTTTAGTTAAATGTTAAGTGATAAACACGTTGGAGCTACTAGGGCTGCACATATTATGTTAAAAATCCAATTATAATTTTGTTTTTCACAAAAATTTGTAATCTTTTTTTAGGGGTTTTGCTAAGCTGTTTGTAGGTATGGATAATTTGGACCAAAACTTGGTTATATGCCAATATGGCAGTAAAATCATAATTTTAAATATAATTTGCTTGTTAAATAGATATACTACCTGACAAAAGTCTTGTTGCCTATCTAAGTTTTAGCAACAACGAATAATAACTTGACTTCTAGTTGATCATTCGGTATCGGAAGTGGCTAATATGAAAGGCAAAGGCCTCTAGATTACACTTATTTGTATAAAATATGATCATGCCTTGATTTTTAATTATTTTATTAGGACAGTAAGCTCTGACTTTGCTTAGACAAAAGTCTTGTGACTTAACAGAAATAATGTCCAGTATAGAATATAAAGTCATGGTGCAGTGGAGAAAGAATGAATATTGTGTCTGACTCCATCATGAGCTTGGAGGACTGCATCCATACATCCCTGCAATGACTCAAATCACTTATTAATAAAGTCATCTGGAACGGCAAAGAAGATGTTCTTGCAGGACTCCTAGAGTTCATCAAGATTCTTTGGAATCATCCTTAATGCCTTCTCCTCCATCTTACCCCAGACATGCTCAATAATTTTCATGTCTGGTGACTGGGCTGGCCAATCCTGGAGCACTTTGACCCACTATGAACTTTGATGTGGAGGCTGAAGTATGAGAAGGAGCGCTATCCTGCTGGAGAATTTGCCCTCTCCTGTGGTTTGTAATGTAATGGGCAGCACAAATGTCTTGATACCTCAGGCTGTTGATGTTGCCATCCACTCTGCAGATCTCTCGCACAACCCCGCACTGAATGTAACCCCAAACCATGATTTTTCCTTCACCAAACTTGACTGATTTCTCTGAGAATCTTGGATCCATGCGTCATTTCCAAATAATCAAGTAAAATTCAAGTTATTATTTGTTGCTCTTACAACTGGGATTGATGACAAGACTTTTGTCAGGTAGTGTATAAGTATTTAAGATGTATAATGTAATTCTCTCTGCAAAAGTTAATTTAATTTAAATTGCACTAAGCAGTATGACTATTTCATATTTATTATAATGATCTGTGTAGCCCTAGAAGCCAAGTTTCATTTAAGGTTTAGTTCACCCAATATCCTTCACTCTATTTATCATGCCATTCCCTAATGACTGATTCATTACATAAACTTAACACAGGGTTAAAAAAAATACATGAACATAAATACATTTTTTAAAAGTTAAAACGAATAACTAAAGATTTCTAAAACATACACATATTATATTTATATCTTGTCAAAAAAATAAAAATAAAATAAACACTCATCACTCAAAATGTTTAACCATGTCGGCGCCAATAACCTAGTGGTTAGTGGTTGACACATAGCACAGAGGTGCTTGCGGCGACCCAAGTTTGATTCCTGGCTTGAGGTCCTTTGCCCATCCTTCCCCTATCTCTGCTCCCCACACTTCCCTGTCTCTAATCTCCACTGTCCTATCAATAAAGGTGAAAAGCCCTAAAAAATTAAACTAAAAACTAAAATTAAAATCAGAAAACATAAAACAATAATTCAAAATAGTAGCAAAATTATAATAATTTAATAATAAAGTCTCCAAGAAAGACAAAAAGCACCTTAAAAGTGCTCTAGAAGTCTTGTAAAGCCACATGATGATCAACTTACCTTGACAAACAGTCTAAAATTTTAGCTGAAAATGCATAAAGAAATATGTCTTTGTGTTTGGGAGAATTTTTCTGAAAAAGATAATGTTTATTCTTAATTTTTCCTTTACTTATTTACCATGAAAGGTATCCTTAGAGAGCAAGTACCTTAAGCAACTACCATGGACTATTTAGGGGTTTTGTGTGTTTTATGTTTTAAATGTTTTATAGATTTTATCTAAATAATCCAAAATAATATCAATGTCAATGACAAAAATATCGCATACCTACAGCATGAATATTGTTTTTGGTCAGTGACTTATACTTTAGACACAAATTTAGCAAGCACTGCAAAAACGGCTTTTCTTAATAAAATGAAGTGAGTTTTTCCTTAAAACAAGCTGAATAATCTGCCAATGGACTAAGTTAATTAAACTTATTTCAAACTGAAAACAAGATTATTTTACTTATCCCATTGGCAGAATTAGCTTGTTTTAAAGAAAAACCCAGTTAAATTTGACTTCAAGAGTTCACACTTAGCTGATGATTTATCATAAGCTTGTTTGGCATGCTGTTCCGGGAGAGAGCCCTGAGCTCAAGGGATCCTAGAGCCAAGGGCTCGCAGAACAAGAGGGGAGATTGAGCTCAGGTAGATCTCAAAAGCTCACCGGCTGAAGTGGCTAAGGTAAACAACTTTGATAAGAAAGGGAGCTAGACAAAGTGCGTGTTTTGCTTAGACTGTTACATGTGATGCATATCTTTGGATTGTGGGAGGAAACCAGAGAACACGGGGGAAACCCACGCGGACACGGGGAGAACGTACAAACTCTGCACAGAAACACCCACCGGCCTGGCGAGGACCAGGGCCGGCAGTGTTCTTGCTGTGGGGATAACAGTGCTAACCACTGGGCCGCCGTGCCACCAAATCTAGAGAAAAAAAAAAGAGGACAAGGGGGAGGAAGGGTTTTTTTTTCCAGACGAAGATAAATGTGGAATGAAGACTGTGGTTATTTATAGTAATTTAGGAATCATATGATTAGGGGATCATGATTAGCTCATGCGAGACCAGCTGTGGTAAATCATAAGCACGTGATCCTCACGAAATGAGTTCATAAATAAACTTCACCTATTATTTAAAAAATAAATAAATAAATAAATAAATAAATATATATATATATATATATATATATATATATATATATATATATATATATATATATATAGATATGAAGTGTTCAGATGCAAAAGCCGCTAAACGCCACTTCCGCCAAAATGAGCTAATGACATTGAGTAAATACACGTAATACACCATCAACAAATAAATTTGCTTCTAATCATCCAAATCCCAGCGTCAGCGCATTCAGAAATAACAGTTTGTTGGCAAAAGCCTCTAAACCCCACTTGCCTTTGACAGCAAAAGCTGCTATATCCCGAGAACCAATCAGAAGGCGCGAATCGAATCATATGTTTTCAATGTAGCAGCGCGCTGATACGCCGGCTTTTATGAGGCTTTATTCCACTTTCGATTTCGATATTAAAAGACGGAGTTTGATGAACTGGATGAGCCTGTCCGACTGTCAGTGAATGGCAAATGAAAATGTCCCTTACCTCAAAACTCTGTGCATTATAAGAAAAAGAAAACACACTGTACAGTCGGAAGTGTAACATGCATTCATAACGTTTTTTGCGCAGTGACGCTACTTTGAATAAATCCGATTTACTATACATTAAACAGCAACTGCGTTTCACGAAAGACAGAGTTAAGATGCTGTTCTTTTATCCCACATGGATGCTATGAGGATAAACAAGAGACCAAGACCTTAAGTATGGTAAAAATGAATGAATGACAGCTTCTAAAATTGTCTGAGACGCATCCCCTTTGCCCAGTAGGCCTACCTTGTGTTTTATCTGTTAATTTAGGCTATTTTTTAAAAGATAAATATAATGTATAAAACTATACATCATTTATATTACTTCATAATACCTATACATCTGATAAGCTTTTTATATTAATGGACAATGCACAGATATTGATGTTTCACAATGTTTTTACACTATATTATTTGAATCTAAGAGATTTAGTTTACAATGTTTACATTGCTCTACGTACATTAAATCTAAATCCCAAATATCATAAATGACAACAGATCGTTAAGATTTAATTAATGTCAGTTTTATTGTTAGTGATTAATGCACTTATCTTGACAGACTACATTCATTCATTTTCCTTCTGCTTTTTCCCTGGTTTATCACAGCGGAATGAACCACCACTTACTTTATGTATTTATTTATTTATTTATGTATTTTTAATTTTAGGTGGTTTGTGTATGTGTTTTATGTTTGGTAAAATAGATTTTGTAATTGCATCTTTAGTGATTTTTCAACTAATTACACTGTCTTGTCCGAATAGGTGAATTTAGAGGTTTTTGCAAAAAAAGCAGTAGTGGATTTAGCTGGTTTTGACGCAAAAGAAAATTTACCTTGTTAAAAAACAAAGAATTGTCTAAAGTGACATTTTTGAAAAGTTATTTACCAGCTAATAACCTTATCATTACATATAAAATGAAACTTAATTATAGGAGCCTGATAGAAAATGCTCATTTACAAAAAAAGAGGTCTGATGGATTTAGAGGGTTTTGCATCTGAACTCTTCATATGCTTCCTGATTTATGAATGTTTATATTTGTAGACTAGAAATAAGACAAAACCCCTAAGTAAAAAAAGCAGTGTGTGGCTTTAGACGACTCTGAATATGGTGCTTTATGTCATTTCAGGATCCTGATAGCTACATTATGGAGCATTGTACAGTATTCCTTCAATCTATTTCCACACAAGAAAGAAAGTCATACAGCTTTGGAATGACATGAGGTAAATGCTCTTCCTTTCCCATTTCTGAGTGAACTATCCCTTCAAAATGAAAGCTATTTAATTGAATACACATTTACCAGTGAATCTATCAGTGTCTAGAGCTAGCGTGACCTACCGAAGGAGTTACTGTGACCTTCTTTTACTATAAGGTTTCAAAGTCTACTTCTTAACAGTCTACATTTACGCCGCTTCTTTATTAAAACATCCACAACGTTGTCCTTCTTGTGCACACATTTTCCAGTAGTACGTCCGAAATGATATTGCTACCGTTGTTGCTGTCGTCCCGAGAAATGTTGTACACTTTAAGTCCCGGTTTTGGCTTCATACGCAGATCTCAATAGGAGTGGTCATCATCACTTTGCTCTTGTCTTGGCGGTTAGGTGAAGGGCTTTTGGAGGATTCCTCTCTAGAAGAGTGCGGTTCGGATAGGATGCTACGTTTCAGAGGGGTGGGGCGTAGACAGGAAGTGCCTGACGGAGGAGAGGGGTCTGCATGTCTGTGGGCGGAGCAATGAGTGGCTCCGCCCCTAGACGTTCTACAGGAAGCTCTTCGGCGGTGATGATTGAGCAGGTCGTATTTCAGGAAGTAGAAAACCTCTTTAACGCCACACCTCCGCTCGGGCTCCAGCGCCAATAGTCGACCGAACATGCGTAACGCATCGTCAGAAAAGCGCCGCCATTGGGAGGGAACAGCACCCGGTGGAAACGCCCCCCGCTGCCATCGTTGAAACTCTGCAAAAAATGCATCATTCGGCAACGCTGCCTCCCATGGAAAGTTCCCGGTCAGCATGCAGAAAAGCAGAACCCCAAAAGCCCAAACATCCTGCGTCGTGGTCACGATGATCCCCTCCGAGACTGAGGCCTGGCACACTTCAGCCGCCGTGTACGGGATTGTGCCGCTGATCCGCTTGATTCGGCTGCCCGACCGCCGTGTCATGCCTAAATCCGCTAATTTCACACGCCGGCACTCGCGGTCGAAAAGCAGAACGTTTTCTGGCTTCACATCACGATGGACGAGACTCTTGCTGTGCATGAAGTCCAGAGCCAAACCCAGCTGCTGAACACAGCGCTTCACCATCTCCTCCGGCAGACCGGCCTGAAGACAGAGACACAGATAAAAGAGAAGATGATCAGCAGATGATGATTTCCTTTGGCTTAGTCTATGATTTATTAAGGGTCGCCACAGCAGAATTAACCGCCAACTATTCCGGCATACGTTTTACACAGCGTGTGCCCTTCCAGCCACAACCCATTACTGGGAAACACCCATACACTCTCACATAACACACACACTCATATACTACAACCAATTTAGTTCATCGAATTCACCTATAGCTCATGTGTTTGGACTGTGGGGGAAACCGAAGCACACGGACACAGGGAGAACATGCAAACTCCACACCACCAACCTGATTCCACCAAGTAGGACATGATCCTGGATTAATATCCATGTTGATGCTGGAACAACATTCCAATTAGCCAATCAGAATTAAGGGATACCTTTACCGTATATGTTAAGTTTCAAGAGTTCACACTTAGCTGATGATTGATTATAAAGCTTGTTTGGCATGCTGTCCTGAGAGAGCCCTGAGCTCATAAGATCCTCGAGCCCGGGGCTTTCTCCCATTTGCAAGGCGAGAGGGGAGTTTGAGCTCAGAGAACTCTGGAGATCTGGAGAACTCCCCTGCTGTAGTAGCTAATGAACAGATAGTGATTGCTCTTAAGAGATAACTACTTACTAGGAGCATGTCTATGGGGCCGATTTGGATTAATCAATTAACTTAAGTTAACCCCAGGGGAAACCCACATGAGCACGGGGAGAACTCCACACAAAGATGTCGACTGGCTTGGTAAAGACTAGAACCAGTGACGTACTTGCTGTGAGGCAACAGTGCTAACCACTGTGCCACCCATCTAGGATAAGAGAAGGAGTAGGGGTGGAAGGGGGGATTCTTCAAAACGAAGATAGCTGTTATATGGAAATTAGGGTATTTATAGTGGCTTAGAAATCATCTGATTGGTGAATCATGAAATAAATAATGCGGGACCAGCCGCAAGCAATCATAACCACGTGATCCTCTCGAAATTAGTTTATAAATAAACTTCACTTAGGCTTACGGTTAGGTTTATGCACTTCTACATGATTGTTACCCAACTAATTTATTCCCCTCTGGTTTTGGGAATAATGTACAGTTATGGTTGGGTTTAGGGGTAGGGAATAGGTATGGATTACATTTTCCATCAAAAACGATGTTCCAGGATCAACATAGATGTTAATCCAGGATCGCATCGTGCTTGGCAAAATCATGACAAGCAACTCCACACAGAAACAGTGCTAACTGCTAATAATAACGGGTTCGAGCCCCGGCTGGGTCAGTTGGCATTTGTGGAGTTTGCATGTTCTCCCCGTGTTGGCTTGGGTTTCCCGTGCTCCGGTTTCCCCCAGAGCCCAAACATGTGCTATAGGTAAATTGGGTAGGCTAAATCGGCCGTAGTGTTTGTGTGGTTGTGAATGCAAGAGTGTGTGGGTATTTCCCAGTGCTGGATTGCGGCTGGAAGGACATCATCTGCGTAAAACATATGCTGGATAAGTTGGCGGTCCATTCCGCTGTGGCGACCCTTGAATAATATTGTGACTAAGCCGAAAATAAAAATAAATGAATGAATGAATAATAATAATACCTGAGGTGGGATGATGTCAAACAGGTCTCCGGCTGGTGCGTACTCTTGGCCGAACACATAGCTGTCCTCCGTCTCGAAGAGAACGTTCAGGACTTTGATGATAAACGGGCTACAGCCGAGTGCTGCGTTCAGACTGTATTCACGCAGAAAACTACGTAGCTTTGTCTTGTTCTTGCTTACGTACTTCAGAGCCAATTTAGTACCTGCAAAAATATAAAAATAAATATATGAAATAAATATGGTGCATAGAGAGTACTGTATTTGAATTAGGGGTGTGCAATACTGAAAATATATATATACAGTTGAAGTCAGAATTATTAGCCCTCCTGAATTATGAGCCCCCCCCGGTTTATTTTTTTCCCCAATTTCTGTTTAACGGAGAGAAGATTTTTTTTAACACATTTCTAAACATAATGTAAGGCGTTTCATGTTGTCCTGTCTTTTATCTGTAACAAGTCCACTGGAGGCAAGCGATCTAAACCCAAGTGCAGTTTATTCTTCAAAGTGCAAAACAAACATAAAACTAAACACTAATCTCCAAACATAACATGAACATGGCTTGAAACAAAAAACATGGCAAGGCATGGGAAAAACAAAAAGACAACCGACTCACCAACAGCGGGTTACGATAAACAAAGCTAGACCAAGAAAAGGGAAACATGAGGGTGTATATATACCAAACAGAAGGGATCACATGACATGAAAGAACCAATGAGAAACTAAACACATGACAAAGATAAACCAATGAAAACATGACACACATACTAAAGGAGCACAAGGTAGGAAGCAGGGCATGAAACAAGACGACAAAACAACTACAAAATAAAAGACAGGACAACATGAAACACCTTACACATAATAGTTATAATAACTCATTTCTAATGACTGATTTATTTTATCTTTGCCATGATGACAGTACATAATATGTGGCTAGATATTTTTCAAGACACTTCTATACAGCTTAAAGTGACGTTTACAACCCAGGCTCATTCTGAAAACATAGTCCCGTGGACGTTTCTGTAGACCACAAAATACATCCCGGGAGGTACGTATTTTTGCCGTGAGAGGGCGCTGTGTGTGCTTTTTCGTATCTCTAATGTCTCTCGAGTGCCGTTCACGGCCGTGCTGTTCTCACGTAAACCCACCAGAGGCCGCTGTCGACCGACCGTCCGTCTGACTGCATGATTGACTGGGCGACCGGCCAATCGACTGGGCTTAAGTTAACTAGGCAGGTTAAGGTAATTAGGCAAGTTATTGTATAATGATGGTTTGTTCTGTAGACTATCGAAAAATATATAGCTTAAATGGGCTAATAATATTGACCTTAAAATGTTTTTTAAACAATTAAAAACTGCTTTTATTCTAGCCGAAATAAAACAAATAAGACTTTCTCCAAAAGAAATAATATTATCAGACACACTGTGAAAATTTCCCTGCTCTGTTAAACATCATTTGGGAAATATTTAAAAAAGAAAACAAATTCAAAAGGGGGCGAATAATTCTGACTTCAACTGAATATGTGGATAAAACAAATACGACACTAAATTTACCAGTAGGTGGCAGCAAGTGCCTTTCTTAATGAATAAATGTTTGTAATGTAACACTTTTAACAACGTACAATAAGGTTTGATTACTGTTAGTTAATTTTTTTACTAACATGAACCAAGAATGAACAATACCTGACGTGTTTATTAATCATAGTTTAACATAATGCATGATTAAAAGCAATGTTGTGCTTGTTATCATTAGTTAATGAGTTAACTAACTAAAAGTGAACAATTTTATTGTCATTATTGTTAACAAATATGAATAAATAATGTTATCAATTATTTGATCATCGCTTTTTCATGTTAGTAAATGCATTTACTCATGAAACCTTAATGTACATAGTTTTACAGTTTGAATAATGAATAAATCACTTAAATGATTTAAAAACAACGATTTGTTTAGAAACCGAGCAAGTGACTCAATATTCATTTCTGCTTTGTTGAGCTATTGTATAAAATCAGCATCACTGTTGAGTAAAATCAATATCATATTTGCGACAATCAGCAGCATATTGTCTTGATTCCACTAGAAAGAAGTAAATAGGGAATGACACAGCCCCATTTTCATACTGACTCACCCTGTGTCCGGTGCACTACCAAGTCGACTTTGCCGTAGGTGCCTTTTCCCAGAGGACCAATCAGCTCAAACTGCTGCTCTACCTCAGAGGCGGAGAGAGACGTGATTGACAGCGCCTGCATGTCCTCGACCGGAGCTCCGCCCATCCCGCTGCCCCGTCCCGCTGGAGGAACACCCACCTGGGCACTAACACACACACACACACACACACACACACACACACACACACACACACACACACACACACACACACACACACACACACACACACACACACACACACACACACACACACACACACTTTATCCCAAATGCACACATCAACACAAGCTTGAAGCATTTAATGTTCATGATTTATTCATGTCATTATTTTTTAAATGAATGTTTTGGGTAACACTTTAGTTTAGGTTACAATTCATGCTATTAACTACTGGCTTATTACCTGCCTGTTATTAAAATATTAACTGTTTATTAGTAGTTATAAAGTATGATCTTATTCTACATCTCTAATCCTACCCAAAACCTAAACCCAACCTACAATTCTAATTCTACCTTACTAGCTATTAATAAACAGCTTATGAGTAGTTTATTAAACTAGTGTTAGTTAATAGCGTGTTAATACCATGAAATGTGACCTAAACTAAAGTATTACCACGTTTTCCTTGTAATCTTCAATCAAAATATCTTTGCCCGCCTTTAGTGTCATCTCTTCTCTGATTGGCTGTTACTGGTGAAAGACCGGGATCAACTTGTCAGTCATATGAGATCCACCAATAACAAAACACAACCATCCAATTAGTTCATCATCGCTCTTTTTTTTTTCAGCACAGTTATTCCGCAAAATTAACGTTAAAGTGAGCGGCGTTCATCTGACAGGTCTATTTGCGATAGCACCCTCCCAAGCGCATCCAGCCCAGAACATAAAACCCAAGTGATTTTACAAGAGAGAAGTTAAAGGTCTACAAGTGTTTGGATGCCTACAATTTTGTTCTGTGTGGTCATGTGCAAGAAATAATGTTCCCTGATTACCAGATTCAAAACTGTGTAGTGCTAAAAATCGAGGTTCTGCCGAGCCTAAGACAAGAAGAAGACGGAGCTGTACAAGGCCTGGGTAATCATCAACTAGCAAAACAACTGCATTCTGACAGCGAACTGCACCTGTACGGCAGGGTATGTGAACTTACATGTTTACATTTCATTCTAAGCATTCAGTGTCCGCAGTTTAATTCACCATATTTTTGCTGAAATCATTGCTGCAATCAAAAACGAGTAATGTGTATAATTCAGCATAGCGTGAACTTACCTGATATAACATGAGAACTGCAGAGGTAAGCATTTTTAATTAGGTCCTCACTCCATTCAGCTCCCTTTTAGCCAAAGACGTCTGCGGTTGGCATTAAAAGTAGTGTAATGCACGGTAAAAGTTAAGTTTTCTATTTTTAGACTTTAGATTTTGGCATCCTACCGCACAACACGACATGTTTGCAATTGCAACCGGTCGTTTTTTGCAACCGGTATGCGCCGTTGAGCCCGTGTGACGTCATGTGTGACGTAGGTTGGTAATTTCCCTATGCTCTAGTGCAGGGGTTTTCAAACTTTTAGGACACACGCCCCCCCCAAGTTTGTCCAATTTCACTCGCGCCCAATTTCACCGCACCCCCCCCCCCCCCCCCCCCCCCCCCCCAAAAAAAAAAACTCAGATATTACTTGCTGCGTTTAAAATGTGTAGTATTAATTACATTGAAACATAATTATACAGCTTACCTGATTCAGTGTGATGGCTGAGCCTTTTTCTGTGAGGATAACATGCTAATCCGTGGTTTGATTACTGACGCGAGTAACTGTAAATCATCTTCCACTGTCAATAAGCGTGAGCCATAGCATACTTGCTTTTGATTTATGTACAAACAGAAAATGCTGCTTCACAAAGTCAAGTTCGCAGAGCTCTGACTGTGATTGAGCCGAACATTGAGTACGTTTACATGGGCAGCAATACTTTAATATGATTTTAATACGATTAAGACAATACTCTGATAAAGAGACTACCATGTACACAGCGATTTTTGTCATAATTGAACTAAACAGAAATGGAATTAAGGCACGTGGAGTATGCATATATTAGTGGCATTATTGAAGTAAACACCGCAATCAAAATATTACCGTCATGTAGGACTTTTTGCTGAATTCAGATACTATTGGCATTTTGACAGATGCACACACTGTCAGTAAAGGACTGCGCACATACACACACACATCACGAACAGTGTTGCCAGATTGGGCGGTTTTGAATTCGAGTGAAATGACAAGAGTGAAAGTGCCGAACTGCAGTTAAAGTCGAAAAATTAAAGATGAAACACCCGATATTGCATGAGACTGCAGGAAACGTGGATAGCCTGGTGACGCAACATTCAAAAAGCACATCGCGTAACACCTTAATTATATCATTGTCTTATTCAGATGAGGGCAAGTAACTATTACTGATGTCCATGTAAAGGTAGACTGTATGTCTTCATGTCGCATGTCTTCAAAGAAAGTGAAAGATCCAGAAGGGCATCCTGCTGATTTGATTCACAAGGGCACTTTTTTGTCAGACGCTCACCGGTTTGACTTTCATTCACCGCCATTCATTTTAAAAAGCATGTGGTCGGTTTTATTTGCATATGTTTTACTGGAACGCATAAACTCTAAAGGTGCCTGATAGTTAGATGTGGAGCTAACATTAATCAGATTCACTCTAGTGAACGCATAAAAATTGTCATCATAAATTACTCAAGTGCACGCCTCAAATTCTCACGCCCCCCTGGTGGGCACTCAACAGTGACTGTGACAGTTATACAATGACTTGCCTAATTACCCTAACTTGCCTACCATAACTAAACCTTTAAATGTCACGAATACTAG
The DNA here is from genome assembly GCA_903798195.1 of Danio kyathit. Classification (NCBI taxonomy): domain Eukaryota; kingdom Metazoa; phylum Chordata; class Actinopteri; order Cypriniformes; family Danionidae; genus Danio; species Danio kyathit. The sequence goes on along the minus strand of LR812542.1, from coordinate 42,713,716 downwards.
TATCTTGAGAAATTTCTAGTCAAATATTATTTACTGTCATCACGGCAAAGATAAAATAAATCAGTTATTAGAAATGAGTTATTAAAACTATTATGTTTAGAAATGTGTTGGAAAAATCTCTCCGTTAAGCAGAAATTGGGGGAAAAATATACAGGGGGCTAATAATTCAGACTTCAATGGTACATAGATTTTTCAACCTCGGCTGGGTCAGTTGGCATTTCAGTGTGGAGTTTGCATGTTCTCCCCGTGTTAGCATGGGTATCCCCCACAGTCCAAACACATGTGCTGTAGGCATGCCTGTCAACCCTCCCCTTTTTCCCCTATTTCTCCCGTATTTTTAATCTTTCTATGAAAAGTGAAACTAGCATCAAAGAGCCAATCTCAAAATTCGCTTCATATTGGCTTGAAAGCGCGTTGAAATTAATAAAGACACTATTCCCAGATCAGCTTCTGTACACGCGATTTGAAGAGATTTGAGACACTTTTGGATTGGGGTGGGTTTTTAAACAGACAAATACGCTTAATAATGTGTAAACATGTTCGTCCTGACGTGTTTTATTTTATACACAAATAGTTTTGCCTTAAATGAGCACAGATATGAAAGTAATCGAATGCTTTCATTATAGATCTGTGCATTCTTAAAGGGACACCTCTGTTAACAAACAAACAACAGTGGCTCAAAATGAGAAATTTGCTGCTCTTCACTAAATAACTACTGTATAGTAACTTGAATCAATATTTAAATACTATACAGTATTTAAGGTGACGCAGTGGCGCAGTAGGTAGTGCTGTCGCCTCACAGCAAGAAGGTCGCTGGTTCGAGCCTCGGCTGGGTCAGTTGGCGTTTCTGTGTGGAGTTTGCATGTTCTCTCTGCGTTCGCGTGGGTTTCCTCCGGATGCTCCGGTTTCCCCCACAGTCCAAAGACATGCGATACAGGTGAATTGGGTGGGCTAAATTGTCTGTTGTGTATGAGTGTGAATGGGTGTGTATGGATGTTTCCCAGAGATGGGTTGCAGCTGGAAGGGTATCCACTGCGTAAAACATATGCTGGATAAGTTGGCGGTTCATTCTGCTTGTGGCGACCCCTGATTAATAAAGGAACTAAGCCGAAAAGAAAATGAATGAATGAATGATACTATATTTAGGTGGGGAGTGGGGGGGCGTGTCCCATATTTTTACATCCCAATGTTGACAGGTATGGTTATAGGTGAATTGAATGAAAAAAATAGACCGTAGTGTATGAGTGTGTGTGGATGAGAGAGTGTATGGGTGTTTCCCAGTACTGGGTTGTGGCTGCAGGGGCATCAGCTGTGTAAAATATAAGCTGGAATAGTTGGTGGTTCATTCCGCAGCAGTGACCCCTGATAAATAAAGGAGTAAGCCAAAGGAAAATTAATGATAAAGTCATTAGTAATTAGTTTATTATAGTTATTAGTAATTAATATAGATAAAATAACTAATAATAACCTTTATTTTTCTGATTTCTGATTTGACTAAGGCAATAAAGTGCACCTTTTTGTAAAGCTGCTTTTGAAACAAGAATTATTTTTAATATTATATTAATATTATATTATTAATAATTTAACAATTATCAAAATACAAGTTTTTTTTTCTTTTTTTATTGAAGAAAAAATATTTTATTTTAGATTTTGTGAATGAGTGTATGGGTGTTTCCCAGTGATGGGTTGCAGCTGGAATGGCATCCACTGCGTAAAACGTATGCTGAATAAGTCGGCGCTTCATTCCGCTGTGGTGACCCCTGATTAATAAAGGAACTAAGCCAAAAATAAAATGAATGCATGAAAAAACACTAAATGTGACCCTAGACCACAAAAACAACCATAAGGGTACATTTTTGGAAATTGAGATTTGCACATCATCTGTAAGCTAAATAAACAAGCTTTCCGTTGATTCATAATTAGGACAATATTTGGCTAAGATGCAACTGTTTGAATATCTGGAATCTCTCTCTTTCTCTCTAGCGCTCATCATGTCCTCTTTTCTTCCCTTTTGTCAGCACTCTGTTTTCCTCATCATGTACCTGACTCGACGAAGCAGTCAAATCTTTGTGAATTTTTGAAGAGCGCTGAGGTCTGCTGCAGCTCAGGGGAATAAAGCGATGACCCAGAATCAGTCCTGACGTCCTCATCATCATCATGAGTGCTGACAGCAGCCTGCGCTCGGCCTACAGCCACTACAACAACAACAGCAGCAAACGAAGGAGAACACGACCTTAAGACGACCTCTCCAAACCCCTGCTGTCCTGACCGAGACTCAGATGAGGTATGGATTGTGGAACACTCTCCTTTCTGCATTCACTCTCTGAGCTGCATTAAATCACCTGCCGTTTCTCTCCGCTGCTTCCTTCTCAAGCGGTGAATTGGGCTGCGGGGAATCTGAGGGCATGCATTTTCTTCCTTTTTAATTCTGTGAGCCTCAACACACTGGAAGGTGGATTGGAATGACAGGAAAAGCCATTTTTGTAATTGCGATGGAAAGAAATTCACGTTCGTCCAACACTGCAAGGCCCAAGCTGTTTTTTTACATGCATTTTTTGTTTCTCTTTGCTATTGGGCTTATTGAAACTTAATTAGAATAAAACCTAAGTATTATCTTTTGATATGATGTACTTTTAGAGAAAAATGATGTCCACATATGTGGACCCGTGGTCCGATTATCCATAAAACACAATAAAGTCACCTTTGTGTAATAGAATGAAAAATTTATTTCAGCCTTGAACACAGCAGTTTTTCCTGACTGTTTTTTAATGCATTAATATCACATACACACATATTTTTTTAACATGTTTTGACTATCAGAGAGTAAAAACAACATTTTTTTGCCCATTTTGGACAGTTAAAATAATGTTTGGGACATTTCATATGCTGCAAAACAGTTGCAGGATGTCACTGTATCTCTGTAACAAAATATAAAACATAAGAGCTAAATTGTGCTGTCCACGTATGTGGCCACTAAGCCCTAGGAGGTTAATGACAATTAAATCCATTTTGAAGACTAAATAGGATAATTTAGGGAGATGCTATATGTTTTCCCACTAATATTTATATATTTTTAAATATTTCCCAAGTGATGTTTAAAGATTTTTTCAACACATATCTAAAGATAATTAATAGTTTTTTTTAATTTTTAATACATTTTTAATAATCAATTTAGTAACGTTAATTTAAAAAAAATGTAAAAATATACAGTTGACAGAATTATGAGCCCCCCTGTTTGTTTTTCCCCCCAATTTCTGTTTAACGAAGAGCAGATTTTGTCCAACACATTTCTAAACATAATAGTTTTAATAACTCATTTCTACTAACTGATTTATTTTATCTTTGTCATGATGACAGTCAATAATATTTGACTAGATATTTTTCAAGACACTTCTATACAGCTTAAAGTGACATCTAAAGGCTTAACTAGGTTAATTAGGTTAACTAGGCAGGGGTGCGTTTCCCAAAACCATCGTTAGCCAACTAAGGTCGCAAGTTCCGTCGTTACAAAGATAGTTTGTTGATTTGACGTTTCCCAAATCCATCGCTCCAACGAACATTCGGAAACTGCGTCGCAAACTTGAGCACTTGAAACGACACCTCTGGAGTTAGAAACATAGTTCCTGGCTGGGTTCTATTCCCACTTATCCCCCCTACGCCCTATTCATTTAGAACATTTTAACATTCAAAGTTGGAATTATTAAAAATAAAAAAGCATTAAGGTCATCTCTCTTGGATGTAATTTGCTTTCAAAGTATGTTTACAGTTCAGTTTTAGCGATCTTCATGTTTACAATTGCGCTCCCTTGAGTCCCTTCGCAGTGCACTTTGAAAACTTTGATGTCATTTTGAACACAGCCTCATGACAAAAGCTAAAGGTGACTATTTTTAAAAGCGGAATTTATGTTAGGCTGCATCTCCAAAGCTTGTGAAAACAAAAAATATTGCATACGTTAATGCTTTTAATTTATAGTAGGTTATTTATTAAGTATCTGTACTGTATATGACATGGGGCTGCTGGTTAGAGCATCTGCAGTGGTTTGCATGTGCTCAAATTGTTAAAGCAGACTTTTCAAAGAATAAATAAACAATATCCTACTTAATAATAATAAGCATCATTATCATCAATAATATTGTTTTTAAAATAGGATTTTTTTTATTTTCTAATTAATAATAAATATTACATTTCATTTCTTAATAAACAGCCTTATTATTTATTTATATGATTTATATATGATATTAGAATAGTGTTAGCTTTTGTAAGTGATTTTATGTTTTAGAATAGAATATGTAATATTCTCAATAATATTAGTAAAGCAAACATTGGCCCTATATGTGCCATTTACATATATATTTCAATTAATATGGAAAGCGAGTGCATGTTTTTACCAAAACTAATATTGGATTTTATTTTAAATGCGTGTGCTTGTAAAAGAATATATTTTGCACAAAGAAATGATGGGGTTCTTCTCTAAAGTAGTTACTCCACCCCGTTTAGAGCATCATTATGGGCGTTTTACGTTATAACTAACTTGGTTCAAATGATGGATCTGCGACAGAGAAACTACGGGTTTTGGGAAACACTCGTCACTACATCGTTCTTTTCCCAAACAATGCATCAAACTATGATAGTTCAGCCGCGAGTTACGTCGTTGTTTGGGAAACGCACCCCAGGTTAGGGTAATTAGGCAAGATATTGTGTAACGATGGTTTGTTCTGTAAACTATTGAAAAAAAATATAGCTTAAAGAGGCTAATAATATTGACCTTAAAATTGTGTTTAAAAAATTAAAAACTGCTTTTATTCTAGCCAAAATAAAACAAATAAGATTCTCTCTAGAAGAAGAAATATTATCAGACATATTGTGAACATTTCTTTGCTCTGTTAAACATCATTTGGGAAATATTTAAAAAAGAAAACAAATTCAAAGGGGGCTAATAATTCTGACTTTAACTGTAGATATATATATATAGAGTTGAAGGCAAAGTTATTAGCCCTCCTATGTATATATGAAATTGAAATAAATCAATATATATAAATGATATATAATAATAATAACAATACATTTTATTTAAAGGCGCCTTTCTGGCAACTCAAGGACACCGAACAGTAAAACAAGAGCAATAAAACAACAAGAAAAATAATATAAAAAATAAACACAACAATAGTGCAGATACAATTAAGTATTAACAGCCATCTTAAATAAGTGGGTTTTGAGTTTTGATTTGAATAATTTGAGGGAGTCAATGTTTCTGATGGCAGGTGGTAGTGAGTTCCAAAGCCGGGGAGCAGAGCTGCTGAAGGCTCTATTGCCCATGGACGATAGACGAGCAGAGGGAACAGACAAGTGGAGGGAGGAAGAAGATCTCAGGGTGCGAGAGGGAGCAGCAATGTGGATGAGGGCAAACAAATATGGAGGGGCGAGATTGTGGATGGCTTTGAATGTTAAAATCAAAATTTTAAAATCAATTCGAAAATGAACTGGTAACCAGTGAAGCTGCTGCAGGACAGGGGTGATGTGATGAGAAGAAGGGGTTCTGGTGATGATACGGGCAGCTGAGTTCTGGACCAACTGAAGCTTACGGAGGGATTTATGAGTGAGACCAAAGAGAAGGGAGTGATATATGAACTATATATATATTTATATATAAATAACTCTAAATTTAAAAAGAGTAGGTTTAGGAAAACACAAGTTGGAAAAAGAAATTATACACTAAACAATATAAATTAAAAAAAAATAATTTTTAATTTTTAAAATGAAAGTATTATTAATTAAATTGATAATAAAATTAATCATATTTAAATTTAAATAAATAAATTAATTTTTAAATATAAATTTTTAAATAAAATTAAAATTTTATTAAAAAAATATCATGAATTAAGTGAAGTAATAGAGAATCGATGTTTAAATTATGCAGTCAAGTGATAATTAAATAAATAAATGGACTCATAGTCATAATTGTATAGATCATATACTATATAATTATATTTATAATCATAATTTTATGTAAATACAGTTATTTAGCTTCATTTTTAAAACTGATTTAACGTATTACTGTATATGTCTACAGTATATATATATTCATTCATTTATTTATTCTCTTTTCGTCTTAGTCGCTTTATTTATCTGGGGTCGCCACAACGGAATGAACCGCCAACTTATCCAGCATATGTTTTACGCAGCGTATGCCCTTCCAACTGCACCCCAGGACTGGAAAACACCTATACACACTCATTCACACACACACACACACACACTATGGCCAATTTAGTTTATTCAATTCCCCTATAGCGCATGTGTTTGGACTGTGGGGGAAACCGGAGCACCCCGAGGAAACCCACGTGAACACGGGGAGAACATGCAAACTCCACACAGAAACGCCAACTGACCCAGCCGGGACACTTCTTGAGTTCATATCTGAACAGCCCAGCACCAGCAACATCAAGGTCATTTGTTTGATCCTGAGGGACTGAGCCATAAAAATCACCCGTCAGATGAATTCATGCAAAATGCACCATTATTTCTCCACACAGTCTGACTGAGTGTAAAACAGAGCGAGCATGAAAGCAGGACATTTTGTACAATTTATTTTTAAATTCTCCAGAAATTCAAGGAAGAAAACATCAAGTAACACTTTCAATTAAATTGATAATACTACAGTAATCTTAGTGAAAAATACATTTTATAGTGTAACTTCAGAATGACTAAACTGTAATAATAATAATAAAAATCCAACCTCATTTTACATGAATGTCAACAGATGACCTTTGACCTGTGGTTTCTCTCAGGTCACATTCATTTCACAAACTTTGCTAATATTTAAGAAAATACCAACTTTTTGTTTACATACAAACACCGACATATAAACAATAAAGACTTCTATGTTAAGCTGCTTTGACACAATCTACATTGTAGAAGTGCTATAGAAATAAAGATGAATTGAATTGAATAAATGCATCAATGCTTTACAAAAACAATTGGCCGTTCCATTTTCAGTATTGGACAGTTCTATAATTCCAATAGAATCTTATTTTATTCATATTCAATTGTTTTTATTATAGGTAGTGGGTAGCACAATCGCCTCACAGCAAGAAGGTTGCTGGTTCGAGCCCCAGCTGGGTCAGTTGGAATTTTGCATGTTCTGCCCATGTTGGCGTGGGTTTCCTCCAGGTGCTCCGGTTTCCCCCACAAGTGCATGTGTGGTATAGGTGAATTGGGTAGGCTAAATTGTGTGTGTGAATGAGTGTGCATGGATGTTTCCCAGTGATGGGTTGCAGCTTGAAGGGCATCCGCTGCGTAAAACATATGCTGGATAAGTTGGCGGTTCATTCCGCTGTGGCGACCCCAGATTAATAAAGGGACTAAGCCGAAAAGAAAATTAATGAATGAATGAATGTTTTTTGTTAATTTTATATTCTATTTCTTTTTTATTATTTAATTTTAGTTTATTTTTTACATTTATATTTTGAACCACATTCTTTCACTTTTATTTATTGTATTATTTATTTTTTAAAAGATATTTATTCCACTTTTTCTCATATTTCGTTGTATTTTTTGTTTAATAAATTTGATTAAATGTATTAATTTCTTTCACATTTATTTATTGCGTTTTAATTTAATGTTTTAAAATGAATCGTCATTTACTTATTTTTTATTAAATGTAATACAATATATTGAAATTATTATTATATTTAATATAGTAATATATTGTATTACACTCAAATCCTTTGCTGCTTGTTTAAACTACTTATTGCAAGTGAGTTGGAACAACACAATTCTTTAAAAAAAATTTGGTACAATTTAAATGCATTTGTTTAATCCATTTAAATTTGTAAAAACAGTCAAGTTAACTTACACGATTTGTGTTGGGACAACATGAAGGAACCCAGCATTTTTTATATTATATTATATTATATTATATTATATTATATTATATTATATTATATTATATTATATTATATTATATTATATTATATTATATTATTTGAAATTATATTATATTATATTATTCATTTTCTTTTCTGCTTAGTCTGGGGTCACCACAGCGGAATGAACTGCCAACTTATCCAGCATATGTTTTACGCAGCGAATGCCCTTCCAGCTGCAACCTTTCACTGAGAAACATCCATACACTCTCATTCACACAAATACACTACGGACAATTTTAGCTTACCCAATTCACCTGTACCGCATGTCTTTGGACTTGTGGGGGAAGCCGGAGCACCCGGAGGAAACCCACGCAAACACGGGGATAACATGCAAACTCCACACAGAAATGCCAGCTGACCCAGTTGGGGCTCAAACCAGTGACCTTCTTGCTGTGAGGCGATTGTGCACCCACTGTGCGACCGTGACGCCTATATTAATTTTATATTCTATTTAATTTTCCATTTTAACTGTTTATTTTTTATATTTTATAACTCAAAACTTTTGTTGCGTGTTTAAACTACTTATTTAAAATGAGTTGGAACAACACAATTCAGGTTTTCTTGGGGGATAACTTAATCGTTTATGTTCAATCCACTTAAATTTGTAAAAACAGTTAAATTAGTTTATTCGATTTGTGTTTGTGGCTGCTGTGGAAAACATATGCTGGATTAATTGGCAGTTCATTCTGCTGTGGCCAACCCTGATGAATAAAGGGACCAAGCCGAAGGAAAATAAATGAATGAATGGTTTGTGTCGGGACAACATAAAGAATTTGTGTGCAACACTTTTTTAATTATTATATTATATTATATTATATTATATTATATTATATTATATTATATTATATTATATTATATTATATTATATTATATTATATAGGAGGGCAACGCAGTGGCGCAGTAGGTAGTGCTGTTGCCTCACAGCAAGAACATCGCTGGGTCGTAGGTTCGAACCTCGGCTGGGCTGGGTCAGTTGGCGTTTCTGTGTGGAGTTTGCATGTTCTCCCTGCGTTTGCGTGGGTTTCCTCCGGGTGCTCCGGTTTCCCCCACAGTCCAAAGACATGCAGTACAGGTGAATTGGGTAAGCTAAATTGTTCATAGTGTATGAGTGTGAATGTGTGTGTGGAAGTTCCCAGAGATGGGTTGCGGCTGGAAGGGCATCTGCTGCGTAAAATCGTGCTGGATAAGTTGGTGGTTCATTCCGCTGTGGCGACCCCGCAAGGGACAAAGCCGACAAGAAAATGAATGAATGAATGAATGAATATTATATTATATTATATTATATTATATTATATTATATTATATTATATTAGTTTCATAATAACAGTTCATTTGTAATTAATTTTCTTAGCTTTTTTCCCTGAATGCATTCTCTATTATTCTCTATTAATCTATTCTATTATAGTTTATTTAATTATTAAACAGTTGTTTTAGCTCTCAAATAATGTTAAATCATTTTTTCCCTCTTTATTTATTTTTCCACCTCATTTTTTCCTGTCGGCTACTACAAACATCAACAATCCCACCTATAACAATAAAACAAAGCATCACCAACTTCACCAGAAAAGAACGAATACACAATGTACCTCCAGCAGAGCCAAACAAACCCTCAATTACAGCAAGTGCCCTTTCCTTCACAGCAGGTCTTTCAAGACGCCCTCAAACAAAAGAAATGGATCCACACAGTTTTTTGTTTTTCTTCCCCCCAGTCCTGAACTCACCTGCCGGCGCCCTGCTGTCTCTCGCCCTCATGTTCCTGCATCCAAACGCTACGTCCGATCCGACAGCACTGCCTAGGGATTCATTGCAGAGAGAAGTGTGAATGGGTGCGGATCATGTGCACATCGCTTTACATCCTGAGCCGTGTGGAGCTGGTGTGGAGAAGCGCAGTCCTGCTCGCTGTTTTCTTTGTGAGGGAAACAGCATGAGGAGAGCGGAGCATCACTCGTGTGCTGTGAGTATGGCAAGCCCATTATACATTTAGTCTGTCAGACCTATAGTGTCTGTTAAGCCTAGTTCACACTACAGGATTTTAAACATCGGCAGATTGCTGTGCAGTTCACACTACATGACTTGATTTTGTGTCTTTTATTCACTGTGGTGTTCACACTATGTAAATGATCCACAAGAGGGGGGTCACACACTACATGATCTTACAACAACTTGTTCGCCAACAGTTCAGTCAAGCTACCAAACCACAGCCAATGAAATTTTGAGGGAGGAGTCGTCAGAAAAAGCTGAACACTGTTGGCTGCTTGTGTGCTGATTACATCACTGACAGCGCTTCAAGCTTTTAAGGGAGCATTTAAAAACATCATCAGTCAGCTGATGCATCAGCGGATCAATCACTCATCTGCAAAGTTCAAGTAAAAAGATACACAAAGTGATTTTAATTTTTGTAATTTTATAACTCTTTGAATAAAACTAACATATCTATAACACTCTGACGGTTTCTAAATATCTGTGTATGTCTTTCTAACATTGTTATTTTTTAAATTACAAAACAGTAAAGAACTGAGCATGTCTACCTTTAATTACCACATTGGTCAACATGACTGCATGCATATCTGCTACTTTTCGCTGTGACTTTATATATGCATGTATTTCTTTACCTCGCAACTTCCTGCTAAAATAAACAAAACTTTAGCAAAAACATAAATTTACTTCAGATATATCTTTCAAAACAGCATATTCTGTGCCGCGAAATAGCTCCTGTTTGAAAGTGAAAATGAAAGCGAGGCTCAGACCTTTGCATGTTCTAGTATCTTAACTACATATTTATAAGCTAAATTACCAAAAAGATAATATTTTTAGGGTAATGCTGTCATAAAATATGATGACAGACATTCAAAGCTTAATTTTAATATCGCAATAGAAGTTTTGAATGTAAATATGATGTGAGAAAGGTCAGAATGACCATTATGGTAGTTCTAATAGTTACAGAACTCTAGTTCCACTGATAATATAGCCTACTCTCGTGTCCGTGTTAACACAGAATGAAGCGAGTGCATGGATGCCCGTTCTAGCCAATCACAGACGCTTCTGTTCAGCTCCTGAACACACAGCCATTCCAGCCTGATCTCACGAGGAAACGTAAGTATTTTACGTTTTGTCAGTTTAGTGGCTAATTCGTACGAATTCGTACGAGTTCAGTCGTACGAAAATGTACGATTTTAAAAAGGAGGCGTGGCACCTAACCCCACCCCTAACCCCAACCGTCTTTGGGTGATGGGCAAATCGTACTAATTTGTACGAATTAGATCGTACGAATTCATACGAATTAGCCACTAATCAAAAAGTTACGAATTGGCCGTGAGATAGCGTTGGCCATTCAGCTCATGCTGATATGCTCTCTCATTGGCTGCAGCTCGTCACTACATCTGACCACACGTGGGGTCGAGTCGGCCGACTGCTCTGGAATATTCAGCATGCTAAATATTGGATTTTCGTCTGCGAGGTGTCGGCGACGCTTCAGCGAGCCTCTTTGACGCGTTGTTTAGTAGTTCACACATAAGGACTGCCGAGCGCCGTGCTTGCGCAGATTTTTCCCCGATCACAACCCGATCTGTCGGCGAGCTCGTTAACTTCCAAATCGGGCTCAAATCAGGCTTAAAATCCTGTAGTGTGAACTAGGCATTAGTGGTGGCATAATACCAGTTTTTCATGTCTGAAATCGATGCTGGTCCAATATCAAATACTGTAGGTATGCACCAATGTCATGCGCCTGAAAGCTGCTGTAAGACAGGTATGTGATTTTGTCATATATTCATTCGTTTTCCTTCAGCTTATTCCATTATTTATCAGGGGTCACCACAGCAGAATGAACCGCCAACTATTCCGGCATATGTTTTACACAGCGTACACATCGCCCTCTGGTGGATTCGCAAAAACAAAAACTGCAAAAAAATGTAGCTCCTGGGACGTATTTGGTGCTCTCCAGAAATATATAGAGGGGTACGTTTTCAGAATGAGTCTGGGTTGATTAAATGTTACACCAGCTTGCCATATAGAGTGTATGGATGTCTATGTGTGTGTGTGAGAGAAAGAGAGATTGTGTGTGTGTGTGTGTGTGTGTGTGTGTGTGTGTGTGTGTGTGTGTGTGTGTGTGTGAGAGAGAGAGAGAGAGAGAGAGAGAGAGAGAGAGAGAGAGAGAATGTATGTGCATGTTTGTTTTCGTGCCATACAAGGACACAAACTTGTATAACACAGGTATCACAAGGAGAACGTGACTTATGAGGACACTGCCCATGTCCCCAATTGTCCAAAGGCTTATGAATCATACAGAATTATTATTTTTTTTTTTTTTGAGAAATTAAAGATGCACAGTTTTCCATAAGGGTTGGGTTTAGGGATAAGGTTGGGTGAGGGCTCTAGAAAATACGGTTTTTTAATCTAAAAACAATGGAAACCTTTATAATGTCCCCACAATTCACAAAAAACAAACCTGCCTATGTGTGTGTGTGAAAATAGAGAATGTGTGTGACAGACTGAGTGTGTATGTGTGTTTGTGTATATATGTGTGCGAGAAATAGAGAGAGAATATGTATGAGTGAGTGAGAGAGTAAGAAAAAAAAGTGTGTGCGTGTGCGTGTGTGAATGACCCAGTTCCCCGCGCTGCTCTCCTGTATGCCTGTGTGTCCGCTGGTGTGTTCAGGGATGTTCGCCTGCAGCTCGTCCACATTCAGTCTTCATCCGCACACACAGTTTAACACACACACAACCTGACAGAGATTTAGAGATGTTTTTCACATGTTGACCTTCAAACACATTTTCACCCCAGTTCTCCTTGCTGAGTGTTATTTTAGAGCTTTCCTGTTGATTTGAAATGTATTTTTGGTTTTATAGTTTAATGCTTTTGTATTTTTTTTTTTTTGCATCTATTAATTTTTAGCACATTTAATTTAAATAGATTAAATTAAGTTTAACTAAATTAAAGAGAAACTGAAGCTAAATTAAATTAAATGAGCAATAATGCCTTGTGCCTTGGCTCAGTGGTTAGCAATGTCACCTCACAGCAAGAAGGTCACTGGATCGAGTACAGTGGTTTTGGCGGGGTCAGTTGGCATTTCTGTGTGGAGTTTGCATGTTCTCTCTGTGTTGGCGTGGGTTTCCTCCGGGTGCTCCGGTTTCCCCCACAGTCCAAACACATGTGCTATAGGTGAATTGGGTAAACAAAATTGGCTGTGGTGTATGAGTGTGTGTGATTGAGTGTGTATGTTTCCTAGTACTGGGTTGCGGCTGGAGGGGCGTCCGCTGTGTAAAACATGTGCTGGAATAGTTGGCAGTTCATTCCGTTGTGGTGACCTCTGATAAATAAGGGTCTAAGCTGAAGAAAAAATAAATGAATGAGTGAATGATTACAACAAATATATTATACACTCTAAGAAATGCTGGGTCATTTAAATCCAAATTGGGTTAACTATACACAAAAAAATTACTTCAATCTACCCAAATGGGTTGAAACAACACAATTCTTAAGGTTTTTTTGGAACAACTTAATTGTTATATGTTGTGATTTTGTAAAAGAAATGATAAGTTAACAAAATCGATTTGTGTTGGGACAACATGAAGGAAGGTGACGCAATGGCGCAGTAGGTAGTGCTGTCGCCTCACAGCAAGAAGGTCGCTGGTTCGAGCCTCGGCTGGGTCAGTTGGCATGTTCTCCCTGTGTTGGCATGGGTTTCCTCCAGGTGCTCCGGTTTCTTTCACAAGTCGAAACACATGCACTATAGGTGAATCAGATTAACTAAATTGGCCGTAGTGTATGTGTGTGTGTGAAAGCAAGAGTGTATGGGTATTTCCCATGTTGGGTTACGGCTGGAAGGGCATCCGCTGCGTAAAACATATGCTGGATAAGTTGGCACCTTGGCGGTTCATTCTGCTGTGGCGACCCCTGATTAATAAAGGGACTAAGACGAAAAGAAAATGAATGAATGTCTTGTACATGACACGGAGTCCAATATTGTGCTTTATGCATGTCTACACTTACCCCAACCCTAAACCCAACCTCACAGTAACCTGATGTGTTTCATTAACATCTGCTCCACCTACACCACCTAAACCCAACCTACTTGTGGCGTAAGTCCCTCCCACTTGGAGGTCACCCAACCTACTTGCGATCTAATCCCTCCCACTTGGAGGTCTCCGGGCTGCAGTGATACCTACTTGCAGCAGTTGGGTTAGTCCATATTACACCCGGAATTGGGTTGAAATAGCCCATCATTTTTTAGAGTGTAGATTAAAATCTCACATTGACCTTCATTGTTTGTGAAAGCAATAGTGATAATAGCTTAGTTTGCATTTATTGGCATAATTAAATGTCATTTTTTTGTAAATGTATTAATTTGGCAGATGTTTACACTGCATTCAAGGTCACCGAGTCTTAAAAGCTAGGTCTTAACTTCACTTAAAAACTAGAATTATTCATTCATTCATTCATTTTCCTTCATCTTAGTCACTGATTATCAAGGGTTGCCACAGCGGAATGAACCGCCAACTATTCTGGCATATGTTTTACACAGCGGATGCCCTTCCAGCTGCAACCCAGTATTGGGAAACACTCATACACAGTCATACACTACGGCCAATTTAGCTTACTGAATAGCGCATGTGTTTGGACTGCGGGGGAAACCGGAGCACCCAGAGGAAACCCACGCCAACACGGGGAGAACATGCAAGCTCCACACAAAAATGCCAACTGACCCAGCCGGGACTCGAACCAGTGACCTTCTTGCTGTCAGGCGACAGTGCTAACCACTGTGCCGCCCACACTGGTATTGTAGTTTAATAAATGTGAATGTGTTTTAATAAGAGCGCTGTTTCCTGAAGGCCTGAATCCTGTCCTCTGACCTGTGTTCAGAGCGTCTCTGTGTTCATTACTCCTGCTCTCAGCTGCTCCTGCACACTTTCTGTCCTAGTTTAAGTTGCTTTCTCCTCACTTTATCCAGGTCGGCTTGTTTTATTTTTGTTCTAAAAACACCGTCTTATAAATGACGAGCCTGAAAAAAGAATACAGCTGAAAATATCTGCACAGTAAGGACACTTTTATTCATAGTAATATATTAAATATAAAAAGGTAATTTGCAGCTACTTTGCCATGGAATGTATTATTATTTATAAAACAGTAATATTTTTAAAAATTATAAATATTTTATAAAAATAAATAATAAAAAATAAATATAGTTGTATAATAGTATAAAAAATAGATTTTTAATGATTTTAATAATTGCTAATTTATAATACATGCTTATTGGTTTTATTATTTAGTTTTCACTAATTGTAGTATTAATAATAACAATAATAAATTATTATTTTAATGTAAATGTTATTAATTATATAACGTACATAATTTCATAATTTCAATTTTGACTATAATAATTCAAATCTTACTAAAATTCTAAATTATTATTATTTTGCAATCTATATAAATTATAATAATTTTATTTTCAAATTAATAATAATAATAATTAATATTATTATTTTATTTTTAATTATATTAATAGTTTTAATAAAATGTAAATATTGTTTTTATAATTTAAATTTTTAATAATTAAAATCAGCTAATTAAAATCATTAAAAATGTAAATTATTTGAATTAAGTTGGCATTTGATAATAATAATAATAGTACATAATAATAATACATTATATTTAAATTATTGATCAGATTCGGCTGTCTCTCTTATGCATGCCAGTGCACTTATAATAGTAGTATTTAAAATAATATATTATTATTATTATTTTAATGTAAATATTATTAATTATATAAAGTAAATAAATAATTTTAATTTTGAATATAATCATTAATAATTGTATAATAATTCTATTTATAATTATATAATAGTTCTAAAATATTTTTATTTTGCCATCTTTATCAAATAAAATAATAGAATTACATAAAATTATAGCTAAAATTGTTTGTTTTTATTGTTTATAATATTTTTATTACTATAATAATGGTTTTATATTAAAATGTATAATTATTATTGTATTATCGTTATTTGGTTTTTTAATTATATTAATCGTTTTAATAAAATGTAAATATTGTTTTAATAATTTATATTTTGAATATGCTCATTAATAACATCATTAAAAATCTAAATTATTTTAAGTAAGTTGGCATTTAATAATAATAAAAATACATTAAATTTAAAATTATTTAAAAATTATTTAAAAATTATTTTACCTTTAATAAATACTTTTAAATAAATACTAATAAATACAGTCTGCAGTCTTTGTTTTGCATGCCAGTGCACACCTATAATAATAGTATTATTAATTTTAATGTAAATATTATTATTATAAAGGGACTAAGCCGAAAAGAAAATGAAATGTATTATTAATTATAATAATTAATAATAAATAAAGTACACAAATAATTTCATAATTTCAATTTTGAATATAATAATTAAAATCTTATTATTTTTATATTTTTAATTATTATTATGTTGCCACTTTTAATAGTTTTTTTATTATTAATAATAATATTTTTATTATAATAACAATTTTATATTCAAATTAATAGTCATTATTGTTATTACTCTGTTTTTAATGATAATAACCTGTGTTTTACTAAAATGTCGATATTGTTTGCATAATTTCAATACTGAATATGCTAATTAAAATCATTAAAAATTTAAATTATTTAAATTAAGTTGGAATTTAATAATAATAATAATAATAATAATAATAATAATAATACATTATATTTAAAATGATTAAACAGATGTTTTAATAGAAGTTGTTATATGTCATTTATTAGCTTTATGTTCCACCTTAAATAAATACTGGGTTGCAGCTGGAAGGGCATCCGCTGCATAAAACCTATGCTGGAATAGTTAAATTAATTATGAATAAATAAAATTAATAATTAATATTAAATAATAAAATTAATAATTATTATTGTCATTATTTTGGGGTTTTAATGATAATAACCTGTGTTTTAATAAAATGTCAATATTGTTTGCATAATTTCAAATTTGAATATGCTAATGAAAATCTAAATTATATTGATTAAGTTGGCTTTTAATAATAGTAATAGTAATAATAATAAATATAATAATACATTATCATTAAAATTCAGATATGGTAATGGGTGTTTGGTTTGAACAATCAGAACAAGAGAGAAGATCTGTCTGTCCAGTCAAAGATCTATCTGTCCAGCCATCTGACCAATCACAGCAGATTAGAGCCATTTGACCTATGAGCCCAGAGTAGAGCCATCTGACCAATTGGCATATAATAGTAATAATAATACATCATATTTAAAATTATTAATCAGATTTTTAATAGAAATTGTTGCATGTCATTTATAAGCTTTATGTTCCACCTTTATTAAATGATAATAATAATAAATACCGTGTGCAGTCTCTGTTTTACATGCCAGTGCATGTGTGCTTGAGGACAGCGAAAACATGAGAGTCAACACAGGATCATTTTTTGTCCATCATCTCTCCTCCTGTAAAAACACTGTGAGCATCCAGCACATGCAGCCGGTTTCTGTCATGTACGGTTGTTTTCCTGCATTCATTATGAACAGAGAAGCGTCACGCTCTCAGCTGCGCTCAGCAGGTCCGCCAGCAGCCCTTTGAGGATCTTCACAGCCGATTATCCGCAATCTGAAGCCCTTGAATGACTTCCAATGGCATTCAGCAGGTCGCGGATCTTTCCAGAAACACATCATCCGGCGTTTATGAACACACTCGCCTCTTCATCTGCTTCATGAGGAGATGCGAAACAGACCAAAAGACAACTGCGAATATCAGGCATTTCTTGCTGAATGTCACTCTGCCATCGTTTTGAGTGGTTTGGGCTTTAATTAGATGAAAAGCCTTCATTTTTTTCACCTGAGGTTTGGGTTGACAGGAGCTGAAGTTCAGTAAATGTGCTGACGGGAATGGCAGTGCTGACCTTTGTGTGTTTTCATGATTTAGACAGATCTGTTAGACTCTTTTATGAATGTTGACTTTTATGTTTCATGTGAATTTCACATTTATTTGTAGTGTAGTTGTTGGTGAAAGTCTGTAGAGTTCTGTAGAGATTACGATAAATGTGTTTTGTCTTCCTGGTAGGAAGTGTTGAAATTCAGATATGGTAATGGGTTTTGGAATGACCAATTAAAGGAGAGAAGATCTATCTGTCCAGTCCAAGCAGAGTTGAGCCATCTGACCAATGAGAGCAGAGTCATCTGACCAATCAGAGTAAAGCCATCTAACCAATCAGAGTAAAGCCATCTGATCAATGAGAGTAGAGCCATCTGACCAATCAGAGTTAAGCCATCTAACCAATCAGAGTAAAGCCATCTGATCAATGAGAGTAGAGTCATCTGACCAATCAGAGTAAAGCCATCTGACCAATCAGTGTAAAGCCATCTGATCAATGAGAGTAGAGCCATCTGACCAATCAGAGTAAAGCCATCTGACCAATCAGAGTAAAGCCATCTGACCAATGAGATTAGAGCCATCTGACCAATCAGAGTAAAGCCATCTGACAAATGAGAGCAGAGTAATCTGACCATCATAGTAAAGCCTCTCTGACCAATCAGAGTAGAGCCATCTGACCAATCAGAGTTGAGCCATCTGACCAATGAGAGCAGAGTAGAGTCATCTGACCAATCAGAGTAAAGCAATCTGACCATTCAGTGGAAAGCCATCTGATCAATGAGAGTAGAGCCATCTGACAAATAAGAGCGGAGTCATCTGACCATTCAGTGTAAAGCCATCTGACAAATGAGAGTAGAGCCATCTGACAAATGAGAGTAGAGCCATCTGACAAATGAGAGTAGAGCCAGCTGACAAATAAGAGCGGAGTCATCTGACCATTCAGTGTAAAGCCATCTGATCAATGAGAGTAGAGCCATCTGACAAATGAGTGCAGAGTCATCTGACCAATCAGAGTAAAGCCATCTGACAAATGAGAGCAGACTAGAGCCATCTGACAAATGAGAGCAGTGTCATCTCACCAATCAGAGCGAGTAGAGCCATCTGACCAATGAGAGAAGAGTAGAGCCATCTCACCAATGAGATCAGACTAGAGCCATCTGACCAATGAGAGAAGAGTAGAGCCATCTGACCAATGAGAGAAGAGTAGAGCCATCTCACCAATGAGATCAGAGTAGAGCCATCTAACCAATCAGAGCAGAGTAGAGCCATCTGTCAAATCAGAGTAGATTAGAGCCATCTGACCAAAGCAGAGTAGAGCCATCTAACCAATCAGAGCGAGTAGAGCCATCTGACCAATGAGAGAAGAGTAGAGCCATATCACCAATGAGATCAGAGTAGAGCCATTTGACCAATCAGAGTAGATTAGAACCATCTGACCAATCAAAGCAGAGTAGAGCCATCAGTCCAATCAGAACAGATTAGAACCATCTGACCAATCAGAGTAAAGCCATCTGACCAATGAGAGCAGAGTAGAGTTATCTGACTAATCAAAGTAAAGTAGAGCCATTTAGCCGATCAGAGTAGATTAGAGCCATCTGACCAATCAAAGCAGAGTAAAGCCATCTGTCCAATCAGAGCAAATGAGCAATCTGATCAATGAGAGCAAAGTATAGCCAAAGTCATCTGACCAATGAGAGCAAAATAGAGCCAGTCATCTGACCAATGAGAGCTGAGTAAAGCCATCTGACCAATGAGAGCAAAGTAGAGCCAGTCATCTGACCAATAAAAGAACCCATCTGACCAATCCGATCAGAGTAGAGTCATCTAACCAATCACAGCAGATTAGAGACATTTGACCAATCAGAGCAGAGTAGAACCATCTGAACAAATGAGGGCAGAGTAGAGTCATCTGGCCAATCACAGCAGATTAGAGCCATTTGACCAATCAGAGCAGTCATCTGACCAATCACAGCAGATTAGAGCCATTTGAATAATCAGAGGAGAGTCATCTGACCAATGAGAGCAAAGTAGAGCCAATGTCATCTGACCATTGAGAACAGTCATATGACCAATCAAAGTATAGTAGGGCCATTTGACCAATCAGAGTAGAGTAGAGCCATCTGTCCAATCAGAGTAGAGTATAGCCATCTGGCCAATCAGAGTAGAGTAGAGCCATCTATCCAATCAGAGCAGAGTCATCTGACCAATAAGAGAAGAGTAGAACCATTTGACCAATCACAGCAGATTAGAGGCATTTGACCAATTAGAGCAGAGTGAACCATCAGACCAATCACAGCAGAACAATCTGACAAATGAGAGCAGAGTCATCTGACCAAAAACCGCAGATTAGAGCAATTTGACCAATCAGAGCAGTGTCATCTGACCAATGAGAGCAAAGTAGAGCCAATGTCATCTGACCAATGAGAGCTCATTGCAGTCATCTGACCAATCAGAGTAGAGCCAAAGTCATCTGACCAATCAGAGTAGAGTGTAGCCAACTGACCAATTACAGCGGAGTAGAGCCATTTGACTGATCAGAATAGAGTAGAGCAAACTGACTAATGAGAGAGAAAAAGAGCCAGAGACATCTGACCAATCAGAGAAGAGCAGAGTCATCTGTCCTAGATAGATGTCCCAACTATCCTAATAGCATAATAAGGGCACTTTAAAGGGACTCTATTATGCTTTGTATAGTATGTTTAGTGTGTAATGTTTTGTTTGTTTTTATTTTAGTAACTGAGCCACAAGATGTAAAGGCTCCGCCCTCTTCTGGATAAGGGGGTGGGGAAACAGCAGCAGCTTATTTGCATTTAAAGAGCCACCTAAAGATTCAGAAGCGGAAACATGAGAGACTGAAATGAACTGGCGAAATGGTTTTTCTCCAGGAATCGATCTGAACAGCGTGTGCCGAAGCAGAACTGCAGAACCGCTCCTGGAAGCAGTCAGATGTTAACCGGGGGGTCTAATGAGTCATCTGCAGCTCTGAACCCACTGATGATCTAATGTACACAACTCTGATATAAATATCTCCAACTGGTTGCACCCTTTCAGTGCGTCATTGTGAGGCAGAGGTTGTCCTGCAGGCAGAGTTTCATCTCTCCAGAGCTTTAGAATAAGGTCACTCGCTCTCTCTCTTTCTGTCTCTCTCTCTCTCAAAGAAAGTGGAGAATTTTGCATGGCGCCATTAGCTGTGAATGCCTTTGTTTCAATTAGAAATCTGAGTAGCAGTGAAGAATGCCTTTTTTGCTTTCAACAAGAGACCTTATACAGTCAAAAAATATAAAATTTGCTGCTTGTTCAAACTACTTGTTTAAAATGAGCCAAAACAGCACAACTCTTGAGATTTCTTTGGGACTACTTATTTGTTTTATATTCAATCCACTTAAATCTGTGAAAGAAAAAGTGAACTTATTTGGTTTGTGCTGGGACAGCATGAAGGAATCGTTTTTGTGCAACAGTGAACTGCATGTTTTGAGTGTTTTGTTTTGTAGGCTTATAGTTCACTTTTTTAGGTCTTAAATAATTTAATTGTTTTGGTGAGAATTTACATTTTTGAGAAATTAACATTTATGAATTTATCAGACACATTTTTAAATGTAATATACACTCAGCGGCCACTTTATTAGGTACACTGTCTAACTGCCCATTAACGCAAATCAGCCAATCACATGGCAGCAACTCAATGCATTTAGGCATGTAGACATGGTCAAGACGATCTGCTGCAGTTCAAACCGAGCATCAGAATGGGGAAGAAAGGGGATTTAAGTGACTTTGAATGTGGCATGGTTGTTGGTGCCTGACGGGCTGGTCTGAGTATTTCAGAAACTGCTGATCTACTGGGATTTTCACGCACAACCATCTCTAGGGTTTACAGAGAATGGTCTGAAAAGGAGAAAATATCCAGTGAGAGGCGGATCTGTGGGCGCAAATGCCTTGTTGATGCCAGAGGTCAGAGGAGAATGGCCAGACTGGTTCAAGCTGATAGAAAGGCAACAACTCAAATAACCACTTGTTACAACTGAGGTCTGCAGAAGAGCATCTCTGAACGCACAACACGTCTAACCTTGAGGCGGATGGGCTACAGCAGCAGAAGACCACACCGGGTGCCACTCCTGTCAGCTAAGAACAGGAAACTGAGGCTACAATTCACACAGGCTCACCAAAACTGGACAATAAAAGATTGGAGAAACGTTGCCTGGTCTGATGAGTCTCGATTTTTGCTGCGACATTCTGATGGTAGGGTCAGAATTTGGCATCAACAACATGAAAGCATGGATCCATCCTGCCTTGTATCAAAGGTTCAGGCTGGTGGTGGTGGTGTAATGGTGTGGGGGATGTTTTCTTGGCACACTTTGGGTCCATTAGTACCAATTGAGCATTGTGTCAACACCTAAGCCTACCTGAGTATTGTTGCTGACCATGTCTATCCCTTTATGACCACAGTGTACCCATAATCTGATGGCTACTTCCAGCAGGATAACGCACCATGTCATTAATCGTGAATAATGTCAGACTGGTTTTTTGAACATGACAATGAGTTCACTGTACTCAAATGGCCTCCACAGTCACCAGAGCTCAATCCAATAGAGCACCTTTGGGATGTGGTGGAACGGGAGATTCACATCATGGATGTGCAGCTGACAAATCTGCAGCAACTGCGTGATGCTATCATGTCAATATGGAGCAAAATCTCTGAGGAATATTTCCAGTAGCTTGTTGAATCTATGCCACGAAGGATAAAGGCAGTTTTGAAGGCAAAAGGGGTCCAAAACGATACTAGTAAGCTGTACCTAATAAAGTGGCCAGTGAGTATATATTGTCTGTTCATGAATGAGTTTGATTTTTATTTCTAATATTTTTTAGTTGAATTGTAATTTTTTTTATTATTGTTCATTTTTAAAGCGTTTTGTTTTTCTACATTATGGTTTTTTGATCAACTGTAATTTCAGCTTAAAGGCACAGATCTCCCTAAAATGAAAATGTCCTCACCGTTTCCTCTCACTCAAGTTCAAGTTATATGCATGTCAACACACATGGACAACAATACAATGAACTGCTTAGGAAGAGAAGACAACTTCTGTGTATGTGGGTGAGTGTCTGTGTGTATATCTGTGCATAACGTGTGTGAATGTAATATTGCACGCATATGCACATAATGCTGTGTATTTAGTCACATACAGACACATTAAATTAAATAAGCATAATTAAGGTTGGTGACACGGTGGCTCAGTGGTTAGCACTGTCGCCTCACAGCAAGAAGGTTGCTGGTTTGAGTCCTAGCTGGGCCAGTTTGCATTTCTGTGTGTGGAGTTTGCATGTTCTCCCTGTGTCGGCATGGGTTTCCTCCACAGTCCAAAGACATGCGCTATAGGTGATGTAGATGAACTAAATTGTCCATAGTTTATGTGTGTGAATGGGTGTGTATGGGTGTTTCCCAGTACTGGGTTGCAGCTGGAAGGGCATCTGCTTTTAAAACATATGCTGGATAAGTTGACATTTCACTGAGGCGACCCCTGATGACTAAAGGGAAGCCCAAGGAAAATGAATGAATTACGGTTCTATCTAAACGATTATGAAGTCTTCTGTTGAACACAACACAAGATACTCTCAATAATTGACATGCATATTAGGAACAAAAATACCTTTACAGCATTCTTCAGTATAAACAACTGAAGGAAGAACCACAAACAAGTTTGGAACAAGTGGAGGATGAGTAAAAGATGGCAGAAATTTTGGGTGAACTGTCCATTAAATACAAAACACACAGAAAGCTCATGGCGACCACAGTGGCATGTTTTGCAAACGCTGAAGTAAAAAAAGCGGTTTTATTTGCTCTCCGCGGGCGCTGCTGTCTCTGTGTAATTGGATTTTCTTTTTCACGGTCTGGTCATTTTCAGCTGAACTTTCTGAAGGTTTTTTCCTCTGCTCGTTTCTAACAAGATGTATCTCTCGGCAGACAGAAGCAACGGCATATTACATCTTTACAGCCTGAGAGAAAACACACACACACACACACAGCTCCAAGGTTTTGTCTGTGCTCTAGGCTGTTTGTTTTGCTGTCTACTGGTGGTCAAGGCAAAGAAAAGGAAGAATTGCACATGAACAAACAATACAGACTGTGTGAGGAGAGTATTTCTGTGTAAATGGCACTGGTTTATTGGCTGAGGTGCTTGGTTTGTTTACACGAGGTGAAAAAACTGGAGGGAAAAGCATGAAGCTTTAAATGCCGCCATCTAGTGGTGCCGCTAAATTAAAAAATGATGTAATTCCTTACTTTTTCAGATAAAGTCATTTGAATATAGCCATTTTGTGACTAGTTACACCCAAATGATAGCATTGGAACGCAGTTCACTTTAGTGAATCGGTTCGTTCGGACAGGTAATTGATTTATCGGTTGATTAAGCGGTTTCTGTCATCGATTACTATCATTCTCAAAAGTATCAGATGTTTTTGTAGTGAAATAGACCTGAGTTTAATGAGAAACTATTGTTTACTCCTCTTGAAGCGATTTAAATTACGTTTTCCCGCCAACTCTTTTAATCTGAACAGTAACGAATCATTTTAAAACATGTTCATGAATCAAACATCAACACTATTCATTCACGCCTTCTCAAGGCAAGTCTGAGTAGTTATTTGAAGGTCTAGTGTATTTTAACGTCTGTTATCATGGACTAATTACAAGATTTCATAACTATATTTTGGTTTTAAATGTAGCCTATTATTTTTTTCTGCTTAATGCACAGAAAAACACAAATTATATTAAAAGTCTTTCAAATTTCCTAACAAAATATTATAATTTAGAGCATTTTTAATTGAAAATGACAATTGGTCAGAACAAAAGTTTTCATTTGTTGCGATTGAAAACAAATGTCTGGATGGTGACAGTTAAGGTGTTAAACAATAGTCAGAAGAAAAATCAATTTTTTATTGAATTATTTAAATATATTTTTGTCAAATGTCAAATACACGCCAAAGACTGTTTGACCTGGCTGCGGATTAAAGGTAATCATGTTGTAAGTAATGTTCAGTTTCTTCCACAGACCAATAATTTATCTTCTTAAGACTTCAATCTATCTACAGGAGCCACGGGTATACATTTTGTTTTGCCTGTATGTGTTTTTTGGACTCTCAAAGTGCCGATAGCCATTGACTTGTATATAATGGATCACCAATGACCACAGTTTCCCATATACAGTTGAAATCAGAATTATTAGCCCCCCTTTATTTTGTTTTCTCTTTTAAATGTTTCCTAAATTATGTTTAACAGAGCAAGGAAATTTTCACAGTATGTCTGATAATATTTTTTCTTTTGAAGAAAGTCTTATTTGTTTTATTTCGGCTAGAATAAAAGCAGTTTTTAATTTTTTAAAAGCCATTTTAAGGTCAAAATTATTAGTCCCTTTAAGCTATTTTTTTTCGATAATCTGCAGAACAAACCATCGTTATACAATAACTTGCCTAATTACCCTAACCTGCCTAACTTAACCTAATTAACCTAGTTAAGCCTTTAAATGTCATTTTAAGCTGTATAGAAATGTCTTAAAATATCTAGTCAAATATTATTTACTGTCATCATGACAAAGATAAAATAAATCAGTTATTAGAGATGAGTTATTAAAACTATTATGTTGAGAAATGTGTTGGAAAAAAATCTTCTCTCCGTTAAACACAAATTGGGGGAAAAAATAAACAGGGGGGCGAATAATTCTGACTTCAACTGTATGACAAATTTGTTTGTGAAAAGGCTGTTTTTTTTTTAATCCATTGCAATCGAAACCAAAAATATTTGCTCGAGGCAACAAGAACTGATAGCATTAACATTATGAGTTCATTTTGTGTCATAAAAATTTTATTATTAATGGTCAGGCTGAATCAAATCCAAAGCTTAAAACTCATTAAATATCATCATCTCATAGTCACATTATCTCCCTGAATGCTCAGATTAGCTGTGTTTTGTGATTTCAGTGCAGATCAGCGATGAAGCCGCCGTCTCCGCGGAGGTGCTCGTCTGGGATGGGTGAAGGTTCAGTGTGACCCCGATCCTCTGTCCTGTCTGAGAGAGAGAGAGAGAGAGAGAAGATATGACTGGTTTGTTTTTACCTGTTTGAGCACAAGTGATACACATTCATGGCTTCAACAAATGAAGTTTATTTATAAACTAATTTCGAGAGGATCACGTGCTTATGATTGCTTGCGGCTGGTCCCGTATTATCCAATTTATGATTCACCAATCAGACAATTCCTAAGCCACTATAAATACCCTAAGTTCCATATAACAGCCATCTTCTTTTTAAAGAATCCCCCCTTCCACCCCTACTCCTCCTCCTTTCCTAGATGGGTGGCATGGTGGCCCAGTGGTTAGCTAGAACGTCACTGGTTCTAGTCCTTACCAAGCCAGTTAACGTTTCTATGCGGAGTTTACACATTCTCCTCGTGCTCACATGGGTTTCCCCCGGGTTCCCCAGTTTCCTCCCACCGTCCAAAAACATGCAACTTAAGTTATTTGACTAATCCAAATTGGCCCCATAGACATGCTCCTAGTAAGTAGTTATCTCTTATGAGCAATCACTATCTGTTCATTAGCTACTACAGCAGGGGAGTTCTCCAGATCTACCTGAGCTCAAACTCCCCTCTCGCCTTGCAAATGGGAGGGAGCCCCGGGCTCGAAGATCTTATGAGCTCAGGGCTCTCTCCCGGGACAGCATGCCAAACACGCTTTATAACCAATCATCAGCTATGTGTGAACTCTTGAAATACTGTTCAAAGGCAAAGTCAGCTTTATTGTCAATTCTGCTACAGACATACAGAGAATTGAAATGATGGTACTCTCAGACCCTTTGTGCACACAGATAACAAAACACTAAAAGTAAAGTGTAAATATACAATAAATATAAATAATTTTAGTGAAATTAAGAGACAAAGATATTACAAACATATAAAGTGCACCGCAATGAGACCGATTGTTAATGTGACACAGCTATTTTTACAGTATGTAATAATAATATGCTGTAGTTATTGTCAATGCTGTAGTGGTAGAGAGCTGACGATACAGCACAAAGTGACTAGTGCAGGACTGTACTGTTTGTGAAGTGTTTAGATTGTGTTAGCGTTCATCACCCTGTAAAACCTGAAATATTACCGCCTTGACTCTTTATTATATGAAAACTTGTTTTACCTTGATTGCATTTTTTAAAATTGTCATACAAGTGCCAGATCTTGTTATAAACCCCAATAGCACAACAGAGTTTTTCAATGCATGAGTTCCCTTTAAAGGATTCACTGTCACCTCACATTATGAGTTCACACTTGAAAATGATCAATAATATGGATATGATAAATAGTTTGTCAAAACAATTTCAAGATTAGATCAAATAATGAAATATTTACTGAGAAATGTCTGTGGGATGGTGACATTTTTTTTGTTATTGACCTGTTTATTGAATTCATTTAATAATATTTTATGTGACACAGACTTGCACTCCAGACTGCCACGACTATGCTAAAGACGGATTCGCCCAGGATTGTTTTGCCTGTATGTGTTTTTTTTGACTCTCAAAGTGTTTGTATTAACTTGTTTTTTATGAATCACTAATGACAGCTAAAAATCTTCTTTAATGTTCTACTGCAGAAAACAGATCTTCATGTTGGATGGACTGTAACTGAAGGTGAGTTTTTGGGTGAACTGTCATTTTAAAAACCACATAAATCAGAAGTTGCAGAGACTTTTATTTCAGTATGTTGAAGAGCTTCCAACTGAAACGGAATATTGAGTAGGAGACGGACATTTTTTTGTGCATCATTGCCTCATATCCAACTAATTGTAAGAGGGGCGTGGTTAAGAATAGTCCTTATTATGCTTAATTTTAAGTCTTTATATAAATTAAAAGGATGAGTTATAAAAACAATTACCCCTCTCACAGTTGTCATGAAGAGTAATATTAGCTATATACATTAAAACCTTGTTTTGTAACAGGCAGTAAACATGTTTTTATCTGCTGTAAAGTTGGGCGTTTTAACATTGAAGTCTATGATGATTTACTCCCTTTTGGAGCCAGCCCCCAAGTGGCCAGTTGATGAATTGCAGTTACAGTTACTTCCAAATTGCCACTTGCTCCAAACGTGGAAGCAAACTGTCCGATTTTTATTGAAGGTTACCAAAAGGTTACACTTTTTTTCAGTGGATTAACTTGCACAGATTAACTCACATAAAGAATAAAAATGTGCTCAAACAAAATAAATCTCGATTTCACACACTTAATTAACTCCCCTCTTCCAGAGTCTATGAGATGAGGTGAAGTACTGTATGCGTCTCACCTGTTGTTGCCTCATAAGAGACGTTGTGTTGTTTTAGGAGTGTCTGAAGCCGTTCAATCTCTGTTCGCTGCTTTTCAAAGTCCTGTTAAAACAAGCACGCTTGTTTACAATGAATGCAGCAGTAAAGCAGAGCGAAGTGTCCAGTGTTTACATCTCTGACCTGTGTGCACTGCTCCAGACTGTGATGTGAGACAGACGTCACGCTCTCCTCTGCTTTCTGCTGCTGAGCTTTTCTCAGAAACCCAGCCTCTTCAAACAGCTCCTTCAGCAGCTTATTATAACCCTAAACACACACACATATGTCATTAAAATTATGTTCTTAAAGTTTGCGTGTACTGGAAGTTGCTGAGTCTTTTATTTCAATATGCTGATTGGCGTCTAACTGCGACTGAATATTGAGTAGGGGGCGGGGCTTTCTTTTGCACATCGTTCCGTCATAGCAAACTAACGGTGTTTAAAGGGGTTTAATTAAGATGATTGATATAGAGTTGCTATGGAAGCCTTAAGGGTTGATGTCAACAGAAGGACCAACTCCAAATGGAGAAGCAAATACTCAGACTTTAATTGAAGATTACCAAAACAAACACATTTTTATCAGTGGTTTAACTTGCACGGATTAATTATTCATCTTAAGAATAACACTGTAAATTTTGCTTTCACGCAGACTTTTAGTTTATTACAGAAGCTATGTTTCCTGTTGGACGTGGGATACAGGGTTTCTGCAAATGTCAAATTTAAGACTTTTATAGACCATTAAGTATTAAATTTAAGACCTATATCACAATATCAAAAACACGCATACGCATAAAGAGAAAATATGAAATCACAAAATTAGTGGTAAAATAAATGTATTTAAATTGAACCGTACTAAACACAGGTTAGAAGCACAAAGAAAACACAAACATCTTAAATCTGATTTATACTTCAGGGCTCGAAATTAACTTTTTTACTTGGTAGCACCGGTGCTCCCAACTTCAAAAATTTAGGAGCACCAGAAAAAATTCAGGAGCACCCACCAAAAATGAATGAGCACCACTGCAAATTGTATATTAAGGGATTTATTGTATTTGAAAACAACATCAATTAGGGCTAACAAAAACCAGAAACAGCTAACTAACTAATGCTGTGAAGACTTATTGATATCTGTGCAATAATTCCAAAATGAATGTCTAATAATTTTAAAATATTAATGATGACGATGATGACAATAATACTTACGATGAATATCATTTGTCATTATCATGCTGCCCTTGAATGTGCTTGAATGCGAGTTATGTACTGTAAAAGGTCCTGCTGTTACTTTATGAAAAATACATTTATGGTTTGCATCAAACAAAATGAAGCATTGCAGTAAGAAATATTTATTTTGCACTATTGTTTTTATACGCATGTCAATTTAATAAATAATATTTCTGCTACAAAACAAACGTAAGCTTATAATAAATCATTCAATCCAATGCTGAAAGCTGCAAAGCATTCATCAGTAAATAGAAAAATAATATACATCTCAAGAAAGAACGGACAAAAGAAAGTAAAAGTCTCACTTCTACCACTCTTTAAAAGTGTTGGTTTCGGTTTGTGTCATTTTAAATGCTCGGTCTCATCATGAGCTGATTTTCATTTTTCTGTGTTTGTGGAAAAGCAGGCGAGTCAGCCGACCCAATATATGAGCGGGGCAGAACAGGATTCTCGTGATGACCACCGGCGCAAATACCGTTCTTTGTTATGAGCCGCAGTTTCAGTGTAAACTCAGTAAAGGCGAGCTTCTTTGGCGATGATGTGTACAGTGTTAGATTTTACATTTAGCGGACATTTGTGCTGAATACGCAGTGAATGCAACGCATCGAGATTCGGGCACCTTCTCCAAAAACCCTCGATTGATCTCGGCTGGCACCCCTATAAGCTCCCTGCTATCTGACAGCGGAAACCCTTGAGTGATTGACAGCTAATATGAACCAATATAGCGGCAGGGAAGTCCGATTCAGCGCGTTTAAAAAAAAATTGAAACAAGTCGCACTACAACCATTACATGCAGTCGCACAAATGCTCCTAAATATATTATGAGGTTGCATAGATTAAATTTCGGGCGCATATGCGACCAAAATGGTTGCAATTTCGAGCCCTGTACTTTCACCTGGCGCCACATCGCACACCTCACGAAACGGAAGAGGCTTTTATACTAATATTGAGATATTCTTTTAAATGACAGGGGCCGGTCAAAAGAAACAGACAGTAAAATCAGACGGATAAACAGAGAAGTAGAAAGTTTCCGGAACTAGGTCTTATCATTAACATCATTCAAGATAATTGTTTTTTATTATTTTTATTATTTATTAGAAAGATTTTTATAACCATTCAATTCAATTTTTTAAATCTAAATGATGCATCACTTGCTTTTGTTCATATCTCGGACAGTTCTACCTATTAAAGTTAAATATATGGCGACAGAAAATGGGTTGCTCTACAATTATGGCAAAAATTATGGCAATTTTTATTATGGCAAGAATAAAAACAAAAAAACACATTACTGTCTGGCTAGTTTCTGTCCTCTATTTATAAGCTAAAAAGGCAATAATGATTCAACATTCATGACCATAATCACCAATAAAGCCTAGAAATTGGGCATCAATATATTGTAAACTGATAGGTTCATTTATTCCTTTCCAGTTACAGTCAGAATTTCTAGCCCCCTGTTTATTTTCCCCCATTTTCTGTTTAACGGAGAGAAGATTTTTCCAATACATTTTTTAACATAATAGTTTTAATTACTCATTTCTAATAACTGATTTGTTTTATCTTTGCCATGATGACAGTAAATAATATTTGACTAGATATTTTTCAAGACACTTCTATACAGCTTAAAGTGACATTTAAAGGCTTAACTAGGTTAATTAGGTTAACTAGGCAGGTTAGGGTAATCAGGCAAGTGATTGTATAATGATGGTTTGCTCTGTAGACTATCGAAAACAAATATAGCTTAAGGGGGCTAATAATAATTACCTTAAAATGGTGTTTAAAAATTAAAAACTGCTTTTATTCTAGCCGAAATAAAACAAAGAAGACTTTCTCCTGAAGAAAAAATATTATCAGACATACTGTGAAAAATTCCTTGCTCTGTTAAACATCATTTGGGAAACATTTAAAAAAGAAAAAAAAAAATTCAAAGGGGGGCGAATAATTCTGACTTCAACTGTATCAAAGACGTAATTTCTTACTTAATTTCAGTTTGTAACTTGTAATTTGTTTTAAATTCAAAACTGTAATATACAATCAGTGTAAAACCTATGAATGGTGGAAAAACATATTCTGTAATATTAAAACCACCTGGGTCTCCACTTTTGCCATGGCCTCTTTTTTTTGTTTTAACAAACTTATCCCTCAGGTTTTTCCAAACTTTTACAAAAACTTTCCTCCTTTCCCACGGCTGTTGCAATTTCTAGCCAAGAATTATTGGTCATCGGGTTATCTCTATGATGATCACGCATGGACGGATCATAAAGATGTCTGTACAGGCGTACGTGTTTCTGACAAAATCTCTTCAAAGTGTTTCATATTCAACTCAAATCAAATGCGGCGCCGCACGAACTGTTCACCCGAGTCTCAAAGCATAACATTAGGTGAGCTCCGCCAGCCGAAATCATGTCGCGCGCACCCAAAGCGAACGTCTGCAAACACAGCAATGACGTCACATTCGCCGCGGGCACTGAGTTCAATAACAGAAAGCTGATTGGCTATTGCATGTTGGTCTCATTTATAGTTGTAATACCGCAAATTACAATTAGACTATAGACATGAAGAACTACAACACCACGAAAACCAAGCAACAGCAACAAAAAAGAATTTAAATGAGCATTAGATGTAGCGTTACATGGACATCGGAAAAACAAGACCTGTGCAAAAATACTGAAGACCTAAAACAGGGAATTTAAGACTTTTGAGATCAAAAATTTTAATTTTTATATTTTATACTTTAAGACCCGGCAGAAACCCTGGGATACTAAAAACCTAGATGAGAAATCATCAGTTTAGAAAGCATTATATTGTGACATGGACTTGTTTGTGAAAACTTTGCAATTTAGATGAATCATGTTGACGTTTGAGCTCATTAAAGACACAGTTTACCCAAACATTTAATTCATTTACTCACACTCAAGTGGTTCAAAAAGCTTTTATAAATAAAATAATGTCTTTTTTTGCTTCAAGATGGACACCAGTGATAATAAAATACACCAGTGATTTATAAAACCAGGCACATTTGTAGAACAAATAATAATAATGTCTTGAATCGAACAATGGCCTAATCCTGGCTTATTTTAAACCTTGTTAGTAAAACCAAGACTTCATTTATAAAAGAAACATGGCTACTCAAAATGTAAACATACAGTAGTTAGCAAGTGTTTATTTGTGTCACCTGTTCTGTGATGAGTTCTTCATATCGAGATTGTGCAATTTCATCCCACTCCTTCTGTAATTTCTCACTTAAAACCGGATACACTGAAAACACACAAGAACAAAGTGAAAGACTGAATACTCTAAATAGCTTTTAAAGGAACACTACACTTATTTATTTTGAAAATAGGCTCACTTTACAGCTCCCCTACAGCTAAACAGTTGAGTTTTACCATTTTTGAATCCATCCAGCTGACCTTTGGATCTGGCGAGAGCACTTTTAGCTTAGCTTAGCATAGATCATTGAATCAGATTAGACCGTTAGCATCTCACACAAAATTTTTTGAAAAGAGTATCGATAATTTCCTATTTATAGCTTCTGTAGTTACATCGTGTACTACGACCAACAGAAATGATAAAGATTGCTATTTTCTAGGCCGATATGGCTAGGAACTACACTCTCATTCTGGCGTAATAATCAAAGGATTTTGGTGCCGTACCATGGCTGCAGCAGGCGCAATGATATTACGCAGTGCTGTTCCCTAGCTGGTGACTACTCTCAGATGCACTGCTGAAAACAGGTACATTTTTTATTTTGAAATTTTTTATTTGTAGTAGCAATAAATACAGTACAATGATTTCACTTAAGGGAGTGTACATTTCCTATTGCTAAACAGTTTTCTTTTTTTTCAAACTATAAAGTAACAGAACGCAATACAATAAATAAAGTTTCTTAAAATAGAATATATGAAAATATATAACAAAAATAAATAAATAAATAAATAATATCAATACTAAATGAAAATAAGTAAGAGAGGGTAAAATCTTTATTTATTCAATCAGCTTTAGGTTTTTATCAACTGTGAATGCTTAATCTAAAGAGAGGATTAAGAGGGGGAGTGCAATGGGTCGTACATTTAAAAATGTTTTGTGGATGTGAATTAGTAATTTTTTATATTTCTATGAAGGTCGGATGGAGCAATCTAATGTAATCATCACATAAATATTATATACTATCTCAAGCCATTCTTGGGTTGTTGGGGATTCAGGAAGTAACCAGTGTCTTGTAATTGCTTTTTTTGGCTGCGATTATTAAAATATCAATTAAGTATTTATCAGATTTACTTATTTGGATATCAGAGCATCCAAAATAAATAACCATGAATTGAAAGGGTAGTGTAATATTAAGTATGTTTTCTGTTACTCCATGTACTTCTACCCAAAATCGTTTTATTAGTGGACATTCCCAGAAAATGTGCCAGTGATTAGGTTCCTGAGACCCACATAGTCTCCAGCACTTAGTGTCCTTTCCTGTGGCGTATGCTCTTTGTTTTGGTGTGATGAAAAATCTTATTAGACATTTCCATCCAAATTCTCTCCACATATGTGAGGGAACATTTTTTTAAATAGGAAAATTATCAGAAACCCTTTTTAAAATTTTTTGACCAAGATGCTAATGGCCTAATCCGATTCAATGATCAATGCTAAGCTAAGCTAAGCTAAGCTAAAAGTGCTCTCCCCAGACCCGGAAATCAGCTGAATAGATTCAAAAATGGTAAAACATATTGTCTTGTTTTGAGAAATAATATGCCAAAATTAAGTGAGTTTTTCCTCACTTAAAACAAGAAAAAATAATCTGCCAATGGGGTCAGCAAAATAATCTTATGTCAAAAGGAAAAACAAGATTATTTTCCTGACCCCATTGGCAGATTATTTTTTCTTGTTTTAAGTAAAAACCCACTTAATTTTGGCATATTATTTCTGAATACAAGACAATATGTAATGCTTGCCTAGAAAATGCTTCTTGATATAAGAATTTTTAGATATTTGGACTAGAAAGAAGACAAAAAAATAAAGAAATGCATTTTTTGCAGTGCAGTATTTGTTTTTTTATATACAAACACAAGTAAACATTAATGTAATAACCTAGATAAAATATGCCTTGAAAGCCAAGTGTCTTATGAGTTTATATTTCAAATTTGATGAAGATAGCATGCAAAATGAGATTTCCGCATAAAGTTTTCCGAGGATATATCGATGTACTTCTGTCCCTCACCGTCAGAGGCATTTTCTCAAAAATGACCTTCCCAAACTAAAACAGTAACAGTTGCTGAATGATTCTTCATTGGTCTACATCCACAGTTCATGTATCTTTGGAAAGAAGATATCTTAGGCTTTACTATCCATCATCTAGAGTTTATAATGCTCAAAATGAAAAAAGGTTATAGATGCTTAACTGTAGGGGAGCTGTAAAATGAGCCTATTTAAAAAAAAAGTAGAGTGTTCCTTTAAAATCCAACTAGTTGGATTAGTTTATTAACACACAATGTTTAACTTACCTAAGAGGGAGTGTGAGTGGCAGACTAGTGGCGTCTCAAATGTTAGAGAATAAACACACGTTTGTGGCTCTGAAACACCCGCTAGTTTACTGCTGCTTCCACACACCAGGAGAACCTTCAATGCAGATATAAAATCCCAACATAGGTCAGCGTTTACTGTATAAATAAAACCATACAAATACAGCTACATTTGAAGAATATACCTGTAACGAAATATAGTAACAAATTCATCTCCTACTTTGATCTGTCTGTTCTTGTTTCCGCATGAATCTCCTTCTCGCATCCACATGCCAGTAAATGTGTTGTTCTCAATCTCCCATTCGTGCCAAATACTACAAACACACAAACGTACTCTCAAATAATGCCTAGCTATACTAAATAGAAGATAACTAAAAACAGATGCATAATACAAATAAAAAAACACTTTTATAATAACAAATTTGTTTAACCAACAAAAGACAAAACAACACACTGGAAAGCTGTGAAATCCAATGTATAAAAATGTGTATTGAGTATTGTTATTTATTAATTTTTTTATTATTTATTGTTAATATTTGAATTTATGTCATTTATTTATATATTTGTATTATATATTGTTTGATTCCTGACGTTTTAATATTTCAAAAGTTTTTATTTATTTATTTTATTACACACACATATATATATATACA
This sequence comes from Danio kyathit, assembly GCA_903798195.1. Classification (NCBI taxonomy): domain Eukaryota; kingdom Metazoa; phylum Chordata; class Actinopteri; order Cypriniformes; family Danionidae; genus Danio; species Danio kyathit. The sequence continues at coordinate 42,678,196 of LR812542.1, read as the reverse complement.
GTTGAAGTCAGAATTATTCGCCCCCCTTTTAATTTTTTTTTCTTTTTAAATATTTCCCAAATGATGTTTTACAGATTCAGGAAATTTTCACAGTATGTCTGATAATATTTTTTCTTCTGCAGAAAGTCTTATTTGTTTTATTTCGGCTAGAATAAAAGCAGTTTTTAATTTTTTAAAACCCATTTTAAGGTCAATATTATTAGCCCCTTTAAGCTTTATTTTTTTCGATAGTCTACAGAACAAACCCTCATTATACAATAACTTGCCTAATTACCCTAACCTGCCTAGTTAACCTAATTAACCTAGTTAAGCCTTTAAATGTCACTTTAAGCTGTATCGAAGTGTCTTGAAAAATATCTAGTCAAATATTATTTACTGTCATCATAGCAAAGATAAAATAAATCAGTTATTGGAAATGAGTTACTAAAACTATTATGTTTAGAAATGTGTTGAAAAAATCTCTCCGTTAAACCGAATATATGTATTTATATATATATATATATATATATATATTTATTTATTTTTTGTATTTTGTTCTGTAGTTCAAACAAAACCCAATAAATATATTTTGGGAGAAAACAAACAAACAAACACTTTTATTTAAACATTACCCCAGTATACCGCTGTATGCGTTCCATCGAAAACTCTGTTCATGCTGAGTCACATTATGAAATGGACAAAACACATATTTGTATCTAAAAGCAGAAGAAAAATTGTCATTTTTTTTTCAATCGCACAAAATTCACGTTCATTGTCGTGCATGACAAAGTAAAAACACATATAAAACAATACGTCAGACGAAGATGAAGAGTATCAAAACCAGGGGTGTCAAAGTCAATTCCTGGAGGGCCGGAGCCCTGCAGAGTTTAGTTCCAGCCCTGCTTCAACACACCTATCTGTAGGTATCAAACAAGCCTAAAGCACTCAATTAGTTTGATCAGGTGTGTTTAATTGGGGTTGGAACTAAACTGTGCAGAGCTCCGGCCCTCCAGGAACTGGCTTTGACACATGTAATCAAAACAATTAAGGTGTGACAAGCATTTAAAAGGATAGTTCACCCCACATTTTAATTTACTCACTATTTACTGTCTCAAGTGGTTCTAAATATTTATGAGTTTCTTTCTTCTGTTAAACACAAAAGGAGATATTTTGAAGAAAGCTGAAAACCTGTAACCATTGACTTTCATAGTAGGAATAACATATATTATAGAAGTCAATGGTTACAGGTTTTCAACATCAAAAATCACAAAATAAAAAACTCATAAAAGGTTGGAAACAAGTAAAAACTATATAAAAAGTTATAAATGATGACAGAATTTTTTGGGGTGAACTATATGACAAAGTAAAAACATATAAAATAATGTACATCAGATGAAGAGTATCAAAACAATCCGCTTGTTAAGTTGTGACGTATCGGTGACGTAAGGATTACTTTTTCCGGGTCCAAGCCGCTACTCATTTGAATTGAGAAAATATTCGTTTATGGCCCCTTTTTAGTCCTATCACACATTAAAGTGAAATTTATATAATATCATGGTGTACACATTGCTCTCTGGACTTGCTGCATCACAAATACCAAAACTTTAACGATTTATAAAAAATTTATCACTTTCTGGTTATCTGATATTAGACATGGACATATATATATATATATATTCCAATCGTGAGTTTCGAAAGTATTACAGCGCTTTGTAAATGTTTATTATTACAATTTGATGAGTCTCCCCCATACAGTTTGATATAGCGCTTAACAAGCGGATTAAAGTTTAATAAATATTTAAAGGGATAGTTCACCCCAAAATTAAAATGTACTCACCATTTACTGTCTCAAGTGGTTTTAAACACACAAAAAAGCTGAAAACCTGTAACCATTGACTTTCATAGTAGGAAAAATAAAATACTATGGAAGTCAGTGGTTACAGGTTTCCAACATTCTTCAAAATATCTTCCTTTGTGTTCAACAGAATAACTCATAAAGGTTAGAAACATGTCAAAAGTGAGTAAATGATGACAGAATGTTTCACTTTTTTGGGTGAACTATATGACAACGTAAAAAAACACATACAAAATAAAGTACATCAGATGAAGAGTAACAAAACAATTAAAGTTTAATAAATATTTAAAGGGATAGTTCACCCCAAAATTAAAATGTACTTACCATTTACTGTCTCAAATGGTTTTAAACACACAAAAAAGCTGAAAACCTGTAACCATTGACTTTCATAGTAGGAAAAATAAAATACTATGGAAGTCAGTGGTTACAGGTTTCCAACATTCTTCAAAATATCTTCTTTTGTGTTCAACAAAATCAACAAACTCATAAAGGTTAAAAAAACAGGTAAAAAGTGAGTAAATGGTGACAGAATTTTAATTTTTAAATGAACTATCCCTTTAACTTTCATTTTTCTTCATATTTCTCTAGAATTTATAGAGGTAAAGTTGGTTTTATATTCGGATATTCAGACGTTCTCCGTACAATATAATTTCAGAAAAGTATTCTTTGCAAATTCTAAATAGTGAAATCATATTAGCAGCCAATGATTATCAAAGTACAACATTGTTCACAGTCAATTAGATAGTGTTAATGTTGTTTTGAAGTCATACTTGCATGCTAATTCCGATCGAATATTCAAAGTAACACAGTAAACAATATAGAGACTTCTAAATGAAAGAATGTGCGAATATAAAACCAACTTTACCTCTATCTAGAATTTGTCCTGTTTAGCTTTGTTCTTTGCGAGAGAAAAAAAAGATTAGCCAACTGCAAAAATGTCATTCAGTGTAACAGTAGTTTACAAAACAATAAATCATAAGGCATATTAACAACAATATATGTTAATATGGCATAAGACACATTAACCAGATAAGTACATTCATATTTTTTAAAGTGGTAAAATATGCAAAAATGTTACTGACGTTGCCTCAATGTAGTTAAAGCATTTTCCTGCAAGTCTGTGCAGATGTGGAGGTCCAGACACTGGAGATGGACTTACTTTAGCCTGCAATCGACTAGTCTGAGACACAAGAGGATTATTCAGTCTGAAAAAGAAAAAATATTAGATTTTAAATACAATTATTTTTTATATTTGAGCTGAAAAATGTTTTAGGAGCTGTTGGAAAGCTGACCCAAATGTATTAGGTTCCTCTACTATCTTCATCTTCCCTCCTGACGTGACAGCCACTGAAAAATAACATAAAACACCACAGCTCAATATTATGAACTAAATGTAAAGCCAAACACATTAAAACACTTTCAGTTCCGCATGTTCAGCGCTGTGTTGATTACATTATCTGATAATTCAATTATAAGTAACTCGATTTATTACACTTACCTAGTGTTGTCAGATAAAACAGGCATAACTTAAAATTTACAAAGTCCATAACTCGTGAAATCCTGGTGTTTGTATGTAAAACTACATTTCTGTTGATCTTTCTTCTGTGTTCATGTGACAGAACTGAAAACACCGATGGGAAGAGTAGCTCAGGGTGATTCTATGTTTTATGAATTTGTCTCATGTTAAACGTATGATTTATCAAAACATACATTATATAATAGTTTTAATAGTAATAGAGAGGACGATTTCGTTCTAAATGAAGATGTAAGTGTTATTTTAACTGTTTAAATGAAACCTAAATACTCGAAATAAGCATCAAAACGTTCGTAATTCTTAAAAATGCGGCGCTGACAGTAAACCAAAAAATAATATGCTACATTTCCGGATTTGGTTCTGCAAGAATAAAAGTCCTATTCCGTTTTTACTTTTTTTGATTATTAAGTGTATGTTATGTATAAAATGTTTGTACTCTTGAAGCTAAAATATTCTTTACAATTATATAATCTAAGATAAATCTTTATAAGCTCGACTTTGAATAAATTAGCGTGTTTTATTTTGGTTACAACACAGCCATGTTTGTTTCATGACGTCATCGTGTTTTGGCCTCACGAAACAGCATCGTGTCAGAATTGTTCTTTAAAATGTGCTCTAAAAGCACATAAACATTTCAGTTTAAGCCATGGTCGGCGTAAAGTATGTATAGTGGCGTGGTTTACATTGTAAAGAGTTTAAACCAATAACGAGCGTCCGAACGTTAAAGACAAAACACAAAATAAGCTCGAATTCAGACATGGGACGTAAAAAACAGGGTAAATGTGAGCGATCTGTTCACAAGGGCAAAGACACTCGACACAGGATGAAGGGAAAATCATTAGACACTTTCACAGAGGAGATGCATGAAGCTCTTCAAGGTCTGGTTTCTGTCATGTCAGTTTAAATGGATTGTGCATGCAATGTTGTCATGCTTTTAAAGGGGACCTATTATGCCTCTTTTTAAAACACCTAAAATAAGTCTCTGATGTCAATAGAGTGTATATGTGACTTTTCAGCTTAAAATAGAGCACAAGTAATGTTTTATAACTCTTTGCAACTGCCCCTTTTAGGCTTTGATCCCAATTGAGCGATTTTGATGATTGTCGCTTTAAATTCAAATGAGATTGTGCGTTTTTCAAAAGAGGGCGGAGCTACAAATGCCTGTGTGTCAGCATAGTGGCAGATTCAAAAACACTTTAAGTTGAATACTAGTATCTTGCAAAAAACTAGTAAAATATTGTTATTTATATTGTTATTAAATACACACTGCCATCATGACAAAGGAAAATAGTTACTAAAATGACTTAACACTATGATGGGGGAAAAAGCTTCTCTTTGTTAAACAGTGTCGGAAATATTTGAAAAATAATTAAAATTTCACAGGATGGCTAATCATTTTTATCTTCTACTGTATGTGTTGTGTTTGTGTGTGTTTTAGCCAGTGAGCATGCGGATTCAGAGGCAGCCGGTGGTGTGAAGTTACCCTGTCCGCTGGCCATGTGGGATCTGGGTCACTGTGACCCTAAACGCTGTACAGGACGGAAGCTAGCAAGGAAAGGTTTAGTGCGCTGCCTCCGACTCAACCAGCGCTTCAATGGCCTGATACTCAGCCCCATGGGAACCAAATACGTTACACCTGCCGACAGGTGGGCCACACAGAAAACATTTTACAACAAGAAGGTGTTAACTGAGGCCGTACTCACACTATGTACAGTTGCCTTGAATCGGGCCAAAGCACGCTTGTCCCCCCTCCCGTCTCCCCCGATGGCCCGCACTCACATTACATTCGGGCCTGGGCGCGCTTCTGTCATCGATGATGCGCTGCTCAGTAAGCGCTCTCGCTCAGCACAGTGGAGATTTCTTTAGTTATATCGTTTAAGTTGTTTGATATGCAGTGACACGCAGTCTAATATTTCGCCGAACAGATCAGCCACTTTTGACGCTCATAAACAATCATAAAGTCCTCGTGCTGCAGGAATTAGGAAGTTTGCTGAAGGCGCAGCTGACGTGCAGTGAGGGGTTTGCGTCTTTAATAATCTACGACAGTTTGCGTTCATTGAACAGTACGAATGATTAATTAATCCATATGATACAGTCCCTTAAAAGTCACGTCTCGCTTTCAGTTTTGGGCTCAAGCACGCTTGCACTCACACTGTAAGCGTACCGCGCCTGAGCCCAAGTGAACCGCGCTCTGGCCCACCTCTTCCAACCGGGCCAGGGCCACCCAAGTGTACCGTGCCTGAGCCCGATTCAGAGCACTCACACTTCTCAAACGATCCGGGAAACGGGCCTGGGCACGATTCGGATAGCATAGTGTGAGTAAGCCCTGATTTTATATGTTCATGACGAACCCGCTTTATCATATTAATGAACTCATTTAGGTCAAACAGCAGAATTTGTGCAGAAAAACTACATTACCCATGATGCTGTCAAGAAATTCAACCAATCAGAGAGTTGCAGTGAAAAAAGTGTGCCATATATAGACATTTAACTCCACTCACTCCAACGAAGCACTGCAAATGTTGTAATCAACTTAATTAAGTACATAAATATTTGTATTTACATGCATATTTTTCAATGAACTTGAAATATATTGTTTTTATTGATACAAAAACTAGTTGTGATGATATTTTTGTGTTTTTTTATTCAATTGTGTCATATACAACAGTGGTTCTCAACCACTTTCCTGGAGGGCCACCAGCACTGCATGTTTTGGAAGTCTCCTTTGTCTGTCACACCCATTTCAGATCTTTTGGTCTCTGCTAATGAGCTGATGATCTGAATCAGGTGTGTTTGGTTAAAGAGACATGGAAAATGTGCATAGCTGGTGTTCCTCCATGAACATGGTTGAGAAACACTGATTTACGCTTCAAGAGATTGTAGACCTTACCAATATTGAAGTCATTCAGTTCACAGTCTGTACTTTTGTGCTTCTTTCTTTCTTTCTTTCTTTCTTTCTTTCTTTCTTTCTTTCTTTCTTCCTTTTTTTTTTGTTTTTTTGTTATTGCTGCAAATCAAAGTTCATAATGGTGGATTTTGTTTGATACTTTTAATGCTTTAATTAAGGCTTCTTTTTTACCTCAGTAGAAAAAAATAATACATCTGGAAATTCAGTTATTAATCGCAAGACAAATTTACATTTTAACACATTTTATATCAATTTTAATGCAGCGCTTACCCTTTTCTTTAAGGAAAAATCAACCCCAGTCTTTTGAATGGTAGTGCAGATAGAAACATCTGTGTTTGCGTTCAGATTTTAATCTATAATATTGTTCATTTTCAGGGAGATTGTGGCACATGGTGGTCTGGCCGTGATTGACTGTTCATGGGCTCGTCTTGAAGACACACCTTTCAGTAAAATGATTGGCTCTCATCCAAGGCTTTTGCCATATTTGGTCGCAGCAAATCCTGTAAACTATGGAAAGCCGTGCAAGCTGTCCTGCGTGGAGGCGTATGCCGCCACCTTCTGCATTGTGGGTAAGAAAATTCTTCAGGCAATCCAAGATGTTGATGACTTTTTCTTTGGTTGAGGATCAAAATATGTTTTAACTTAATTAGTGGTCCCTGGTGATTTATAAAATGCAATTCAACAGCATATTTAGAGTCAAAAAATCTAAAAAGCCAAACTAAATTATTATCTGGTTCCTGAAGATACATTAAGGTCTTATGAAGCAAAATCGATATGTGTGTGCAAGAAACTCAGTATTATTTACAAAATTATCAATAATGTGGTAACAATACACTCAAGAAATTGTTTGAGAAGTCGATTCTGCATCTATTCAGAGATTTTCGAAATGCATTGCTATTCTATCATGAATGGATTCTGAGCTTAATTTTTAACAGCAGATGGCGCTCTAGGCTTTATAAACAGCTGTACTCTGCTGGCATCCAATTCCTTACAAATACCACTTAAACCTAAAATAATTATTCATAAATTAGGAAAGGTTTAAGCAATTTACAGGAGTGTTCAAAGTGTTGTGTTTACATTAATAATTAAAACTAGCCTAGAGTGCCGTCTGCTGAAAAATCTAGCTCAGAGTGCCGTCTGCTTTAAAAACTAGCCTAGAGCCTCGTCTGCTGTTAAAAACTAGCCTAAAACATCATTCACTTTTAAAAACTAGCCTATATTGTGATCTGCTGTTAAAAACTAGTCTAGAGCACTATCTAATGTTATGAACTAGCCTAGAGTGTCATTTGCTAGAGCACCATCTAATGTTATGAACTAGCCGAGTGTCATTCACTGTTAAAAACTAGCCTAGAGTACAATCTAATGTTATGAACTAGCCTAGAGCATCATTTGCTAGAGCACCATCTAATGTTATGAACTAGCCTAGAGCGTCATTCGCTGTTAAAAACTAGCCTAGAGCACCATCTGCTGTTAATAACTTGCCTAGAGCGCCCTCTGCTGTTTAAAAACTAGACTAGAACATCATTCAATGTTAAAAACAAGCCTAGAGCACCATCTAATGTTATGAACTAGCCTAGAGCATAATTTGCTAGAGCACCATCTAATGTTATGAACAAGCCTAGAGCACCATCTAATGTTATGAACTAGCCTAGAGCATAATTTGCTAGAGCACCATCTAATGTTATGAACTAGCCTAGAGCACCATCTAATGTTATGAACTAGCCTAGAGCACCATCCGCTGTTAAAAACTAGCCTAGGGCACCATCTGCTGTTAAATACTAGCCTAGAGCGCCACATACTGTTATAAACTAGCCTAGAGCACCATCTGCTGTAAAACCTAGCCTAGAGCACCATCCGCTGTTATAAACTAGCCTAGAGCACCATTCGCTGTTGAAAACTAGCCTAGAGCACCATCTGCTGTTATAAACTAGCCTAGAGCACCATTCGCTGTTGAAAACTAGCCTAGAGCGCACTTTGTTGTTTAAAAATTAGACTAGAGGACCGTTCGCTGTTGAAAACTAGCCTAGGCCGCCATCTGCTGTTAGAAACTAGCCTAAAGCACCGTTCGCTGTTAAAAACTAGTCTAGAGCACCATCTGCTGTTATAAACTAGCCTAGAGCACTATTCGCTGTTAAAAACTAGCCTAGAGCACCATCTGCTGTTAAATACTAGCCTAGAGTGCCACATACTGTTATAAACTAGCCTAGAGCACCATCTGCTGTTAAAACCTAGCCTAGAGCACCATCCGCTGTTATAAACTAGCCTAGATTACCATCTGCTGTTATAAACTAGTCTAGAGCACCATCCGCTGTTATAAACTAGCCTAGAGCACTATTCGCTGTTAAAAACTAGCTTAGGGTGCCATCTGCTGTTAAATACTAGCCTAGAGCGCCACATACTGTTATAAACTAGCCTAGAGCACCATCTGCTGTTAAAACCTAGCCTAGAGCACTGTTCGCTGTTAAAAACTAGCCTAGAGCACCATCTGCTGTTGAAAACTAGCCTAGAGCGCACTTTGTTGTTTAAAAATTAGACTAGAGCACCGTTCGCTGTTAAAAACTAGCCTAGGCCGCCATCTGCTTTTAGAAGCTAGCCTACAGCACCGTTCGCTGTTAAAAACTAGCCTAGGCCGCCATCTGCTTTTAGAAACTAGCCTAGAGCACCATTCACTGTTAAAAACTAGTCTAGAGCACCATCTGCTGTTATAAACTAGCCTAGAGCACTATTCGCTGTTAAAAACTAGCCTAGAGCACCATCTGCTGTTAAATACTAGCCTAGAGCGCCACATACTGTTATAAACTAGCCTAGAGCACCATCTGCTGTTAAAACCTAGCCTAGAGCACTGTTCGCTGTTAAAAACTAGCCTAGAGCACCATCTGCTGTTGAAAACTAGCCTAGAGCGCACTTTGTTGTTTAAAAATTAGACTAGAGCACCGTTCGCTGTTAAAAACTAGCCTAGGCCGCCATCTGCTTTTAGAAACTAGCCTAGAGCACCATTCGCTATTAAAAACTAGCCTAGAGCGCCATCTGCTGTTATAAACTAGCCTAGAGCACCATTCGCTGTTAAAAACTAGTCTAGAGCACCATCTGCTGTTATAAACTAGCCTAGAGCACCACCTGCTGTTATAAACTAGCCTAGAGCACCATTCGCTGTTATAAACTAGCCTAGAGCACCATTCGCTGTTAAAAACTAGCCTAGAGCACCACCTGCTGTTATAAACTAGCCTAGAGCACCATTCGCTGTTATAAACTAGCCTAGAGCACCACCTGCTGTTATAAACTAGCCTAGAGCACCATTCGCTGTTAAAAACTAGCCTAGAGCACCACCTGCTGTTATAAACTAGCCTAGAGCACCATTCGCTGTTATAAACTAGCCTAGAGCACCATTCGCTGTTATAAACTAGCCTAGAGCACCATCTGCTGTTAAAAACTAAGATCAGAATTCAAGAGGGAATATTGATGCAGAATCTATTTCTCGAATCACAGGTCTAGAAGACTTTTATTAAACTGCCCAATTAATTATTTATCCTGAGTTTCATTAAAAAAATACCTGTCAGTTTCTGAAAGGAAATTGTAAAGTTTTAAAAACATGAGGTTGAGTACATGAATTGACATTTTTGGGTGAATTATACATTATAAATACAGCAGACCCACTCTTGGATAAAACAAGCTCAGTTTTGCAAAATATATATGGCTTTAATCAGCGATACACATTGAAATATTTTTACACCCCTAATTCTTACCTTTCAGCTGTTGAATTTTAATACAGTGTAATAATTAGGTTTAGTGAGATTATAATGGACAATTCTTTGTGTATTTACATGAACTATGTCTCTATGTGATCAGGATTTCGTGATCTCGCTGTCCTCCTGTTGAGGAAGTTTAAGTGGGGTTTGGGATTTTTGGAGCTGAACAAGACTCTTCTAGAGCGTTACGCTTCCAGCCAATCAGAAGAGGAGCTGCTGGCTGTGGAGAAAGACTTTCTGAGTGCCACACCTCAGGAAGAGGAGATCGGTAAGGTTGAAAGGCATTAGGAAATCAAAAGTGACATTACAATATTTAGTTCAAACAACTTCCACTTTCTCTTTAACCACACCTCTTCTCTGATTAGTGTTCACTAGCGTGTCAACCTGTCAATCATAACAATCCAATCAACTTCCAGTTAGAGCTTAGATCGGGCCCAAAAAAATTAAACCCACCCCTACCCGAGCCCATGTACCTTGTGTCTGAGCCCGACCCAGTCCGACACATTAAATGTAATTATGAGCCCGATAACCCGACTATCTTTTAATACATGGGTCATTATAACAGATGTTCTCAACTATAATTCTGAGTGGTTACAGAAATGAGTTTAGATTTATCTTACTAAATAATGCTATAAGGTTGGAGGAAAGTTCTTACCCCAGGTGGACGAGTTCAAGTATCTTGGGGTTTTGTTCACGAGTGAGGGACGGATGGAACGTGAGATTGACAGGCGGATTGGTGCAGCTGCAGCAGTAATGTGGTCGATTTATCGGCTCGATGTGGTAAAGAAGGAGCTGAGCCGAAAGGCAAAGCTCTCGATTTACTAGTCAATCTACGTTCCTACTCTCACCTATGGTCATGAGCTTTGGGTCATGACTGAAAGGACAAGATCTCGGATACAAGCAGCTGAAATGAGTTTTCTTCGCAGAGTGGCAGGGTGCACCCTTATGGATAGGGTGAGGAGCTTTGTCACCCGAAAGGAGCTTAGAGTGGAGCCGCTGCTCCTCCACATCGAGAGAAGTCAGCTAAGGTGGCTCAGGCATCTGTTTCGGATGCGTCCTGGAAGCCTACCTAGGGAGGTGTTCCAGGCATGTCCCACCGGGAGAAGGCCTCGGGAAAGACCCAGGACTTGCTGGAGGGACTATTTCTCTCGGCTGGCCTAGGAACACCTTGGGATCCCCCCAGGAGGAGCTGAAGGAAGTGTCGGGAAGAGGGAAGTCTGGGGTTCTCCCCTAAGACTGCTGCCCCCGTGACCCGGCCCTGGAAAAGTGGATGAAACTGAATTGATAAATAATGCAATAAAAACAAAGCATGTAAACTGCGATGTTTGTTTACTCAGAATGGATCATAACAAAAGAGGACATTGAAGGCTGACGATCATCTTTTCTGCCATGGCAAGCCTGCTTCATGTGTCTGTTTATCGTGGAAGTCCCCGCTATCGTCGGCAGCTGGCTCTCTGCAACTCTCACATGGTCGACCACTGAAGCTAAGCAGGGCTGCGCCCGGTCAGTACCTGGATGGGAGACCACATGGGAAAGCTAGGTTGCTGCCGGAAGTGGTGTTAGTGAGGCCAGCAGGGGGCGCCCAACCTGCGGTCTGTGTGGGTCCTAATTGCCCAGTATAGTGACGGGAACTCTATACTGCTCAGTGAGCGCCGTCTTTTGGATGAGACATTAAACCGAGGTCCTGACTCTCTGTGGTCATTAAAAATCCCAGGATGTCCTTCGAAAAAGAATAGGGTTTTAACCCCGGCACCCTGGCCAAATTTGCCCACTGGCCTCTGTCCATCATGGCCTCCTAACCATCCCCATATCATAATTGGCTTAATCACTCTGTCTCCTCTCCACCAATCAGCTGGCTGGCGCAAAATGGCTGCCGTCGCGTCATCCAGGTGGATGCTGCACACTGGTGGTGGATGAGGAGATTCCCCCCTACGTGTAAAGCGCTTTAAGGGCCCAGAAAAGCGCTATGTAAGGATTTATTATTATTAATTATTATTATCGTTACGCCTCTTTCACACCGCACGCGTGTATTTTTCAGCGTCCATGTTAACAGATTAGAGCCTTCATACCACACGCAGAAGCGGCGCGTCAGTTCGAAACGTGAGCAGAGCTGAAGCAGCAGTGCCGTGATCATTTCGGTGCTGGGTCTATTTTTGCCGCTGCTTGTGCTCAATTAAAGTGACAGTGCATTGATAATGGCCAAAAACACATTGAACAAACCATCATTATACAATGACTTGCCTAAGTACCCTAGTTAGGCCTTTAAATGTCACTTTAAGCTGTTTAGAAGTGTCTTGAAAAATATCTAGTAAAATATTATTTACTGTCATCATGGCAAAGATAAAAGAAATCAGTTATTAGAAATGAGTTATTAAAACTAATATGATTAGAAATAAATTGGGTCTAAATAATTCTGACTTCAACTATACGCCACTTTAGGGATAATGAGACAATCACTTACATTTTATCTTGACTTTAATGATTTTAAATAATCAGATATACTGTAAAGGTGTGTTTTTTTTTCCTCTAGATCCTTTTGACGTGGACTCAGGGAGAGATTTTGTGAACCTTAACAGACCAGTCCAGTGAGACTCATTTATTGTTACTATTTCACTAATATGAATATTTAAATGCTAAAATATTACATTTCTATTACACGTAAGCTGTGCTTGTTTTGTATATTCAGGGCTAAATATGATGACAGTGACAATACATCAGAAGAAGATGAAGATGATGATGAAGAAGAAGAAGAAGAAGAAGATGATGATGATGAGGAAGAACAGAAGAGCGAGGAGCAAGAAAATGATCAGAAGTCTGCAGTTGTGTAATTTTAAAAGGAAACATCGGGTGTTGATTTAGTAACACTGACCTTCACTTGACATAAGCAAACTTCTGTTTTCTGAGTGTTTGCTAATGTCGAGATGTTACCGTGTCGTGATTTGAGTCAGCAACTTCCCCAAAGACTTTTTATCATGTGTAAAATGGGCTTTTTTGCTCTCGAGAAGCATCTTCTCAAACTAATAATATCGTAACATGCACAAAACAAAATGTGTCGACTGTTTATAAGTAGAATAAACTGTTTAGATACTATTTTAAAAGGCATTTGTAATGGACAGTATTTAATAGACGTTTGCCAGGTGTTTTGTTGATTGGAATTTAATATATAACACATGTAACACAAGTAACATCTTTTTAAGTAAGTAAAAAGCTAGTAAGCTAGTTTGATTACCACATGCCAGCATCATGGAGTTATTAATACCATACTAGTCTTTTTACTTTAATTTAATTTTCACTGCTGAAAGTCCAAACACTGAAGAACAAATCTATCGATGCGCAGCTCCACAAGTCCCAAGACAAGCCAGCCAGTGATGACCGTGGCAAGGAACAAAACTTCACCAATTGACGAAAGTGAAGGAAAAAAAACCTTGAGAGAAACCAGGCTTAGTTGGGCACAACCATTTCTCCTATGGCCAAACTTCCTGTGCAGAGCTGCAGTCTAGGCGCCGGGGGCTGGAGCACGCTGGACGTCCATCGTGGAGAAGCTGCAGGTGTGAGTAGGTCACTGGCGGGTGTACAGGCTGGCTCACGGGATGACCCGAGACTCGTCTGTCACTGGGGTCTTTTAGAAATCAGTCTCATGCTCGCCACGCCTTCACGACCACCACAGCATCTGCTCAGGATACGGCCTGGTCCAGGATTATGGAGACCTCGGGATAAGGAAAAACAGACATAAGCATAGATACCCTTCAAATTATAATGTCTTTTGGGGCATTATCTGAAATAAAACAAAAAATATCAAATATTTGTAAAGGAAATTAATGTAATTGACACTTTTAATATTTATTTAAAATGAATAAATCCTATTTAAAGACTAAGTAAATGTATATTTTACTAAAATGTAAAATATTAAAATAAAAACTAATATATACTTAAATGTACACAAATTAAAAAAATACTATACTATCATTCATTCATTTTCTTTTCGACTTAGTCCCTTTATTAATCTGGGGTCACCACAGCGGAATGAACCGCCAACTTATCCAGCATATGTCTTACGCAGCGGATGCCCTTCCAGTCGCAACCCATCACGGGGAAACACCCATACACACTCATTTACACACACACACTCATACACTATGGTCAATTTTTAGCATACCCAATTCACCTGTACCACATGTCTTTGAACTCGCGAACATGCAAACTCCACACAGAAATGCCAACTGACCCAGAGGCTCAAACCAGCGACCTTCTTGCTGTGAGGTGAACGTACCCACTGCGCTACCGCATCACTCAAAATAGTATACTCATTTCTAGTAAATACTATAGGGGAATTACCAACCTACATCACACATGACGTCACACGGGTTCAACCGCGCATACCGGTTGCAAAAAAAGACCGGTTGCAATAGCAAACATGTGTTGTGCGGTAGGATGCCAAATTCGAAAACTTAAATTTTACTGTACAGCACACTGCTTTTAATGCCAACTGCAGACGTCTTTGGCTAACAGCCATCAGAAGACCTGAATGGAGTGAGGACCGAATTAGAAATGCTCGACTCTGCAGTTCTCACTTCATATCAGGTAAGTTCACGCTATGCTGAATCATACACATTACTCGTTTTTGATTGCAGCAGTAATTTCAGCAAAAACATAAAAAAGTATGGTGAATTAAACTGCAGACACCGAATTCTTAGAATGAAGTTCACATACCCTTCCGTACAGGTGCAGTTCGCTGTCAGAATGCAGTTGTTCTGCTTGTTGATGATTACCCAGGCCTTGTACAGCTCCGTCTTCTTTCCTTGTCTTCGGCTAGGCAGAACCTCGTTTTTTAGCACTACAAAGTTTTGATTCTGGTAATCAGGGAACATTATTTCTTGCACATGACCACACAGAACAAAATTGTAGGCATCCAAACACTTGTAGGTCTTTAACTTCTCTCTTGCAAAATCACTTGGAGTTTCAATGAGATAGTTGTATATTTCGGGCTGGATGCTTGGCAATTTTGTCTTATCCAATATCCATTGGGAGGGTGCTATCGCAAATGGACCTGTCACACAAACACTGCTCACTTTAATGTTAATTTTGCGAAATAACTGCTTATCACTGGGTGACAAGCTGTTATAATACGCTGAAAGCATTATGTAAATAATATGTAATCAATATAACTTATCTCTAATACAACAACAAACTCTGTACCACATCGGATGTCATTCCCTTGCTTTAAAAGCTAGCGCTCCTGTTTTTTTTCTGCAACCTCACTGCGCGCATCCTGAATGTTTACAAACCGGTAATTCGTCTATATTGTGTGTTTAAATCATATTAAAGTTTGTTATACTGTATAATGTATTATTTACAGCACAATGTTAAAGAAGGCTCTGCATACTGTAGTGTTAACTATATATAGTTTGGTTTTTACTACAGTAATCTGTTTCTTGTACTATATATATTTATACATCAGTTCTGTCTGGTTCTTGATTCTGGCTGATAGTCGTGGGATATTCTGCAATAACAGCACTAGTACAGCCTCTTCACGAGTGTGTTACTCCGCCCACATAGAGTGACAGCAGATCAATAAACTCACTACAGTTTGACAAATTTTGCAGCTGTTGGACAAAATCATGTACTTTTGAGGCGTTTTTAGACAAGGATGTAGTTGTTTAGATTGCAACTATGCAGTTTATTTATAAGGATAGAGCCTATTTTAAATATTTAACATTTCGGAGAGCAAAGACGGTTGACGTTGCGCCACAAGATGGCGACAGAGACCGCGTAATAAGTCCTTAGGGGAGAAAAACTCAGCGTAATTTCAAACTACAGCTGATCAAATCATTAAAAAACAGGTAAGTGGCATTCTAAGTTGATCTGTCTCTTTTGTATGTTGTTGTGCTGTATTTATACTATAGTAATCTGGTAGTGTTTGCTTTGCTTTGGCTTTTTCGGGGTTAATTATTGTGATATCCCGATTGCAACAAAGAAATCTCTGTAGACTGATGGCATTTCATGTTGTTTAGGCTTATAATCTTAAAATGTGAGCAAAGTCACCTGTTTTGTCATCACTTTAAACATTACTCTAGAGAAACATTTAAACACTAGCTCTAAAGTGACGTTGGTGAAGTAGTAACGGCTTCTGCTGTTCTGACCATCAGCTGCAGATGTGAATGAACAGTGGAAGAAAGTAGTTCCTCATATACAGTGTTGGGCAGTAGCTTTGCTACAAGTAGTGACGCTACTAGCTTAACTACATTTCTCAGTAGCATGGCGGTAGTAGCATCGCTACTTTCTAAATCAAATAGCTTTTCAGTAGCCAAGCTTTTTTTTTAGTCAAGTAGCGTCCAGACAAGCTACAAGTGATGGCACCGACATTCACGGAGCTGTGAGGCAAGTGTCTAGCCGATGAAAGTAAATCCATATGATAACGAGAATGACGATTTCTTCTTCTTGCTGTTTTACGGTGTTCGACAACAAAGTTTTTGGTGCGTTACTGCCACCTCTGGTTGGCGACGTCACCAACCGAAACTTGCTTGATGGAAAGATGACTGAGGGAGAGGAGTTATTTCTGAAGCAGGATTCCTCGTGACCATACCTCGAGAAGGACATGTTAAGATGCAATAACTTAATTTCTGATGCTGTGTTCAAAAAATATTTTTGTGTATGTATATATATATATATATATATATATATATATATATATATATATATATATATATATATATATATATATATATATATATATATATATTCATTCATTCATTTTCTTTTCGGCTTAGTCCCTTTATTAATCCGGGGTCACCACAGCGGAATGAACCGCCAACTTATCCAGCAGGTTTTTACGCAGCGGATGCCCTTCCAGCCGCAACTCATCTCTGGGAAACTTCCACACACACTCATTCACACTCATACACTACAGACAATTTAGCCTACCCAATTCACCTGTACCGCATATCTTTGGACTGTGGGGGAAACCGGAGCACCCGGAGGAAACCCACGCGAACACAGGGAGAACATGCAAACTCCACACAGAAACTCCAACTGACCCAGCTGAGGCTCGAACCAGCGACCTTCTTGCTGTGAGGCGACAGCACTACCTACTGCGCCACTGCGTCGCCTCTCTCTCTCTCTCTCTCTCTCTCTCTCTCTCTCTCTCTCTCTCTCTCTCTCTCTCTCTCTCTCTCTCTCTCTCTCTCTCTCTCTCTCTCTCTCTCTCTCTCTCTCTCTCTCTCACTCTCTATATATATATATATATTATACAGTATAATGCTTATTCCAAAATATTTCCCTTTACTATAAATTACTATAGTATTTTAAATGTGTAACACCTGGTTTTATTGGATTTTTTGTTTTAGCTCTTATATACTATAATGTGTTTCTGTTTAGTACAGCATGTTATTTACAGTAAATATCTGAACTGAAATTTTATGCCTCATATGTTTCATTGAGATCACTAAGATATGACTGACTTGGATTTAAGTTGCTTCGATTTAAAAATGAAAATTGTAAAAATAGCTTAGATGTAACTAAGCTACTTTTGCCATGTAGCTTTTAGCTTAGCGTGCTACATTTCCCAGGGGGTAGCTTTTAGTGTAGTTAAGCTAATAGCTTAGCTCACTACATTTTTCAAGTAGCTTGCCCAACACTTATACAAAAGGATTTTTAGACTCTCTGTGTTTGATTTTCAATGTTATATACACAATTATGCTGTCAAACTGTTGTATAAACGCAATATCACACAACAAGTAGTAGTGCGATATGGCTGTATATCGTCACTGGTGGAACACTAAGCCAATGCATGCCTCCCACCGGTGCCAATATACAGCCTTATCACACTGCTACTCGTGTGATATTGCTCATATATATATATATAGTTGCAAAATTACAGTATCAATTAGTTTACTATAGTTCAACCATATAATTACCACAACAGTTTTCATGGTAGTAAATTAGGTATATAAAAGCACTTTCGTAAATTAAATTTGACGGGGACACCAAAATTAGACACCTATTTTTAAATACAACGTTTTTGCTCACGTTTTAACCCATATTTAATATCCAAAATGTAATATGTAATCATGCTTAGTGTAACTGTTGGATCCTCCCTTCCATAACTCGCATTTTGATCCATTGAATGTCTCCGGGCGGGATTCGCCGTTTGGGGGCGCGCGAGATTTTTTCCCCTCTCGACTGCAGTAATGTTGTTGTGGCGTGACGTCACAGCGGCGAAACGAAGGCGCAGAGAGGGCGGCCATGACTCCAGTCTCCACAATTATTTAATCCCAAATAAATTACCTGCGGAAAACTTCCATGGCAAGAGCCACGAGTCAGATCGTGAGTACCGCCGGTGTCTTGGCAGCGCGGGCTCGAAGCCGCCTCGCTCCCTGTCGCGTGTGACGCCCGCAACGGCGTTTTTTTTGTGGTGGGAGGCGCGGGACTCTCGCGACCCTAGTCGTTAGCTTAGCATTTAGCCTCATTAGCCCGCTAGTCCCCAAAACAAGCGCAAGTCTATTAACCAGGAAGTGTCAACTTTTGTTTCTTAGCGTAATTTATACAGGGATTTCTGAATGAATCATTAGGCTCGATGTTGGCGCTTTTAGGAGAGCGTTGTGGAGGAATGCTCATATTGTTGTGCGTTAGCTCTGCCAGCTAATTCTGTCAACAAATGAAGTTGCTTGTTTTCTTAGCCGTTAGCCTGACCGCTAACTCACGACACGGGCTTTGGTTCTTGTGAGTCTAAAACTTGATATCTAAGTCATCAAAACGCCTTTGTTTGTAACTATTAATAAAGCACATGTAGGAATTATGCTCAAGGCTCTGACAGACTAACAAATTTGCTTTTGAGTCCGTAACACTTTTAGCAAAGTCGCCTCAGGTTGTTTTGCGTTTGTTTAGTGTCATTTTATCATATTAATTCATATTTGAGAATAATTCCGTTACACTAAATGTGTTTTAGTAGTTTATTAACATACCTGTAATTGTGTTTACACATTTATGAGTGTTCTTTCACACTCAAACGAGTTTAGTCACAGTTGCGGCCTATAGAAGTGGCTTGGAGATATTTATGGTTTCACCTTCTCAGGTGTTTTTGACAGTCACACAGACCTGTAGATTCAGACAAAACCTTTATGAATGTTACTGGTGATTTATCAGCTCGGTTGTTGAAACACTTCGCATTAAACTGTGCGTGTGTAGATTTATCAAGATGTAAACTGGCTATGGTCCAGCAGAGTAATATGGGTGTTGTTTGTATCATAGTTTGGCTTGCCTTGTATGCTTTGAATGATGATTGTAGTTCATAGGTTGAAGAAGGCAGGTATGGGCACTATTTAGCTTGGTTGTTGCTGTAAAGATCTCGTTGAGGTGTGACTCGTGTTTTATTGAGGTGTTTTCAAGTTACTACTGAGAATTAGGCAGGAAACTACTGATTATGTTCATGAGTGTGAGAGAAAGATGATTCACGTGGATTTGTACAGCATGTTAGTTCCTTTTTAAGAATTACAAGATTACTTTTAATTTGAAGAGCCACAGATTTAAGCAATTATACACTGTACGAGTCAGGATGACACTCCCCGGACAGGTTTTTGTTTATCAAAAGCTGCATGTGTAATAATTTGTGTTCTAGGTGTGCTCTTAATGGTTAATTATAAATAGCTGTAGCTTAATACGTAAGCCATGTGGTCTTTTATTTAAATTAGGCAGTTTGCTGACTACTATGAGTGATGTCATCGCACTGAAAATTCATTTACAACCATTACATCACACATATAAGCATTGCATCTGTATTTTCTATAAATGTGCAATTCTTTTTAGCAAATTATTAATTTTTTTAAAGCAAAATAAGTGTTTATATATATATACATTTTTACAACATAATAGTGTAATAATTCAGGTACACTGTTTCAAAGAATATTTTATTTTAAGAATGTTTAGGTTTGAAATTGAAACATGAAAAAATATATATCTTAAAACCATAGCTGTCAACATTGGGATGTGAGAATAAGGGATATGTCCACCATAATACTCCCTAAATTACTAAATCTGTTCTTCTGGAGCTGTTTTTATTGTAAATAAACAAGTTAACAGTCAGTAATATGTTTTATTATTATTATTTACAAAAGAAAAAGTAAATAGTATACATTAGCAGCAAATAAATTAGCTAATATTTCAGCATATTTCAATTAATAGCTATTATAAAGAAATAGAATCAAGTTATCAAATCTCACTAATCTTTTCTTCACTGCATAGCTTACACATTCTGATTAAAGAGCAACGAATAAATCTCATTTATTTCGATTTTTCGTTTGATTACATCAAATTACAGGTGTCACTTTAAAATGCACACATCTAACATTATAAAGAAAGCATTCGATTGCTTTCCTAACTGTTTATGATCATTTAGGACAAAATTAATTGTGTTTGAAAAAACCACCACCAAGATCAACGTCTTTATATGTTATTATTATTAATTATGTGTATTTGTTAGTTCAAACACACAGATAAAACCCAGACTTTCGCTCCGCTTGAAATCACGTGTACAGAATTTGTTTGGGAAGCAGCGTGTGTTTATCACTATGGAGCACGTCAGCTGACAGTCACGCACCGCTATATGACTGTTTTGAGGATTGCTTAGGAGGGGCGGCGGCACCTGTAATGAAAAGGAAGGGAATCCGACTGTTTTTATATTTATTTTAAAGTGTTTTCATGCCTAAATATAACAAAAGCACAGAACAGACTCACAAAGCAAGGGGCAACCCCTGGTGGTTCAGCGATATGGGTTGCGTATAGCAGGGGTTCCCAAACTTTTCAGCCCGCGACCCCCAAAATAACAATACCAGTGACTCGCGACCCCCAATATCCTCTGAGGTTGTTATAAATACAGAAACCTTGCATGCAATGGCGCACACAGACCAATAGACCCAAGTCTATTGTTCGTTTAATTTTTTTTAAATGTATGTCAGTGCTGTAAATATGCCAGAAAGTTTAACCTGGTGTTATAAAAATCAATCTGCTGCATCTGACACTATTGCTGTGTCTTTAATATAATGTAATTACCCCAGGGGTCGCAATCCAATAGAACTAGTAACTATAAGCTACTATAGTAACTATATAGTATACAGTAACTATAAACGAAATTTTTTTCTCTTCAATAGGTTATGGATAAAATATGGTAATTCTTATGGTGTAATAAAAATTAATAGATTTTTGAAAATCACCAGGCGACCCCCCTTCATTGTCCCGCGACCCCCCGGGGGGTCCCGACCCCACTTTGAGAACCACTGGCGTATAGGGAGGATCGGCTCTTTAATGTTTATTGCTACCCTTCAGAGAAAGACTAAAAAACAGTGGAAATATGGGAAAATATCTTTACGGGATGATAACGGGATAAAACTGTAAAATACAGGAGAATCCCAGAAAAAAAGGGAGGGTTGACAGGTATGCTTAAAACAAATAAGTAATAATAAATATTAGATGTAAACAAAAAAGTGTAAGTCTAAAGTAGACTTTTTATGCATCTCCGGTGCCATTTTGTTAATAATCAGGCAGATTCCAAGACAGGACTGTTTGTTAAATGTTTGCAGCAGATTTTTTTCAATGCTGTTTTTTTTTAACAGCTACATCTCTTTAGCTAAATAATGGTACCTGTCCAGTGTTTCCTCTAAGATTTTTTCCAGCTGAGACGGCAGGCCTTTTACACAGATCTACCAACTACATGTGGCGTTATTTCAATGACAAATAATGTGAGAGCAGTATTACAAATCGAGATCGCATTTATGTAATACGAGCATACGAATCTCTTTGCTTGCTCGCCGATTTCCTCTGTTCGTGCACAAAACTTATTGCCACCTAAAATATACACTGCTCAAGTGCAGATTTTCTCATGCGCTCTCAAATAAACATTGCTGAAGTGTGATTTAGTGCATTTATGTAACAAGTATGTCTCCAACATTTATTAGATTTGCTAGGAATATTTATTAATTTCTCCAATAGACCTACAGAGCAGCATTGATGCGTCCTGAAGTAAAGTGAAATGGCTGTAAACTCCAGCAAGATAAAGTCATTGTATGCAGAGCCATAGACCTTTATCTATAAATAAAGTATGAGTATGGAAACTGTGTTCATCATAACTCAAAGCTACTTCACGTTTGCTGGCCTTACGCACATGTTAGTCAGTCAGTCAGCATGTCACCTTAAAGTGTTGAACAAGTAACGCACAGCACATCTACGATTACAGAAATGTTCGCGCTGTTATAATTCACTTACCTTTTAATACGTTTTGGTGCGATTATAAATCGCTATTAAAAAAAAACAACGACTGAATGTTTTGAATGAGAAGCTGTAATGTAGCCATGGCGGGATGAATTTTGGTGTGGCGCCCCGCCATGGAGGAATGAATGTAGTGGAAACCGTGCTGTCTGTATGCGTGTGCCATTTCGCGGTCATGTTTATATTTGTACTTGCAGGTAAATACATCCATTACAGTTAACTGTCTGAAAGACCCCTCTCTAGTAACAACTGCGGTTGTTGTTCCCATGTTGAAAAAATGAGTAGGGTGGTTATGTTTTAGGTGTGATTTAAGGTTAGTTGTGTTGCCTTTTTTTCAATGCCACTGTTCTGAAGCAAATTCGACATATCAGCTTGTTCACATTAGCGGACTCTCCTTTCTCATTCGGCTTAAAGCCAAAATGTATCCACACTGGAGCTGAAGACTGTGGCTTTGAAACCAAGTCCATCGCGACTTGTTTATCCTAACTGACTGTAGTTTCTAAACACGAGTCAGTGGGTTCACATCTTGTCTTTTTCACCTCCACTATCTGCTCTCTCACACACACACACACACACACACACACACACACACACACACACACACACACACACACACACACACACACACACACACACACACACACAAACACACTCTGTCTGTGTTTGTGTGTGCGTGGAGATGCTGCATAAGCCCCGCCTTCCACAGAATGCACCGTGTTCTACCAAAAATTTAGTTTGTTATATTATGTAGCCTAATCATCATCATCATCATCTTAAATTTCTTCATATAATATAGACAATATTTTGCGCCTCCAAAATTTACCGCCCTCATTTTCATATATAACGCGATAAGTCAATATTTTACTGCGGTTTGGAAAAGTCAAGGTTTTAAAACCACCAAAATCTTCTGCTATTCCAGTCCTATGGTATATCTAAGACTTTTTTGTTGTTGTTTTTTTTTTTTGACAACAGTATCTCCAGCAGAAAAGATATCCTAAGATGCTGTTTAAAATTATAATAAATCTGTGTTTTTGAAACTAATGAAAACAGCAGAAGTCAGTGATTCATTTGAATTATTTAGTCTGACATGTTTACTGCACCAAAATATTATAAAAGTTTCTCAACATAAAATTTATTGTGTACAAAGGAGAAATTTTTTTCCAGTTTTTTACCCAGACATTTAAAAAGAACATATTTTAGAGCACTAATCACTACCGTGAAACCATGATATTTTTATTTTTAAGGTTATCATACAGTCAGAATATATATATATATATATATATATATATATATATATATATATATATATATATATATATATATATATATATATATATATATTAGGGCTGAACAATATATAATTTGAACATTGATATCGCAATGCATGTAACTGCAATAGTCACATCGCAGGATTAGATAAAGGATAAAGATTTTTATTTAATATTATTTTTATATTATTTTTTCGTCATTTATACAATGATGACCATGTTGTTTTACGTTTGATTGTTCAATTTTTGTACTTGTATACTACTAGACTTCCCAGAAAACCATAAAGCACTGTTTATTTATTTACTTTTGATTGTAATTTATTCAAATGTAGGTAGAGGCACTTTAAATATACAGATCTAAATTAATAAAATCTTTCCAAATAGAGATATTCAAATCATATGATGAAATTATATTTATATCGCAATATATATCATGGCAAAACAAAATATTGCAATATCCGATTTTTTCATTATTGTGCAGCCCTAAAATATATATATATATATAAACTGCTTTATTTCTGCTATCTACTGGTGACAAGTCTATCTATCAACATCAAAAAAGATGCAATTGTTTCAAAAGCAGTTGAGCAGTTGTCATGTTTGGAAGAAAGTTCTCTAAATAATAATAATTAAATTTGAAATTTAGAAGAAATGTTATCAGACCTTTATATAATAAAACAAATGTTAAACTTTTAACTCAAACACATATCTAGTAAATTCTGTACTTCCAGAGAAATTCTCAAGTATTGCTTAGCTAGTGTATAGTTTCACCTGCTTTCTACATTTTTATTAATTATTTTAATTTAAAATATTAGTTTGTTATATACACACACACACACACATACGTTTTCACATAATTTTTGATCTTATGTAATTAAAAAATGGCTATTTTCTACCATTTAATTTTCTCAGTTATTAGTATTAGTTATATTTAGTAGTTCCATGAATAGGCAGTTCCTATAATAATGCTCTGACTTGTGTTTTTTTTCTCTTCTCAGTATGATGTTGCATCCCTCCACTCCTCTGTTCTCATCTCCTGTCCATCCATGGTAAGAGGCCAGCAGGACACGCCCCGTCTCCACGGCAACAGCATGGAGGGACCGGCACCAAACGCCCAGCCCGCCCAGCCTCGCAAAAAGAGACCCGAGGACTTCCGATTCGGCAAAATCCTGGGAGAAGGCTCTTTCTCTACTGTACGACACACACACATTCCGACTGCACTGCACACACACATCTGACAGAGCCCAGAGAGTGTTACTCTGTTAATGGACTAACCTTTGCTGTCTTTTATATTTACAGGTTGTCTTGGCAAAGGAACACTCGACGGGGAAGGAATATGCAAGTAAGTCTTCCTGCTTCCTAGGGCTGTGCATTATGATGATGATGATGATGATATACACTCACCTGCCACTTTGTTAGGTACACCTTACTAGTGCCTTAATTCTTCATGGCATATGTTCAGCAAGGTGCTGGAAATATTCCGCAGAGATTTTGCTCCATATTGACATGATAGCATCACGCAGTTGCTGCAGATTTGTCGGCTGAACATCCATGATGCAAATCTCCCGTTCCACCACATCCCAAAGGTGCTCTATTGGATTGAGCTCTGGTGACTGTGGAGGCCATTTGAGTACAGTGAACTCATTGTCATGTTCAAGAAACCAGTCTGAGATGATTCACACTTTATGACATGGTGCGTTATCCTGCTGGAAGTGGCCATCAGAAGATGGGTACACTGTGGTCATAAAGGGATGGACATGGTCAGCAACAATCCTCAGGTAGGCTGTGGCGTTGACACAATGCTCAACTGGTACTAATGGGCCCAAAGTGTACCAAGAAAATATCCCCCACACCATTACACCACCACCGCCAGCCTGAAATGTTGATACAAGGCAGGATGGATCCATGCTTTCATGTTGTTGACGCCAAATTCTGACCCTACCATCCGAATGTTGCAGCAGAAATTGAGACTCATCAGATCAGGCAACGTTTCTCCAATCTTCTATTGTCCAGTTTTGTTGAGCCTGTGTGAATTGTAGCCTCAGTTTCCTGTTCTTAGCTGACAGGAGTGGCACCCGGTGTGGTCTTCTGCTGCTGTAGCCCATCCGCCTCAAGGTTGGACGTGTTGTGTGTTCAGAGATGCTCTTCTGCAGACCTCATTTGTAACGAGTGGTTATTTGAGTTACTGTTGCCTCTCTATCAGCTGGAACCAGTCTGTTCATTCTCCTGTGACCTCTGTAATCAACAAGGCATTTGCGTCCACAGAACTGCCGCTCACTGGATATTTTCTCTTTTTCGGACCATTCTCTGTAAACCCTAGAGATGGTTGTGCGTGAAAATCCCAGTAGATCAGCAGTTTCTGAAAAACTCAGATCAGCCCGTCTGGCACCAACAACCACGCCACGTTCAAAGTCACATAAATCACCTTTTTTTCCCCATTCTGATGGTTGGAAATGCAGCAAATCGTCTTGACCATGTCTACATGCATAAATGCATTGAGTTGCTGCCATGTGATTGGCTGACTAGAAATTTGCGTTGATAAGCAGTTGGGCAGGTGTACCTAATAAAGTGGCCGGTGAGTGTATATTGTATGGACAAAGTAAACTCTGTAGTTTCATGTTTTCATTGTTTATTTTGTGGTTTAGGGTAATACTTTTAAATAATTTATATGAATGCATTATTGCACACCATTATGGGAATGCTGACAACAACATGAATAACAGCATCATGATAAAATTCAGATCTTGAAAGTACAATGTTTACATTTTGCATTATATTAAGCAATATTTTCTATTTTTATGTCATTAGTTTTCTAAAAGGGTTTTATATTTTATTAACATATATTTTATTATTTTACATTTCTAAAAAAATATCATTAAACATTTGCCCTGAACTTCTAAATAAAGAAATATGATCATGAATGAGTATGTTTCTAAGTATATACTTAAAAATAAATTTTTAAAAAAATTTATCATTTAAATGTCGTGATTATAAATAAACTATTAATTGAATTCACATGAATGGCACTATATTGTGATTTTTATATATATATATATATATATATATCAGGATATTAGATGACTTATATCATGATATAATATTTTTGTCATATCGCACAGCCCTTGATAGCATTTGAGCATGTACTGGAAAGCGTTTGTGTTTCCACAGTTAAGATCCTGGAGAAGCGCCATATAATGAAGGAGAATAAAGCGCAGTATGTCAAGAGAGAACGAGATATAATGTCACACCTGGATCATCCGTTCTTCGTCAAACTCTACTTCACCTTTCAGGACGAGGAGAAGCTGTGTATCCTTCACACAAACACTGATGCTCAAATAGTATGGGTTGCACAGCATCAATATTTACAGAGCACTACAAAGGTGGCTGTCGTGTTGCTTCCAAATGTGCTAAAATATGTAATATAAGATATGCTTATTTTTGTGGCATTTTTTTACACAATAAAAATACATGTTTTTAATTATTTTGACCACATTTTATGTAGCTAGACGTGTATCATATATAAAAAACAGGTATATGTTGTATGGCGTGTATTAAAATCTGCTAAAATGTATGTGTTATGCAAATTACACACCTAATTATACATATATTTATACAATTTTAGTTTAAGTTTTAGAAGCATTTATTCACAGAGAATGACAGTAGGCCAGTATAATTTTTCGAGTGTAACTAAACAGTTTTGGGTGAACTGTCCCTTTAAGATATTACTAAAGATATATCTATTAATGACATATTCAGAATATTAAGTGTTCTCTTAATTTCTTTTAGCACTTTACATGTATGAAATGTCAGCTTGTGTTAATGAAGGCTTATTCAAAGCCTTCCTTATGTCAACGCTGCACTTTATAGGATGTTTTCCTGAATGCCGTGTCAGATTTTGGATTGAGCTACGCTAAAAATGGCGAACTGCTGAAATACATTCGAAAAATCGGCTCATTTGATGAGACCTGCACACGGTTTTACTCCGCTGAGATCGTTTGTGCTCTGGAGTACTTGCATCAGAAGGGCATCATCCACAGGTCAGTAGATTTGTCTTGGAGTCTGTGTGAAATCAAAATGAACAGTGTTTATTTTGCTTGCACACATCGTTATTTTTTAAGTGAACAATAAATTTATCCCAGTTAATCCACTAAAAAAAACGTTTGTTTTGGTAATCTTCAATCAAAGTCTCAGCATTGGCTTCTGTGTTTGGAGTGGAGCTCCTTCTCTGATGTCAGTTTGACACTTTAGTCAAAATATTCATAGCCACGCCCCTTTTACCATTAGTCGCCTATGAGGGAACGAAGCACAAAAAGAAAGCCCCGCCCGCTACTCAATGTTCAAATTCAGCTGGAAGTACATCCAGCATACTGAAATAAGTCTCAGCAACTTCTGGTTCTTGCAGACTGTAAAGGGATCCTAAAAAAATCCTAAAATGTAGTCTCACAATTTACAAGATCTATTTAACACCAAACAAGGTATTCTGAACAATGCTTGAAAAAAACAACAACCATTGACTTCTGTAGTATTTTTGGTTCATACTATATATGTCAATTAGGCCTGCACGATATTGGAAAAAAACTGGTTAAAGGGTCACGAAACACCAAAACATTTTTTGAGCTGTTGACAGTCATATATGTGTCCCACGCTGCTATAAACACTATTAGGACACATATATTTCAGTAAAAAGTGAAAATCGGTTGTTTTTGCGTTATTTTGAGCAAATTCGTTCTTACGGTTTGAAATGAATTTTTGAAGCTGCGTCACGGCCATGAGATACATAGGTGTAAATCCAGCTGGAGAGTGGCTGTCTGTCTTTTAGAGGCCATTCTGACGTATCTGAGTGTGCGGCATTAATTCATGAGAAAGACGTGCTTCAAACCAATCAGCGCGCTCTATTGTGTATGACGTGAAACTTCATTAATATGCATTAAACCTCCGGAGGCTGTTTACCAGTTTACAGTGTTCATACGGCAGAGAGACGCCACGTTGTGTTGCCAAAACAAGTGAAAGAACAAGAATTTGAAGACACAGGTCGTCCGTGTTGCGTTTATTAGTGTGATGCAACGAAGGTTTTGTTTTAATTTTTCCTCTATGAGAGAGCTGCTGGAATCACGTGTGGATTACAGTGCACGTGACAGAAATGCGTTTGTAAGGAACATTTTTTACCCGAGAGCTTTCCGTATCTGGAAATGATGAAATCCGGATTTGCCGCTCGTCTCCTTTTAATAAAAAGACACAGCTCCTGTTTGATTGTCCTGTGTCTACAGATTTGGTAAGTGTGTTTGCAGTGCAGTGCCCTTTGTTTTAACCCAGATGGTCAGCAGTGCTCTTTCAGTTTTAAAGACATACCTCAGTCAAAATGATTGAGTTACTAAGTTTACAGTATGTTAATATCACTGCAATATTATAGTACAATATTATAGACTGAAAGATCCGCTAATGCTGCTCTCCGAGTGTAAACATGTAAACACAAACTATTCCCATCGTGTAGGATTTTCGCTGCATTTTGTGACAGGATAGTCTATACACACACGGCTTTCTGACGCTACCTACCAAGTACATAAGTTACAGAGAAATGCGGAGGATTTTTTTCTCTCATTCGCCGTGCGGTATCAAATCAGTGTATGTGTGTATGTTTTGCCTGTGAAATCAGCACATGGCCAAATGGAAACTCCCTTCTATGCAAATCCTACCCTCTTTCCCTCCCCCGACACTCCCACACTCCCAGAGCTGGACACGCCCACTTTCCTGACTTTTTTCAAACCAGAGGTGTGAAAACACCCTGCTGAGACAGGGGGTTTCATGGCCCTTTAACACTTTTTGATGTCAACTTACACTAGCCCCAACCTAACAGTCCACTTATAATCTAATGAGAATTAGTTGGCATGTAGATGTAATGTAACTTAAATTCAACAAACGGACCATCAAAATAAAGTGTGACCAAAAACTGACACTGCAATATTTTCCTGTGTTATTTCTTGTATTATATACTTCTAAACTTATATATCTATATAAAGCATTCAGAATTTCTGTCTGATTGTGATGACTTCATAGGGCAGCATATCTCCATAAAATATACTATAACAAATGACAAGCAAAGTTTTATACAACAGAACAAAAATGCATATTAAAACTACAAATGTTTAATATATTGTGCCCAAATGTCTTCAATTTGCTTGAAAAACTTAATCACAGGCCTTAAAAACAAATGCAAATTATAAGCTTTCACACTAAGGGGTTACACCCTTACTCTTTACGAGAAGTGCCATGGGATTTTTAATGACCACAGAGAGTCAGGACCTCGGTTTAACGTCCCATCTGAAAGACGGCGCTCACTGACTGTATAGTGTCCCCTTCACTATACTGGGGCATTAGGACTCACTGACTGCAGGTTGAGTGCCCCCTGCTGGCCTCACTAACACCACTTCCAACA